>JAJMJM010000008.1:0-316347 GCA_030563565.1 Saturnispora sekii
TCGATGAGACATTGGATGACGACACGGAACCTGCAACCGACGAAACAGCTGAGCTGGATGGGGCAACAGAGGAGGCCACGCTCGATGAGACATTGGATGACGACACGGAACCTGCAACCGACGATACAGCTGAGCTGGATGGCACAACAGAGGAAGAATTGGCCAATCTCAAAGAAGTGAATATACTTGTGGAAATCATCAAAGTAGAAGAATTTGTGGAACTTGTCACACTCGAGGAACTTGTCAAAGTCGGCGAACTTGTCACACTCGAGGAACTTGTCAAAGTCGACAAGGTTGTACTCGACAAACTTGTACTCGACAAACTTGTACTCAACGAACTTGTCACACTCGAGGAACTTGTCAAAGTCGACAAGGTTGTACTCGACAAACTTGTACTCGACAAACTTGTACTCAACGAACTTGTCACACTCGAGGAACTTGTCAAAGTCGACAAGGTTGTACTCGACAAACTTGTACTCAACGAACTTGTACTCAACGAACTTGTACTCAACGAACTTGTACTCAACGAACTTGTACTCAACGAACTTGTACTCAACGAACTTGTACTCAACGAACTTGTACTCAGCGAACTTGTACCCAACGAACTTGTACTCAACGAACTTGTACTCAGCGAACTTGTACTCAACGAACTTGTACTCGACGAACTTGTACTCAACGAACTTGTACTCAACGAACTTGTACTCGACAAACTTGTACTCAACGAACTTGTACTCGACAAACTGGACGTGGATGCAGATGTGGATGTGTCACCTCCACCTAATAAGTCTGAAAGAAGTGGTGTAAGAAGTGGGTCAACTAAGGTTCCAATAAGGTCTCTCTTCTCAACCTCGGCATCTTCCTCTCTTTTCTGCAATTTGATTTCTTGATGCCCAGTAAGGTAGCTCCAAAAGCCAGATCTTTGGTTGTAAAAGAGAGAGGATAGTGGAAGGGAGCGTACTTGATCGTTCTCTTCATCAATAAGCTCTATAGACAGAACATCCTCCAGGGTCCATTCAGGTGCTTCCTGGGTGTCCAAAGTATAGAGAACTTGGTAGATTCCCTCGCTTTCGAGGAAATACCAAGAAGAAGTCAATTCTTTTCCCTTAAAGAGGGGATTCAGCTTTGTGACAGTCTCCTCCTCTACTGGACACTTAATATTATCACTGATATAACCTATTTGATTGTCTTTTGCAAAATCACTCTTGAAATTGAAGTGGTAAAGACCTTTCTGGCTTGCTAGAAGGACGTTAGTAAAAATGCTCATGAACTCACATAGTTGATCTACTTACGCTTCATATAAATTTCAAAGGAATAACCCTCAAAGGACTTAAACCAATTCAAGGACCCTGCCTGAAGGTTTCCTGTGGTCAAACATTTTAGGGATTCATTACTTTTGGGGTGGATGGCTAATGAGAGCACACCGGTGGCCGATATTATCGACCAAAACAAGGCCAGATATACTCTAAGAAGCCCTTGAAAGCCCATATTGGAAAGAAAGAGGGTAGCTAATAGCTCGATACAATACACCCCCCTTGGAGTTCTTTTTACTTTCTTGCATCAGCCCATTGGCCATAAGGAGGGTCCAGGAACTGGCAAATTGGGAATTATGTCCGCTCAGCAAAAGAGGTACAATGCATCATCCTCTTGGCACAGCACCATGGTCACTTTGCCTTCAAGGCCGCTGAGACGGTTTTGCAACCCAGGGTGACCGCATTGGATATACATGGATCACCTCTTAGAATACACCAATGTGGCTCTTGAGTTTGTATGAGGTATAGGTGCGTGCCTTATATGCATAAAATATTAACCTGCAAATGCCCCCACGCTTTAGTAGGATATCGTAAATCATGATAGTTATTGCCCACCCCTGACACATAGGGTGTGCAAGCGGTAGGGTGGGTACCGGGCAGCATATTGCATTGCAGAACCAACAGGATTAGCAGCTAGTGTGCACACTCTAGAACCGCAACGGTGGACGTTGAAGATATAATTAGTTTCCGCTCGCATACGTCCTGCACCATGTTCCCATGAGCCACCTATTTCGGAAGGGAAATATAATATATGCACTCTTAGTGCAGAGTGGGTCCAGGCCCCAAATCGCACCACTTTTCATCTTATGGTCTGTTTATGCATATATATGGGTGGACCGTGGATATTAATCTACGAGGTGCACCTTGGCACAAACAGGTTAACAGTCTAGAGGCGCAACTGAGCATAGGAACGGAGGTAAGTTCGTGGATTAATATGAGGGTGCGGAACTATGGGGCTCCAATGCTGCCGGAAATGAGTTGATGCATGAATAAGACAGATGAGTGATGAAATAAAATGCTGAGCAAATACATCTAGAATTGGCACTATTTATAAGACCACTACGGCATTCGAAGCGTTGAACACCCATGAAGAGGTCTTTAAAAATGAACCTAATGTTTTTCCAGGCCAACCTGATATGACTAGGGTATCAATGGTGGGTTTCAGTACAGTAAATGTCGGTGAATGTCACTGAAAAAAGAGTATTCAGATAAAAATTAGACCAAAATGAGGAGAAATTCACGATATATTGAACCAAGGGTCCCTCAAACACACATGGTGGTCCGTAACCATTCAGCCCTTACAAATAGCTTCAACCTCGTCAAACTCTCACTCCTCATCATATTTTTTTCTTTATCAATTAGGTAATAAGGATGACGACGTTGCCTGAATACTCTGCGATGGATCCCAATGGAGGTCCGCCAAATTACTATGCGGATGACGTTGACGTGGATTACAAGTATTCTTTTGAAAAGCCAAAGGAGCCTCTCGCGTTACCAGAATATGAGGAGGCGTTCCCGATCGAAACACCAAAATGGAATGACCCTCTCTTCACGTGGATCTTCGCAGCCACTTTAGTAGGGTTCATCTACCTGGTGTGCACAAGTTACTTTACATTGACCCAGATTGGGGGGCTGGATGTGGTAACCTCGAGCAAAAAGTCGAGCATCTACCTTTATGAATTGATTGGAATCTCAACGGTGCTTCCATTGTGGACATCTTTTGGGGTCTTGCTGTTGGCGGTTACCTTCCCCACGACTTTCATCTACCTAGGGTTCATGTTGGGACCAATGGTCATGTTCGGAAGCTCTCTCGCATCCCTTATGGCAGGTCAATTACTGCCTGCTGTAATGTTTGGTCTTTTCGGAGGCCTATTGACAATGTTCATGTTGAATAACGCGAGAAGATTCTCATACACGGCCTTGATACTGAAGTTGATCATAAGCGCCATGGATCAATATCCCTCAACAACTGTCGTCTCAATTCTGTCGTCGATTCTGACAACGCTTCTTTCTATAGCATACTTCTTGGGAGTGTTCGTGATCGTGGCAGCAAGATCCCAATTGGACGATGCAAGATGTCCCCATAGTGAAGGAAACGATATCTGTGTTTCTAACAAAACAACACTAATCATCCTCTACTCCTTGTTCACGGGTTATTATCTTTTTGAGGTGATCAAAAATACAACCCATGTGACGCTCAGTGGGGTTTTTGGAACATGGTACTTCTTTGGAGCAAAAACAAATTCCCAAAAACCCGCTTATCCAGCCGTTGGCGCATTCAAGAGAGCAATCACTTACTGTTTTGGTTCCATTTGTTTTGGTTCGTTGATTGTCTCTTTCATTTCCACACTGAGAACAATTCTGACCTTAGTCAAACATAGACTGATGAGATCCATCAGTGACGACAATTCAAACCCAGGAAACGATATGATCATTTGTGCACTCATCTGTGCGGTCCGCATCCTGGAATGGTTTGTTCAGGAGGTGGAATATTGGGTCAAATGGTTCAACAGATTTGCCTACTCCTATTTGGCCCTCTACGGCAAGCCATACCTGGAATCTTCTAGAGATACCTTTGAAATAATGAAGTATAAAGGTATCGACATTCTCATAACGGATTCCCTCGTCGGTTCATCAATGGCCCTATACAGCATTTTGGTCACCATCACGACTGCTGTGGGGTTATATTTGGGGTATTCCTTGGGTGGATTGAACTCCATGTCGGGAGAAATGTTAGTTTTGGGTGGCGGTCTTGGGTTGGTCATTTCTTGGATGATTGGGTCCGTTGTCTTGAACGTTTTAGACGTCGGAGTGGTCACGATTCTTATTGGCTTGGCAATCGATCCTGATAACTTCATTGAGGGCAGAGAAGAGGTTTGGAATGAAATGAACAGATATTACCCTGGTTTGCAGGAGAGAGTTAAGGTGGATTGGCCAGAGTAGTGAGTTCATGATGTTTCTGTTTCATTTTGTCTAAGATACCCCATGTATTACTCCGGTTTAGAGGAGAAAATTGATTTGCGATTATAAACGAAGTAGATTTCTTCATTTTACCTTTATCAACCCAAGGTTCCCTTCCGGTCGCTCGGGTTGTTACGCTATATACACCTTAAAGATACCCCTTTTCCCTCACAGAGTCAATGTACTCCTTTTTGCTCACCACGGTCAAATCCTTCGACAACATCTTCAATCTACCATTATTTGACATCTTTGCTCTTACTGAGTCTCCAGTTACACCTTCGGTTGTCATCACAACCTTGAACTTTGTGTCCATGGTGCAGATACCAAAGTTAAGAAGCATCCACCTCCAAAATTTCGTTGGTAAGACTGCTGCAGTGTTACCCATTGAATTGAGCTTCACTGTGGCTGTCTTGACCTTTCTATTTAACTGAGAAAACTGCTGAACAAGCTTATCGGCATGAAAAGACCCTGGAAATGATAAAATACCCCTATTGTTGGTAATTGTGCCTTCAGGAAGAACAAATAGAGTGTTTTTTCCAACTAGGTTTTGTAATTGAGTGTGGAAGGCATCGGACTCCTCCTCTGGATCTAATGAAGGCCACTCCTTCGGAACATCAATTGAGCCGCTCAAACACCACTTAAAGAAGCCTGGCGTGTTAGGTACAATTCTCAGAAGCCCCATAGTATCCACAACAGCAACAGAAACATTCTTAGGATTCTCAGAGATCATCTGGTACACCCATTTATCCAAGGGTGTTAAGCCGTTGATGAAAACCAAATCTCCGATATTCGGATAGCCCTTCTTAGTTGTTGAGACATCAGATTTCTTGACACCATCAACTGAAACCTCCACATCTTGCACATTGAAGAAATACGCCAATAGAATATCCAAGTAAATTCTGTATAAACCAGCAAATGGATACATGACCGGAAACAGAAGCAAAACTGGCACCAGAAGCACGCATTTGATAGGAAAAACTACAAGTATGAAGATCCAGGTTAGAAAAGTAGGCTCCTTCGCTGTTGTCTTGAAAGGTGAAATCCCCGTGGCTCTATCTGAGAACTTGTTGAACTTCTCCATAATGAAGATTGCATGTTAAAATTTCACCGCTAATGGACACATACTTCTTCACTTTAGACCCGCCAAATGGACAATTCCACAACAGCGGAGGAGGTAATCTTTGAGAAGATCCCTTTGAGAACTCCCCTACTGTATTTGGGTGTGCTTTTGGCGCTTTTGGTGGCGTTTTCGGTTGTCCACAGGAGAAACATGGTTAAATCGATGGAGAAGATGACCCAGACCCCGCTGTTCTTCCCGCAGCATAATCCTGACTGGGAGGAGGCCACAATCACAGGTACTCCAACACCTGACTCGACTTCTGCGGTCATGTTCCAGGATTTAGTCGAGCTAGGATGTCATGAAAAGATGATCAAGTCTGGTTTACTTCTCAGGGCCTCGGAGGCGATGAGAAGATTGCTCAAATTGAAGGAGTGTGACCAGGGTGTGAAGATGCTCTATGTTAGGGGACTGATTGGAGATGAGTCCTACCAACACTTCAAGTTACAGCTGAAATTGCAAGAAGAAGAGATGAAACAGGTGGTGATGAAGGCTGAGGAGCTACAAAAGGGATGGGGTCAATCCCAGCTGGTTCTGGCCACAGCCCAGGAGGTGACAATGAATTTGGCACTTAGAAGAAGAGTTGGCGCCATTGAAAAGAGGGTGGAATTAGTTCAAGAGGGAAAGATTAAGGGTGTGGAAGGTGTTTTGAAGAATATCCAGCAAGAAATGGATCAGTTGAAGGGGGGTCCAAAGCCGCCGGTGGCTGGTGCTCCCCAAGCGGTTCCAACGGCCGCATGATTGGAGTAAATATCACTTCCAATTCTATATAAAATGGTATAATCTTAACGCTAATATGTTAGATGGAAAGATATCGGTATATTGATTGTTTGAAGATTGAAAGTATGATCCAATTTGATGAATCAATTGAGCTGTTCAAATTCATTTTTATCTTTTTTATATCTGCTTCTTCTTCATGGATCAACTCCAGGAAACAATTCATAAGTTCCAAACACTGGAGTACAAGGCAGCAGGTATCTTCACCAACTCCATTCTTCACACAGAGGATACGACCAAGCTCATTAGGGATCCAACTGCAGAGGAATTCGTCTTATTTCAAAACAAAACCATAATGGAGCTGGATGAGGAAGTGATGGGCACAACCCCCTGTGTGAAGGAGGAAGACAGTCTTGCTATTAGCGAAGAAGATATTTACAGTGCCCTTGTTCGAAGAGGCATTCAACAAAATCTTGAGGAGCTAGGTATTCTAGGAGAGGATTTAAAGCAGGTGATGACAATCCAATTAAGATTGAAGAAAGTGCAAGCTTTAAGGCGATTAGTGGACAATGATGACTTGATTGCAGAGGTGAATGAGAAGCTCAAAAGAGTCTGGGAAGTATTAGTAAAACAAGCGAGCAAAACTAGCCAGTAAATGAATGAGTCCACCTCAATATGAATTGATGGGTTTGGCCTCCATTTGATCTTCTTTTTGAACTTAAGGGGCTTTTTATAAGGGATACAGATAGATGAACAGCGTTAAATTTCAATAATGCAGCAATTCAAAGTGAGATTAACATTGAGAGGGGTGAAAAGAGTGATTATGTTCAGTTGGCGGTTCAAGCATGTATTGAAGTCATTTTTGCTATGTCTCCCTTCTTTGATTGGAATTCATAGATGAAATCAGAGAGGAAAGAAGGGTTATCAATTAGGAGGTTATCAATTTGGAAGTTATCCATCAGGAGATTATTGCGTATCATTTTACCGCTCACAAATAGCACGATTTCCTGCTCATATCATATTAACCATGATTATGAGATAACTAGATAACGTTGCCTATAATTCTGCTTACTATATCCAGAAGCCACTGCTGATGGCTCCATTCAACTTTTACCAATATTTGCTCTTCAAAAATGACTTTTGGCGTTATATATGTATGGATGAAGAATTGCCAATTTATACATTGAATGTGGTAATATCTTACAAGCCATTATCATAATAATGGCAAGCGCTTTAAATTCAGGGTGGAACAAATCTTTTCTCATATGGTGTTGGATAAAATAAAAACAATAACACATTTTGAATTAAACAAGCTAACGAAATTAAACTGAAATCAAAGCATCTTCACTAACCTCTTAATTGAGTGACTGAATCTCTTCAACCTAACCAGGAAATCCACCAAATCCTTATCTTCTAAAGCTTCAGCAATACCTGGTAATTCTTGACCCTTATAGCCGGTGTACCTGCCAGAAGCAAAAATTTGATGGCGGAACCATTCTCTATCATTTAATCCATGGTAATCCAAGAAGATTCTTTCATAGACATGCAACTTTGAATTGGCCAACCTGGTACGAACTTTCAATTGGATTTTCTCCCAAAGGGTCAAATCATCATAATGGTCATACTCCTGAACTAAGCCCTGCAAGCGAATATCGAATGCTTGTGAATTGTTCTGCAAACTCACAAAATCTTCTCTCAACGAAGCAACAAATTGGTCCAATGTGGTACCCTTCTTATCGACCAATTCTCCACTCCATTCTATTGGGATTTCCAAAGCATTAAAGTATTTCTCCAGCTCAAAGGAATAATCCACTGTTCTCAATGGTAAGACAGGGGAATCACTTAAGTGGAGAGCTAAAAGACTGATGTACTTGGCCAGTAGATTATGGTAAACAAATCCTGGATCACCAAAAGTCTCCATCCAATAATAGGAATCGTAGAGGGAATGATATTGGTAAACTGAGGAATTCTTCATATCATTATGGAATTCCAGACTGACGGATGGAATACCCAAATGCTCCAAAAAGACTGTAAAGTCGGATCCGGAACCCAGAGTGCCGATTTTACCCTTCTTCTTCTCCAAGAAATGCTCCCATAATGTTTGCTTGCCATTTGGGTAATATAGTTCCCCAGCAGTGGATTTTAGCAAATCATTTAATAAAGGACTTGCTTCCATTTGCAAAATGTCACCGATAGATGAGACATCGGTGTTAACATAGGCAATACAATGAGCCTTCAACTTCTTCTCGTAGTATTCACCATATTCCGTTGATCCCAACAGACCGTACTCCTCACCATCCCAAGATCCAAAGACAATAGTATATTGAGGAACCCAGCCAATGGAGGTGAGTTCCCCAAAGGCTCTGATGACCTCCAACATACTTGCAGACCCGGAGTGTGGATCTGCAGCTGCTGGCGTCCATGAATCATGGTGGTTACCGACAATGATGAACTTTGTTGGATCCCTGCCAGGAATGCTTCCCATGATGTTATTCATGATTGTGATATTAAACTCCTGTTCATTAAAGAGATTCAAGTGATAATCCTTGTTGGGACCCACAGAATAATCAAAGTCTGGGACTCTGCCCTCCCATCCAGGGACTTTTGGCCCTTTTCCCGACAATTGCGCCAAGATCGGTTGGACTTCTCTGTAAGAAATTGGCAAAGCCGGGATTTTTGGAATCGTAGCATATGGGTCTTGGCGGTCCTTGTATTCTTCACCTGGTTTTATTGCGTAACCTGGTGTAGTTGGATCACCTGGTGTATAGGAAAGGAACAGTGATGAACCTCTTTGAATGGCTGATGGGTTTCTGGCAAATCCCTTAGGATATGGTTCGAAACCGTTCTCAACAACAACTTCACCATCATCATAGGTATCAGTAAAGAGGAGGGCACCAATTGCACCGTGGTCTTGGGCAAATTTGATCTTCAAACCCCTATAAATCTCTCCGTATCTCATGATGACGATCTTTCCTTCGATTTCCACACCTAGGTCCACCAAGGCCTGGAAATCTTCAACTCTACCGTAATTGGCATAGATAAATTCACCTGTGATGTTTCCATTTGCAGCGTATCCCAAAAAAGCTGGAACAAAGTACTTGGAATTTTCATCTTCTGGCAATTCATCTTCAATTAAGGTTGGTTGATAAATTACCTCGGACGTGCTTTCTTTGAGCAATTTCAATGATTGAGCCAATGGATATGCCATGTATGACGTGTATTCGTCAATAAACGCATCCTTGAGACCGAATTCCTTGAACTTACCCAGAGTCCATTCAACGGCCTCCAAATTTGTTCCTGCCAACTGGTTCTCTTGAGTGTAGTATTTCAACCACTTTCCTGCCAAATTGGTATCCAATGCTTTCAACAAGACCTGAGGTTCCAAACCCTCTGTTTCGGAAACGCTGTGAAAGAACCCTGATAAAGGAGTAATCGACTTTGAGAATAAAGTCCAAGCCAAGAATTGAGTGATTAAAACGACACTTGTCAAGACTCCCCACTGGGGTCTCGACAAACTTCCCACAAATCTCTTTGGTGACTTTTCGTCCATATTGATGAGAAGAAGGTAGTTGCGGTGACCAGAGGAAGATCCCGACATCGCCAAAATTCCGTATTTGTTCATCCGACATTGCGTGCTCATATGCTCATTTAAGACTGATAAGGGAAATGCTCGTGTGCTCAGCAGTGCAAAAATATCATTTCAATCGTATACAATTCTACAGAACCGCAGCCGTTAAGAAACTCAATATAAATGGAGTTGAAAACGACACCTGATTAAAGAGAAGCTCCTCCCAATCAATTGATCCTGTCGCACCCTTGATAAACCCCTTTCCATCCACAAACTGGATGCCTTGTCTCTTGAGGTAAACCCCGGCTAGATAGAACCCCAAGGTGAGCAAAAATAAGATGGAACTGAGTCTGGAAATGCAAAACCCCAGAGCCATGCCAAATGTAGATCCCATGGCAACCTGCCTATAGTTTAACCTGCCATTGAAAGCACCATCATATTTCGACACTTCATTGCTGGCCGTAGAAACTGACTCCTTGATGACAGACCCAACCTTTTCGGAGGTTGCGGAGTGTTCGTACGAATCACTGTAAATTTTTTGATGAGTAACCAAGTATAAAGAGGTCACTGCGGTGACACCCAATGCCAAAAAAATGTTGGGATGGGTGTCTGAGCCATGTGAAGACTTGTACATGGTTGTTGTAAGGGTTCTTTTGAAACCAGCAAAAAATGGTCTACTCAAGTTTGGGTTGTAAATTGGTTTGGCCAGGGCCAGCTTGGCCAATGGCCTCAAGGTTTGTCTCAATGGGAACATCTTTAAGAATAATGTTAGGGAACGAGAGATAGAAAAATGACCCTCACCGTGGCATAGAGTAGGCCCGATAAGTTGAAAAGCACGTGACAGTCACGTGATGGGGCTGAGGGCTGGGGTGGTGCATGCGCCACGCGGACTCATTTCCGCCGTCACCACGTGTTGTGGCTGATGAAGAATTGGCTTCGGAATTGAGGTCCGCAGGAAGATACCAATTGTGAGGACCCCCTAAGGGTGGTGGTGAACGTCATTAAGGTTTTCTTTTGGTGGTTCTGAGAGTCTTCAAATAAGGCTCAGCTATGACATCTTCTGATTTTTTAATATGACGTCATTGACCAGTAAGAATTCGACTATTAAAACCTTTCTTTTCCCTCCTTTCTTTACTTTTTGTTTCACCCTTTCTTTCAAAGTCATCACCAAAGCAACAATGACCCAAATTAAACAGTTATCTACACCAGTTGTTGAGTCTGAAAAGAAGCTAGAGTCTTATCAAGACATCGGTTTTGTTTTCGATATCGATGGGGTTCTGCTCAAAGGTAAGGAGCGTATTCCCCAAGCAACAGAAATTATCAGAGATTTACAATCTAAGAAGGTGCCATTCATCCTCCTCACCAACGGTGGTGGTATGAAGGAACAAAAGAGAATCGACTTTATCAATATGACTCTTCAATTGGAAGATTCTCCAATCCAAGTCGATCAATTGATTCAAGCTCATACCCCAATGAAGACATTAATTCCACATCACAAGCGTGTGTTAGTCTTGGGTGGTCCCGGTGACGATGCAAGAGAAGTTGCAGAATCGTATGGTTTTGCGGAAGTCTTAAGACCGGTCGATTTGATAAGAGCAAATCCAACAATCTGGCCATACCACATGTACACCGAAGAACAAATCAACACTTGGGGTAAGGACCCCAAGGTGAGTAAGGTTTCCGTGAACGGTCCACCAGAGGAAAACCTACCAATCGACTCAATCCTTTGTTTCAACGATTCAAGAGAATTGGGTGGTGATCTCCAATTAGCTTTGGAATTGCTCAACTCAGAAGGAGGTGTTTTGGGTACAAGAAGAGATGTCAAATCTTCAAAACCGGCCATTCCGATCATTTTCTCAAACAATGACTTTTTGTGGTCAAATGAGTACAAGTTGCCAAGGTTTGCCATGGGTGCTCTCAAAATCGCCATTTTGACCATCTACGAAAAAATCAACGGTTTCCCATTGGAACAACTGACTCTGGGTAAGCCTGAAAAGGTGTGCTATGATTATGCTCATCACATTTTGATTGATTATCGTAAAGTGCTTTTAGGTGAGAAGAAGTTGGGTGAACTTTGTTTACCTCAGCTAAATGATCCTCCTGTGAATTCTCCATTCAAAAAGGTGTACATGGTGGGTGATAATCCAGAATCTGATATCACTGGTGGTAACAACTACAATTGGGGAAGCATATTAGTGAGAACCGGTGTTTACACAGAGGGTGATTTTGAAAAATACCCCGAAACTTCTAGGCCATCGTTAGGTATTTTCCCCACCGTTAAGGAGGGTGTTTTAGAGGGTCTGAGAATGAACGGTTTGGAGTGAATTTCCTTCATCCTCGAGTCGAATCATGTTATCTTTTCTTTCTTTTCTTTATACTTTAGAATCTTAATCTAATTTTGAATAATGAGTCGTATATATCGAATGTATGTCTAAATCTTTCAGAATGTCAAATATAGTTGTGCTTTTTGAGGGCCTCCTGAACCCCATCCCAGACATCATTAAAGACTCCCAGTGTAGGCTGAGCCAGTTGAGGTCTCAATTGGAAATCTCCCTCTTTATAAACTCCTGTTTTCAGCAAGATTGTGGACCAATTGTAGTTATTACCACCCAAAATATCCGATTCTGGGTTATCCCCGACCATATAGATGTTCTTGCCCACTGGGGCCTCTCTCAACTCCAGCAATTTTGATTGTTGCTGGATGACCGATTGAGCATACTCATAGGCGATGGCATGTGGTTTACCCCAGATGGAATCACTCAATTCTGCACCATTGTTCATCTTTTTGTACAGTTCTCTTGCAGCAAGGCGGAATGCCCCCTGGCCGAATCTGGGCTGGATATATCCTGTAGACCACAAGAAATCCTGGTTAGACCAGATGATTGGGATGCTGGGTTCGCTTGATGCCTCTCTTCTTCTTGTACCCAGTAGACCATTTTCAGACGTTAGAAGATCCAACAAAACTTGGATCTCGGTGCCCATATCTCTTGGATCATTGATGGTGATCACACAATCGATTGGTTTTGCATTGGGACCTAAGAGTTGGGACTGCTCGGGAGATAAAGCGTGGTTTTCCAATTGATCGTTGGTGAATCTGTGAAACGGCCAAACGCGGGGATCTGCTTTCACAACATCGATTGATCTAAGAACCTGGTCAAACCCGTATGTGGTACCAACCTCCCTTCCCTGGGGCTCGGGACCGCCGATTAGCAGCACTCTTTTGTAGGTTTCGGTTAGGGTCTTCAATGGGGTGTGGGATTGAATCAATTGATCGACACGCACTAGTGGGCTGTCTGTTTCAGAGGGTAGTACGCTGTTGAGAAAGCCCGCCCTTGTGGCCTCGGTCATACCTCCACCATTTGTCAATAAGGCGTATGGCACCTTCAACTTCCGGAGCAACGATAAGGTCTGAGCGGCCTTGGGGATTGGGGTTTTGGATTGCAAAAGCACCCCGTCGATGTCAAAGACAAATCCTAGTGGTTTTCTCTGGTGGGTGGACAAGAATCGTCTCCAAGCACTCATTTATCGTGGGATCTAGAAAGAGAAAGATGTTGATAGATAATCTTTATATGAGAGGCATTACGTAACGATTACTCAATTAAGTACACCAGTGACCATGCAGAACCCGCGGCTATCGAGCCAATCAGCACCATCTGGATCCCCTCGTTGAATCTGGTCCATTTGGTTGATTCTTCGCCCATAGATATCACGCACTTGAAGTAACCGAACCAAAAGAGGGTCACTAACATCACCAGCACGGAGATCTGGAGCCCCAATCCGACGGTTTGCGTGAAAAAGTAGGGGATAAGGGGAATGAACCCCCCAAAGAAGTACCCCGCACCGATCGTGAGTGCTGAGGAGAGGATCCTCCCCTCGGGAGGTTCCTCCAAACCCTTACCGAATCTTATAACGAAATCCACCATTCCCTTGGGGTTTTTTGAGAGGTCTCCAATGAAAGCCTCAGCTGTGGCCTCACTCACGCCCATGTCCAGAACTATATCAAACAATTGGTCTTCCACGCCCTGTTCATTTTCAAAATACAGCTGTTTCTCTCTCCGCACCTGGGTGTAGTAGTACTCGGATTCAGACTTTGCAGCCAAGTATCCACCAAGACCCATCGAAATGGCCCCAGAGACCAACTCCGCCATACCACCCGTTATGACCAACTTTGTGTCTCCCAAGGAGGACAACCCAGCCGTAAGTGCAAAAGGCACCGTCAATCCATCCGAAAGCCCAATAATCAGGTCGGACATCACACGTGGATCAACCGACTCAACCCACTGGTTAAATACGGACGGTTGAGAGTTCGATATCGACTTATTTGACTCCAAATCCCTTCCGTTCGTGGGAGTTCTTGGCGTGTCGCTAGTTGACAGAAGAGGACTTCTTTCCCCAGCTCTAGAGGATGTTCCAAAAAGAACCTGCTTTATTAATACAAAAACCATTTCACTTTCCTGTCTTTAAAAGAAGAACGGTGTACCAAAGAAAAGGGAGACACACAAAGGGGCCAAAATAATTGTAAATATTTATATTCAAAATATACTTTCTTACGCTATCAATTATTTTTTCCTCCAATTAAAATCCTTGGAAATGTCATTTCATTTTTTCATTCTTTTGATGTTTGGTATCAATCGAGAGCGTTTGGTGTGAAAAATGCAGCCGTTTATTGTAAAACTAGTTGATATTAAGGACACTCTATTTATTGAAGATACTATGCTTCACAATTGTTTAGGCGCTAATTTGTTTTTCGCCCCTCCTGCTCATCCAGGGCTTATCTTTCTTTTCTTTTCCAGAGGCTTCCTTTTGCCACCGAGTTCTTTATTGCCTTTTATTCAAGAAAGATGAAGATAACATTACTCTCTCAACCAACGTCCTCAGATGACAAGCAGTCGAACCACGCTGCAATGGAAATCACCCTTAGAGATTCGGGAGCCACGGTGGATGACCTCCTTATAGCCTTGGAAGACCACCCCGATAAGGAGATGAACGAATCCCAGTTATGGCATTCGGGGAAACGACTGGTGAAAGGAACAACGTTGGAATCCTACGGTATCATACCGGGGTCCACCGAGGATATCATTGTTTATATAATGGCGGGTGGTTCAACGATGAGTGCCACGGCAGCAGGCCCAGTTAAACCCAAATCGACAACAGCGATGATCAAGAAGAGAAAATCAAAGTCAAAGAGATGCACTTTTCACAGCTGCACATCGACACCTTTGAGAATGGTGGGGGATTGTCAACTGTGCCAGGGCAAGTTCTGCTCAAAGCATAGACTCTTGGAATCCCACCAATGCTCAGGGTTGAAAGGGTGGAAAGACACATGCTTCGAACGCAATGCAATCAAGTTGCAAAACGAACAGACAATTGCTCCCAAAGTGTAGGTACGAAGAGCATTCGGCATCCACGGTAGCTTCGACGTCGACGTGGGCATTGACATTGACACCATATTTTCATTTTATCTAGCTTGGGTCTCGGTTTGGGTTGTTTATGTGCGGGTTTGTATATTTATCCTATTATATTCATTTTGTAAGGTTAATATTGAAAATCCTCTTGGTTTGAACAGTGACAAACGTTGCATTTGGTTTGATGATGATGCCAGATTAAGATGACGAGTCTTACGTAAAATCGCTCAGCACATTCGAATGATCATTTTATCGGTATATAGTAAGCCTACCAAATGCATTTATACAATTATTTATTTATTTATCTTTTTGGAATACTATGGAAACATCAGTTCAATGGCTTTCTAGCAACGTACAAGTACATTGGGGTGAAAAGCTTTTGCTTACCACCTTCAACCAAATAGACAGCAGCATCCTCCAAAGCATCGGTCACCTTGACGGAACCCTTTGGAGCAATACCCACGGTTTCCATGGCACCAACAGCCAAAGTGGTCAATTTTCTACCCAAGTTGGAGGTTCTAATGAAGGTCCAAATGTCGGCAACACTTTGGACGTACTTCCAATCACCAGACAGAGGATACCACCATGGGACCGCGTCATCATTGTCGGCCAAATCGTTTGCATATTCGATTTCAAACCCAACGTTCTTCAAGGCTTGCTCTGCAACCTCTCTCTTGAACATCTTTGGAATACCATCACCCACTTCGATACCGTACGCAATTTTACGATGTTCCTCGTTGGTCTCGTCATAGGCGTCGGTCATGACCCATTCGTAAACACCGAAAACTCCACCCGGCTTCAAAACACGGTAAATTTCGGAATAAACACCCTCCAAGACAGGGGCGTGGACAGTGGCCTCAATGGCGTAGACTGCATCAAATGATTCGTTTTCAAAGTCCATTTGCATGAAATCACCCTTGACCAACTTCAATTGATCACCAAGACCATTCTTTGCTGCCCAGTCGTTACCTCTGGCAATTTGGTAATCGTTGTTGTTCAAACCAGTGATATTAGCGTTCGTGAATCTGGCAATTTCTCTTGCTGGACCACCAACACCACAACCAACGTCCAAAACCTTCATACCGTCCTTGATTCCCATCTTAAGAGCCAAGAAGTGTTCGTGACGGGCAATAGCCTGCTTGAATGGCTCACCCTTGTAGAATCTACAGAAGTGGAAAGAAGCACCCCAACCGTATTCGTAAAAATCGGTCACCAAGTTGTAGTAATGCTTTGTCAACTCGGAATAATCGTCCAAACGGGATTGTTCCGTGTCCTTATCCGTCTTGCCGTCCCAGTGCTTGAAGTAACCTTCGATTGCAACCTCAGAGGCCTTCTTATCCTTTGCTGCAAGGGCAGACAACCCACCGGTTTCGGTGGCCTTCTTGTGAAGGGCTTCTGCAAATTGCTTATCTTGTTCAAACTTCTTTGGTGCTAAATTCACTTGAGATGCCATGTTGAGATGGTTTAATCTGAATTCAATTAGAAGAGACGGTTATTTTCCAAAATCCAGTGGACGTTCGCATCGTTTTTAAGCAAAAACGAGCGCAACGAGCGCAACGAGGGGAACGACGCGTCACGTGAAAGTGCTCATGTGCTCATGCATTCATCTGAAAATAACAGCAAAAGTGCCCAAAATGGCACCCAGAGTCGAGACAATGATAACCCCCCACCACACAAGTTTTTCATTCTTGTTAAGGTTTTCGTCAAACAACCAGAGGTAATATGCCACGGGCAATGTGATACAGATCGTGAAGCAAATGGCAGATCCCAATAAACTCAAAACCATTTCAAATTGGGTTAGAAGGATGGAAATTGACAAAAAGGCGAAACTAATAAAAGCCCTATTCAGAACCCTGACAAAGAAAATGTGCCCACCAAAATTATTATCCAAAGCTGTCACGATTGGTCTCGAGACTAATGGTAACTTAGAGATTGGTAACAACCCCATGAGGATGACCAAGATCGTTCCTACCCATTGGGGGTAACCCTTTGCTTGAAGGATGTTCTTGGTGACTTCTCCTTGAACGAGGGCACCAAACATAACAAACCCCACAACACCGGTTATTAGATCCACAAAATATGCAAAGGAAAACGAGAAGTCCATACATCCTTCAAAGTGGCTTGGTGTGGCCAGATCTCTGTAAATCTCGGGAAACGTGGCATGTCCTCCCCATGGAGCCATGTAGAGCCCCAGTGAAAACAAGAGGTTCATTAGTGAAGATGGCCAAAGGTTTGTGGGCATCCACTTTAGCAAGGAACCTGGAGAATCGACCTTGATCAAACCGGACACAATAATCGCCAAACAAGAGGTGCTCGTGCAAAGAATCCCCAACAATGATAAGAAGGAGAGCAGTCTCAACGGAAGAAAGTTGAGGAAAAAGAGAAGGAAGGATATTGCAATTTTAAGCTCCAATTCCGACCATTGGGGGATCAAGGCATTGAATGAATCACTGAATAAAATGATCATGGAAACCCCAGCACCCACCAAATCGAGCGTGAAGACAAACAGAATGAACCCGCCCATTTTCCTACCAAATGCAAAGACGCCAATATCCTGGTAAGTATTCAAATGATGGTGATGGTTGAGGATTCTTCCCAGTAGCACTGCTGAGACTTTTGTTGAGTAGGCGGAGAGTGACAAGAATATGATCCCAAAAAACCACCCTGATAAATGTAGAGCTAAAGGAATAGAAAACACCCCAAGACCAATGAGAACATTGATGGAGTTGAATATGGTTTGGACAGGCGTTGATCTATGTGTGGTGATTTTGATGCCGCCATCTTCCAGGTATTGGATTTCGATCTCTTCACTCGCGACGGGGGTGAGCAAGGCTCCTGACTCTTCAATGGATTCATATATAACCGCAGAGGTGGCTGCTGTGCTTGGGGGGCTCATCAACGGGGAGGTTGGCCCCAGCATTGGCGAATGTGTTTTATTACTTTCATAGGATGTAGACAAGTAATTGACTGATCTCTTAACCGAGGAGGCAAAGTTGTTGAGGGAATCCACTCCACCGGCATCAAATATCGAGCTTCTTCTCGATCTTATGGTGATTGGAACCGATGGAGACATTAAATGTCGAATAAAATGATAAGAGAAGAGATGTAATTAAAAAATTTTATGAGGTTGTCCACATAAGAGTCTGTTATTGAGTCCTTGAAAGACAGTATAAAAGCCTAAAAGGTACGCAGAGTAAGTATCGAAATTTTCTCTTCATCATGATGCAATTTTTATTATCAAATGCCCTCTAAACACTTCAATATTTGAACATTCTATGCAAATTTCTATTCAATGAGTAATATTCATCAATGCAATGAAAAATCGACATTGCAAGGCCTGTTTTTGTAATTTAAAAAATGGATGACACTGTTGAATTTATCTCTTTTGGAAGATCGTAGTTTCAAGCCTCAAGTGTCTCAATTTACCCAAATTTCACCGCTTTTTTCTATTATTCCTCTCATTTTTGAGAAGAAAAGAGCGTTTTTTCATCATTTTCGTCCGATTCTATCATCATCACCAAAGATGCTCTCTAGGAGGTCGCTGCGATACTTTTCTATTGAAAAGGAGGGATTTTCCTCTACTGTGAAGTTGCCAAAGACAACTTTTCCCAACAGATCGGACTCGAAGCTAATCAGTGAAGTTTTAAACCCACAAAGTACGAGTGAATTGTACAAATGGAACAGACAAAGACCGACTTTGGAGCTAAAGGATACGTTCATTTTACACGACGGGCCCCCTTATGCAAACGGAGGATTGCATATTGGGCATGCCTTGAATAAAGTTCTGAAAGATACAATCAATAGATACCAGTTGATGCAGGGTAAAAAGGTCCATTATACTCCCGGTTGGGATTGTCACGGGTTGCCAATTGAGCTGAAAACTTTGGAAAAGCTTGGAAAGGAACGTAAAGAAATGGAAAAGTCACTAAAAAGGAAGATGAAGACATTGGATAAATCGAGCGATGAATTCAAGCAGTTGGAGAACGAAATACTAGGGCTGAAAAGTACAAAATTAAGTCCGTTGGACATCATCAGATTGTCCAGCGAACATGCTAAAGCTGCTCAGAAACTCCAGTCCGACTCATTTCAGCAATTGGCAATTATGGGTGATTTTGAAGCCCCATACCTGACATTGAATAAGACGTTTGTTGTGGATCAGTTGAAAGTATTCAAAAGGTTTTTCGATAATGGATTGGTCAGAAGACAAAACAAGCCTGTCTACTGGGGATGCGAGAATGCCTCGGCTCTTGCAGAGGGGGAATTGGAATACAACCAAGCTCATGTGTCTAAGACAGCATATATCAAGTATCCAGTGAAAAAAGTTCCACAGGAGTTACAGGAGAAGCTGGGATCAATTGGCAACTTTAGTGCGCTCATTTGGACCTCCACTCCTTGGACTTTAGCATCAAATTTGGCCATTACCATCAACAAGGACTTTGAGTACACCATTCTCAAAACCGCCAAGTATGGTAATCTCTTGGTTGCTAAGGATTTGGTGTCCAATGTCAAAGCTTTAACCTCTGAAGAATTTGAGGAAACTGACATCTCCATCATGGGTCATGAGCTCTTGGAGTGTACGTATGAGTCGCCAATTTTGAACGATAACAAGGAGTATCCATTTCTTCACGGTACCCACGTCACAGCCACTGCTGGTACGGGTCTGGTTCATACCGCCCCGGGCCATGGTCAGGATGATTACCTTGTTTGTCTGAAAAACGGGATTCTTCCATATTCTCCAGTCGACCAATATGGTAAGTATACGAATGAAATTGCTCCAAGTTTAAAGGAATTCGTGGGTTTGAAGGTCCTGGGTGAAGGAAATGAAGCCATGTTGGCCAAGATGGATGAATTGAGTGTTTTGGTTCACAGAGATGACAATTATGTTCACTCTTATCCCTACGATTGGAGATCAAAGAAACCCATCATCATCAGAGCCACCTCTCAGTGGTTCATTGATGTTTCCCAAATCAAAGAGAAGACCACCAAGGCCTTGGCATCAAGGGTAGAATTTTACCCACCAAGAGGGTCAAAGCGATTGGTTTCCTTCATTAACACCAGAAACGAATGGTGTATTTCCCGTCAGAGATCGTGGGGGGTCCCAATCCCAGTCTTGTACCACAAGGTCACAGGTGAGCCGCTCTTAAGTGACGAGGTTATTGAAAGAATTATCGAAGTCATCCAGGAAGAAGACGTCAACCCCTGGTTTGATCCCCAGTCTCCAATGACAAAATGGTTACCGGAGAGTCTCCACTCAGTTGCTAACGAATACGTCAGAGGCAAGGACACCATGGATGTCTGGTTTGATTCGGGGTCTAGTTGGAACTTGATTGAGAGGTATCTAAGCCAGGAAGGGCTCTTGAACGATGCCAACTCGAGGGGTTACCTATCGGATGTCTATTTGGAAGGTTCTGATCAACACAGAGGTTGGTTCCAGAGCTCTGTTTTGACTAAGGTGGGAACGCAAGACCTCTGTGCTACGAACCCCGTCCTTCCTTATAAAAAGATTATCACACATGGTTTTACTCTGGACGAGAAGGGAGACAAGATGAGTAAGAGTTTGGGTAACACGATTTCCCCTGAAGATGTTTTGCAGGGGTCCAAATTGAAGAATATTCCTCCCTTGGGTGTGGACGGCTTGAGACTATGGGTTGCCCAGAGTGATTACTCCAGCGACATCAGTGTTGGGCCCACCATTTTGAAGCATGTTGGGGATAACTTGAAGAAGATCAGGTTCACGTTTAGGTATCTTTTGGGTAACCTCGACTCTAAAATTGAGCCCCATGTTGGCTATGATCAATTGAGTGGGTTGGATAAGTATATTTTGAGCCAACTGACCCATTTGGAGCGGGAAGCCAAAGAGAGCTATGAGGTTTTTAACTTTGCCAAGGTTGTGAAATCTCTCAACCAGTTCATCAACGTGACCCTTTCCACCATCTACTTTGATGTCAGAAAGGACTGTCTTTACACAGACGATCTCGATTCTCCAAAGAGATTGGCAACTTTGGCTGTTTTCAAAGAGGTTTTCAGGACTCTTGTTAGTGTTCTTGGTCCAATTCTTCCGATCATGACCCAGGAGGTGTGGAATCATTCCCCGGCATATATCACTGCTGGATCTGCCTCCCCCTTTCACCATGGCTGGTATACACCTCTAGGTGGAGTCAACTCCACTGTAGAGGAGGATTTCAAAGCATTGCTTCAGATCAGGGATAAAGTAAAGGGTGTCATGGACAAGGCCATCAGAGAGGACAAAGTTGTCAAGACATCCCTTGAAATGGGAATCACATTGGTCACACCAAATGGGAGTGATATTGACCGCCTTGTTAGGGCCTACGAGAACGACATCGGCGATTTGATGGTCGTTTCAAACTTTGAGGTGTGTGCTGAGCGTGCTGAGCAATCTTCTGCATTCGACTATTCTCTCAATTTAGATGCCGATTCGCTTGTTCATTTGAACCCTGCATTGGGCGAAAAGTGTCCACGTTGTTGGAAATTTACCAAACCTGTAGAAGACCAGCTATGTAAGCGTTGTGATGGAGTTGTGCATCACTTGTAAATAGAGAAAGCTGTACATAAATTTTTCTTCACCACTTGTTCAACCCCAGCAGTGAGCTTCAATGAGTGAGAACTTGCAGGAGAAGTATGATAATTACCAGGCGACGATTCGGTCCCTTGCGGAGAGATCCAACACGTTAAGCTCGCAAATCCAGGAGCACGAGGTTGTGGTGGAGACGTTGGGGTCTGTGGATCCTCTGCGTAAATCGTACAGAATGTTCAGTGGAGGCGAGTCCTCAGTTGAGTCGAAAACACCGGTGGGGTCAGCTCTGGTGGAGATGACAGCCAAGGAAGCGAAAGACCAACTGGAGACGATTTTGGAGGGACTCAAGGATCTTTTTGAGAAGACGCAGGTGGAATTGAAGGATTTACAGGTTGAATTTGAAGCATGGAAGAAGGAGAAGAACATTAAGATTGTTAGGGGTTAATTGGGTTGTGATTTAAAATCGTAGGCTTAGCTGCTTTGTAACTTGAATAGAAATACACGTAATGGTAAGTAAGGTGGTTCTACTTTGTCTTCTTGATTTCTGTTTGACTGTGTGCAGGTCCTCTCAAGAGGGTGGCCACAACAAAGAAGAACCAAGCAACTATGACTACGCCATACCCGGTTAAATAGACCCACGCGTTTCTGATCTCCCATGACCTTGGATATTCGTCATTCGCCAAATGTCTGATGGGGAAGACTGTTTTCTCGGTGATGTAAGTCCAACCGGGCCTCTTATAGTCCACCTGGAGAGTGAAAATCCCATGCTGATCAGGCAACTTGAATTCTCTCACATAATAACCCGGGGCGACCTCTTCGAGATTCAAGCGGTAGTATGGGTCCAACATGATCAACTCCAGCTGCACTGGAGACTGTGAATGGTAAGGCACCCAGTTCTTGGAGTGAGAATCATACTCTTCCAACTCGATTTCCACGTGGATCACATCCCCCACCTTATAGCCACTGATTCTATCTTCGGTGGCGTTGTTCACCTTGTGGTGGAATAATTGCTTTGGTCTGATCACCCCGGTCTCGTGGGACACCCAGTCGATCAAATCCGACACTACCTTCTCGTCAAACGTCTTGCTTTTGAAGGGTGTGAGTGCTCCCAACCAAACCACTCTGCCACCGCTTGTGGCTTGAAAAGCAGCTGCAAGATGGCCCTCATCGCCCAAATGCCAGATAGATTCACCCAAATGGGACTTGGAGCCCGTAGGTGTCTTCATAAGAGGAATCAAGTGCTCGTTCTGAGTCAATAAGGCCACTGATGGATTCTCAAGCTCAAAAGTGAGTTGGGAACCCACAATAACGTTATTGGAGAACTGCTTCGTTTCCACACCGTGATAATTCACGTACTTGTATTCTTTTGGCGTGATGTGGATCCCCAATTGAGCTAGGTACATTGCTAGCTCGGTATGCAGTCCACCGTCATCGTTCACCATCAATATGTTGCCTCCGTTCAAAGTGAAATCAATCAATTCGTCTGATTTCACTAGATCCGCCGTAGCCTTGGATCTGCAGGGAAGAACCACCAACGTGGAGTATTTGGCAAACTCACCAGAAACACCCTTGGAAACATCCCAGATCTCAATGCCGTCCGATTTGGACTGTAGAAGAGCCAAAAACTGGGAAAATTCGTCCAAGGACGTTATTGAGGAGTCCCAAAAGACACCCACGGGATTGGCAATCGCCATACACATCCACTGTACAAGACACAGTACAACAGTAACCAATTTGGCCCCCATGGCAGCAATTTTAACTAAAAAGCCTTGTTCACGAGAAGGATGAAAAGTTTAGGCTTGCCCATTATCACCGAGTGGCGATGACAAAGGACACACAAACCAACGAGACGGACTTGTCCGAGGTGTACAAGATGCTCGTTAAGGGGGAGGCCCAGGCCAGTGAGATGGAGCAGATTTTGGATAAGATCGAGGCACAATTGGCCCAGTTGGAATCAATCCAGGTCCCACCAACACCTTCTTCCTCCACAAACAAATAGTCGATTGTATAATGGGTGTAGAGTTACTTGACGACAGCTGTATTTTAACAAACAAGAGTGCCGCCTGCCGTGTTCTCCACTATGGAGCCACGGTGATCTCCTGGACCATCAACGGCCAAGACCAGCTCTGGTTGTCCAATAAGGCCCATTTGGATGGGTCGAAGCCAGTGAGAGGAGGAATCCCGCTTGTGTTCCCGGTGTTTGGTAAGTCCTCTGCAGAGGGCTTTGAGAGCTTGCCACAGCACGGGTTTGCAAGAAACTCCACGTGGGAGTTCCTTGGCCAAACAAAAGCGTCGCCGCCAACAATTCAGTACGCCTTGTCCCCAAATGAGGCTAATCCCGAGGTGTACTCCAAGTGGGACAACGGAGACAATGACTTCACTCTCATCTTGACAATTACACTTGAAGAAGATGCCTTGAAGACGGAGATTGAGGTGATGAACAGCGATTCAAAGCCATGGAAGTTCAACTGGTTGTTTCACACCTATTTGCAGGTGAGTGATATTGACGACGCATTGGTGACTAACCTGCCTGGGGAGATATGCTACGACCAGCTTCTTGCCGAAACCTACGAGGAGAAACACCCGGCAATCGATTTCAACGAGGAATTGGACAGAATCTACAAGGGCGTGCCGACTTCGAAGTTAATTCAAGTGGTGGAACGTGGCCAGGTGATCCACAACGTGGAAAGAACGAACCTTCCTGACATTGTTGTTTGGAACCCCTGGATCAAGAAATCCAGTGGTATGAGCGATTTTGGACCAGCTGATGGGTATAAGAAGATGGTGTGCATTGAGCCTGGTCAAGTTGCGGAGTTCATCACCCTTCAACCAGGGGAGTCGTGGAAGGGTGAACAGGTGATCCATAAGGGTGAAACTGACATCAAGTTACTGAGCGTCTGATGTGAATTGAGTTAGCGTCTAAATTAATGTATATTTGTTGGGCCCAAGGGTGGCTGTGTTACGATGGATCTTTGTGAGGATATATATTTGTTTCAACGTGATGGATCTATCATTGCAGATAGAGATGAATTTGGAGAAAGTGAAAATTCTCCTAACGATCTTGTAATCAATTAATCAGTATACTCAGTGAGTGAATTCATTCATCCATCCAAATAAAAGCGTTATTCAATTATTAAGTTACAAAGCGTTTAGTTTAAAGTAAAATTATCAATGTTTGTGTCAATGTTGAAAGTCATATCGTTGTAGATGTCGGTCAACGATTTGATTATTGGCGATTTGATTCCCCTTTGAACAGTCTCAATGGCAGATTGTAGGATGGGATCCTGGTTCATTCCCTTCGACTCCTTCAACTCCAGGTTGTGGTCTCGCCCCAGTAAAGCCAAACAATATTCGCCAACACACTTGGCACCATTTTTTGTTTTCCAATGCTTCCTACGGGCATCAGACCGGGAGTAGGACTTTAGGCAACCCCATGATTGACCATTAACAATCCCGTTGCATTGAAACTTGGGAGTCGATTTCTGGCCAACTACCTTATGGTTCTTCATATGTCTCATCCAATCCGATTTTCTTTTGCATCGTGATCCACAGATCCCACATTGAAAGGGCTTGAAGGTGGAGTGGACAACCAGATGGGATTGGAGGTCGCTGGGCTTTTGAAAGATCGTATGACACTTTGGACATTTAAAATTGCTCAAATCGTCATAATCATCGTCCGAAGTCTCCAATTTGACCCTTCTGTCCTTTCCGCCTTCCTCATCGTTCTCACTGTCCTCATCTTGAGGCTTTTCCCCCTCCTTCTGGGGGAAAAATGATTCGAAACTCTTACTTTTCAATGGGGGCGACGGCTTCTCCCTCTGTGGCTGACCGAGTGTGGGGACCTGCTCTGGATCGTAGTAGGTTTTCGAGAATATTGAATCCTGGTCCGCAGGCCTTGACTCGTAGACAGGATAATGGATTTGTTGATGTTGTGATTGTTGCTGATATGTGAGTGGTAATGCTAAATAATGAGGGTGACTGTTGTATTCTTCGTGGTACCCGGTGTTTAGATGATCTGTCTCTCCATTTGGCTTGTAGATCCCCTGTTGAACGCCCACGGGTTGGTAAAAGTAATCGACCGACGTAGATCCATGCTGAACGGCCTGCGAAACCGGTGGGGGGTAGATGGTCATCCCCCCTCCTGAAGGGTATTGGTGTTGGAGGTTGGGCGCATAATACCCCTCGTGCTGGGCTGGATGATGTTGGTAGAAAGGTTGAGGTAAAGGGTGTAATAGCTGTGGGTCTTCCCGATGGATGTCTGTGGCATAACCGTATGGTCCCTGGACAATATAGGCGTCCAGCTTGGCTGCAGTGGCGGGTGTTCTGTTAACACCATCCTCTGTTCCTACCACAGCCCCCACCACAACACTGTCCACCTCTGCTGGAAGAGGTGGATTGACGCTTACATCCGACTGGTAGGAGGGTATCTCATGGTTCCTCTGATGAAGCGTCATTAACATTGTTCCGATTCGCCCACCTCTCCGATTTTACCTGGGGAATTGGCCGCTTTTTAAAGAATCGTTATCCAAAAATGGACCTAAACGCAACGGTTAATTTCTCTGTGACTCGGATTGTTGGATTTTCACGTGCATGAATTCTCGCTCTTTGAATTCTTGATGGGTCGTTTGTCGCTCTGCGAATGTCTCCCCAAGTGGGGGTATTAATTGCTTAATCGTTGTTGTGGTCGATGTTTTTGCGGGAATATCCACATCCCTTCATTTATGGCACCTTCAGCCCCTCATTAGGAGCGGAACCAGCCCAAATATGTGGTCTGGATGGTTTTAAAATCGACCGGTTAGAAAATATGCCCATATCTCGGCAACTTTTATAATTAAGGGGAAAGTGGTGTGATTCACCTGCAGAGGATAAATTTGGTATGAATATACGCTCTAGGCTTGTTACAAGATGGGTGATATGAGTGACGAAATGGGCTTTATCATGCCGTCTTTTATGATGTACTTGATACAAGAAAAGAGAGGATTCAGTTTAATTCTGTATGAATCGTATGAGGAATTATAGTGAGTCAAAGGGGTCAATTTAATTTTTATAATGATTGGGGAAGTTGATCTGAAGTTGAATCAACCAATTTTAAATTGATGGGTTAAAAGATGAAGTCAGGAATACAGTTAGTTGGCCGATCAAAGGTGCGAGACATGATATGGAAACCGTATTGGAAATATCCGGAAATGTAAAAGGGTTTAATTCCGCATGATAGCAATTCGGTCTTCTCCTTTTCACCCCTAAAGTAGCAATCATTTTTACGAGCAAATTTCACGGGTAGCAAAAAAAGATTGCCAATATTCAATATGGTGGGGCCCCTCATTGGGTGTCTAAAACCAACAAATCACGTTAGATCATTCATTTCAAGCATGATGGTGTCTAGATGTCAAGGATATGGCGTTTCCAATCCTAATGAAATATGCTCAGCTCAAAAGAGGAAATTCATCAATACACAAGCTGGTCAATTGAGAAAGGTGAAATATGGGTATCTTATCCGGTTAAACGGTACCAATTATAGGCACCAATCTTTTTATTTGGATCCGACTATTTAAAAATGCGATACCAACGGTAATAAGCCACCAATTCAAGGAGAACCAGAAAAAGCCACGTGAACAAACCCGGCGGAATCCGATCAAGAGGCAGATTCCTAAATCTGGGCCTGTTTTTGACCGAGGTGTGAACCTTGCCGTGGTCCAATACACACGAGGTATATTTTTTAAAGGGGGCATACGAGTTACATTGATTTACATTGATTTACATTGATGTTACATTATAGTGCTCTTTTTTTTGGCTCTAGAACCAAAAAATTTTCAACTGCTCAATCGATTCTAGACCGGCGGATTTTTTTCAATTTGTAAAAGAGGGGGCTACTTTGGCCAACAGATAAAGATCAACGCCCCATGTGCCATGTTGAGGCTCCCTTTGCCCCTGAATTTCACCTATTTTTGCTGAGCAAATATCCTATTGTTTTGGTTCTAGACTCTAATATGGATCTTCCCAACAGAAACAGCATTTACGAAGTAATTGCCGATAATATCATAAGAATGTCCTGTTGATCCTTAGTCAAGGTTTACGATCAAGAGAGGTGTTAATTTGAAAAACCAGCCTTTAAATAATTCATTTGACAGCAAAAGTGTTCAAGCCATGCATATGCATGCATATGCACCAAAATTTCGTCATTAATGATTGCTGATTTTATTGAATAAATCAGCCCATTCGGATTTCCCCGTCCTGAAAAGGTTATATTGAACTGTGAACCAAATTAGAGGTTTGAACTGGACAGCAAGGCAACCTCTAGAAGAGAAGAAGTTTTTTACTCGTGAATTGGTTAAAAAAAGAATAAAAGAAAGAACTCCAATGATCATATGCCATGACTATCCCAAAACCGTTCATTGATCACAGCAAATCATGAAAACAAGAGAATTGGCTCAGAAATCATTGAAAAAATGGTGTTCAAGAAGATCAAACTTTGAAACCGCTATTTAGCTTACTAAAAGAATATATTATTTGATGAGCTGAATGGTGGTTGGTCTTTTTCAATCCATTAGAGGCTTCTCTTACCACCTGTTTACTCTTTTCTGGTTGATTTACAAGTGGTTAATCAGAATAGGGGTTGATTTTGTTCTGGGTGGGCACTCCTCTACTGTGCTGAAAATGGTCTTCTGGTTCGAACATTTCTACATCTTTGGAGTTAGCTCTTTGGTACCCCGCTTAACATTTTGGTAGGTATTCAATATTGATGAACTTTGCCCATCATAGCGATTGCTTGATCAACTGGTAGGCCATCAAACTGGCCAAAAAACTTGCATGCAACGTAACAAATTTGCCATTCTCGGCAAGAGCGCCATAGTTGAAATGATTTAGATGATGGCATGGGGTTAGAAAGAATGAGTCACATGGAACCATTTGGAGCCACGTGGAACCATTTGGAGCCATGTGCAGCCATGAGGATCCATGAGGAGCCATGTGCAGCCATGAGGATCCATGAGGAGCCATGTGCAACCATTTGGAACCATGTGCAACCATTTGGAGCCAATTGTTACCCCTCTATAGTTACTGCGACCATATAAGATGAATTGATCACTGGTGAGCATTGCTGAAGCAGATCGAATGATTGTGGGAACCAGTTACTTCACAATAGTAAGAACATTTCATAGCCGAAATTTAAAGGTAATCTCTAAACCTTGTTGTACCATCAGCAATTGCCAGAGTGGATTCATTGTTAATCTCGTAGGCTGATCAATACATATACACCTCCCTTTGTGATTACCTGAATCAAAAAAAATACGTAACAGTAGCTCATTGTGACAATATAAGATGCAATAGGAGGCAGAATTGGCGAAAAACCGCACAACAAATATTGGCCTGCAATGATGATTGAGTCAAATGGGATCATTATTTAAGTGATTATTATACCTTCTGAATGGTCTTTTGGAAAAAATGGTACGGTGTAACACCATTACAGGCTTATTGGTATTATTACGACACTGGGAGACCGCTACTAAAAAATTGTCAATTTTTCATCCCTGTGAAACATTTTCTTCTGAGTAGAGTATGCGTTAACTTCAAACAATCAAAATAATTTTGAAGAATACATGAGGTTGGCAACTTTCTCTTATTATTGATTGGCCAATTATGAAATGTGTGGAAACTATAACGTTATTCCCAATTATTGGTAAAGTTTCTGGCACCGAAATCCTTCTGCACATAAGTGGTTTCAACGTGTGAACGCATAGGAGCGCATGGCATTGCATAGTATCCGTAATTCTAAATTGCCAGTAAATGTCACTCAGCATGCGCCTACCTATTTTAATGGAATTATGAACTATTCGTATTTTCTTTTCTTGAATCTTCTTGGAACATATCAAATCCAATCCACCTTTACGAACCTATTCTAAACTTCTGAAACTTTTTGATAGTTACAACTTTACAAATAGTAACCTCCAAAAATAATAAGTACACGGCAGAAATTGAGTTGTTCATTAAACTGAGGGGTTCACAGCTTTCCTCAGCCACCTCGTCAAAAGATGAGCAACGCTCAGCTAAGCGCGACCGCCCAGCAGTTGTGCATGGACAAAAAACGGTGTAACTTACTCTTCACCGAGGAAAATCAAGTGCCAATCAGCTATATTAATTGCCAAGAGCATGCTCAATAATATAACCTATATTTTGTATAAAAATATAAATTTAAAAGTCTTTGGTCGTCTTCAATATTTGAATTCTATCAACCTGCAACCGATGAAAAACTGCCAATTTATATGCTCATATGCTCATATTTAAATAGCAGGATCTACCCCACCAAATAATATTTTTTCAACCTAAAAACCCATTAATTCATTTCAAATTTAAGGACCAACCACCAACCACTCCATTTGGATCAGGAGATCAAAAACGGTCTCTTTTCCCACCTCCCGCATCTTACGTAATCAACGGCTGCCCTAGGCACGTGATCCGGGCCCTTTAGCGGGGAAAGCTTAACGTCCCTTAGCGGTGCTTAGCGGGGATCAACCTTAGCGGTAAATTGCAGTATAAAAAGCCCAATCTCAGTCCGTATAATCAATGTGTCACTCTGCCTTTCTCCAGCATTAACAGAATGGCTTCTTACACCGAAAAGTTGTTCCCAAATGAACCAACCGCACCAAAGGTTGTCACTGAATCAATTCCAGGTCCAGTGGGTAAGGCCAAGATCGAATCTCTTGGTAAGGTCTTTGACAACAGATGTACCTACTTCATTGCCGACTACGAAAAGTCTCAAGGTAACTACATCGTCGACGTTGACGGTAATGTTCTTTTGGACGCTTACTGTCAAGTTGCTTCGATTCCATTGGGTTACAACAACCCAAACTTGATCAAGACTGCTAAGTCTGAAAAGATGATCAGAGCAATTGTCGACAGACCAGCTTTGGGTAATTTTGCCGGTGCTGATTTCGAAGACATTCAAAAGGACTTGTTGAAGCATGCTCCAAAGGGTCAAACTCTTGTGTGGAACGGTTTGTCCGGTGCCGACGCCAACGAATTGGCCTTCAAGGCTGTTTTCTTTAACTACCAATCCAAGAAGAGAGGTTTTGAAAAGCCATTCACTTCTGAGGAGGAAGCCACCTGTATGGAAAACGAAGCTCCTGGTAACCCAGAATTGGCCATCTTGTCTTTCAAGAGAGCCTTCCACGGTAGATTGTTTGCGTCTGGTTCTGTGACCAGATCCAAGCCTGTTCACAAGATGGACATGCCATCTTTCAAGTGGCCAACTGCTGAATTCCCTGCTTACAAGTACCCATTGGAAGACAACGAAGAAGCCAACAAGGCTGAAGACGCTAGATGTTTGGCCATTGTTGAGGACAGATTTGCCAACTGGCACATTCCAATTGCAGGTCTCATTGTTGAACCTGTTCAATCTGAAGGTGGTGATAATCACGCTTCTGCCACCTTCTTCCAAGGCTTGAGAGACATCACCTTGAAGTACGGTGCTAAGCTGATCATTGACGAAGTTCAAGCTGGTTGTGGTGGTACCGGTATCATGTGGGATCACGAAAGATACAACATCACCCCAGCACCTGATCTCGTCACCTTCTCCAAAAAGATGCAGTCTGCTGGTTACTGGTTCCATGACCCAGAATTCATTCCAAACCAAGCATACAGACAATTCAACACCTGGTGTGGTGATCCAAAGGGTATCATTTTAGCCGCTGCCATCTGTGATGAGATCAAGGACAACAACCTTTTGGAGCCATTGAGAGAAACCGGTGATTATTTCTACGGTAAGTTGGCCGAATTACAAGCCAAGTACCCATCTTTTGTTTCTAACTTGAGAGGTAAGGGTAAGGCTTGCTTTATTGCCTTTGATACCCCATCCGGTGCTCAAAGAGCTCAATTCTTGTCTGCTATGAAGATGAACGGTATCAATGTCGGTGGTTGTGCTGATGTTGGTGTCAGATTGAGACCAGGTTTGATTTTCCAAAACAAGCACGTTGACATCTTCATTGCCGCCATGGACAAGGTCTTGTCCACCATGGCATAATCGATTTATATTCGAAGATTTTATAGAAATTAATGAGCAGCTTTTTACTTTCCTCACGCGTAAACTTCTTCTTCAGCATTGTTGCATTAAACGCTTGGTTGTGTCTATTTGTCATCTTTATTCATGACATTGTTGTATCTTTCTATATATTTCTATCGAGTGCCTTTTAAATGGTCTTGGATCCGTCAAAGTAACCTAAGTTTTGGTTTGCCACCTTGAAATTGTGTCATTTTCGTCCGTAAGTTGTCATTCAATAGGGCTATTAGGGGAAGTAGTGTTGATTAATTCAACTGTTTATTGGACGTAGGCAAGGGTTTTAAAATATTGGATTGATTAGAGATGAGCAGGTGATGATAGGTCAAATGACTATTATGATCATTATTCATCCAACTCAGCATGATTGGTGCTTAAATAAAGAGGTTTGATGTCAATTAATCCAATAATGCCCTAGGTTTTATCACTAAGAGATCTTTTAAAAAGATTGGAACAATTTATTGGTACTGTTAGATGAGCAGGCGTTGATAAGACAAATCATTAGGAGCATCATTTATCCATTTAAAGCATGTATCTAACAAGCCAATGTATATCTGCTTGACTGGTAGTTGAATTGGGCTCTTTTACTATGATACATAGGTTTGTTGTGGTTGGCTGAGCCTCAATTAAGACGAGTTGATTCTCTTCCACATGTCCAAGCTTTCATCTTTGAATACAAGATCAAACAAGCAAAGCGAGTTTGTGAGTGGTTTTATCCCCCTGAAAGTGTGTGAACAAACCAACGCAGCGAGGTGAAGTTATGTTTTGTGAGTGAACGACTCGTGAACAATCAAACAAGTGAGTTTGTGAACGCGGTAAGATTTTTAAGTGAATGGTTTTCTACCTCAAGGCCTTCTATTTATTACTTCTGCATACTGTGGTGCCAATACGGAAGTTCAACAATCCAATATTTCTTCTTTCATAATGCAATAATGCAGTCAAATTTATGAATGGAGTGTGATAACTTCACCTGAAGAGCAATGTAATTTGGAGAGCGGAAAAAGTGATCTTGTGAACGATGAAGTTATTTATTTTCCCGAATGAAGATGCGTTACTAACAATTAGACAATCAGTCGTAAGTGCCATATAGAGGCAATATTTCCAGATGACTATCCATCAGAAAACGGATGCAGACATTCTGAGGCTCCGTAATATCATTGGGATTGCTTTTTAGGAAGAGAAAAGCAGTTGCTTCTATAATCCTTACAGCAATGACTATTCCGGAAGAGAGATGTCTGATGGCATAATTAATGGAAAGCTTCACCAAACAAACCGTACCACTTCTCTTCACACTCACTACAATGGGAATACAAATCATTTTTTTTGAATAACGACTGGGAGCAGTTGATCGACCCTGGAATCAATGATACTTCCACTATCCCCACCAACAATCCACCATCCTGAGCATATGAGCACGTGATTTTATGGTCAAAAGAGAAGAGAAAAAAATTTTTCAAAAGAAAGAAGGCAGGTATAAACCCACCGTCTTTGGCATCGCATTTGGTCGCTATAAGGGATTTAATAAGATGAGTGCTCTATTGAGAAGAAGGCCAAATTTGCGAACCAAACAAGCAATTCGATGGGTGTCTCGTACCCCAAAGAGTGCGTTTGCTTTTGAGCAGAGAATGATGGAAAAACCGAGGTCAATCGAAGAGGTTTATTCAAGGGTTGTGACAAACAATGCTGAAATTAGACAGAGTAACGGGGAGTTTCTTTATGCATCTACCAACAGAGATCAGGTCTTGACCCGAGTTGATACGGAAATCTTACAAATTTGGTCTCTTTATGAAACCTGCTTAGAATCAAGGGATTTCGAAAGAGCAGATTTAATGCTTCAAAACCTGGCTACATCAAAATTCAACTCCACCCCTCATTTTGTTGATGGTGTGTGTGAATTTTTGAAGGTGTGGGGTGCAGAAGATTCAGTCACAATGGAGGAAATTAGAAGTTGGTTTAACCATGTTTATTCCCTCAATTCTATGCATAAGCCGGATGCCAGAGTGTATGCCTGGATGATAAATTTGAGTTTCAGAAAAAGTGAAGAAAGTAATTACGCATTGGGGCTATTGATGGAGTACAGATTATTGTCTCCAAATAATAAAAATGCCGACGTTTTAAGATACGTTGATATTATTGGCATGTTGAACATTAAAAAGTTGGTTGATTACTCACCAATAATCTCGGATGATCTTCCAGAAAATTATAGGAACCTCTTCAAAGCATTTAAGGAACAAGAACAGGTTCATGAAACTTTTCAAGACCAGGACATTGATCAAGTAGTGGCAGAACCAAAGGTTCAAGATACCCCAAATGACAATAAGTCATCAACGCCCACTATTCAATTGGACACCATAAAGGAACAGACGAAGGTGAAGCCAACACAACCAACAAACGAAGTGATTGATAACAATATGGAAGAACTATTGGCAGTTTCTGCGGAGAATTTGAAAAATATCAGACATTCTCTTCTGGGGTTGGTGGACTCCTACAATGACGGTCAATTCGTGAAGCAATTGGTTCAATTATGTGAATTGGAAAAAGTTGATATTGATAAAGAACAAATTAAGAATGATACAGAAATTGGAATAATTAACCTTTTCGAACTAAAGAATAAATTGCCATTGTATCAGCATGCGAAATTTGATGAAATTTTGGATCAAATATCAGAGTCAAGAGAGAGAGTCTTAGAAAGTTCCACTTTTGAAGCAGCCAAGTTAAAATGGGAGAGAGAATTCGAAAATATAAAAGATAAGGCTTTACCAACAACGGTGGGGGCTTATTTGCACAGTTGGTTAACAGAATTGACACCAATGATTACGAATGATGCTAGGGAGTGTGTAAAGGCTACAAAGTTATTGAGACAAGACGAACAAGGTGAGATCAAATTGACGAGAGAGGAAAGGATCGAATACAAAGAAAAATCTCTTTATGGTCCATTCTTGGATGTCTTGAAGCCCGAAAAAGTGGCCACCATCGCAATTTCAGACGTCATGAAGCATTTAGTTACATCTGACATCACCAGAGGTGTGGCCGTCTCGAAATTGGTCATTGGTATCGGTAAGGCCATAGAATTGGAGTATAAATCCGAAAAGATTTTAGCATCTGACAGAAACATCCAAAAGAACTTTAAAGCTATCAAGGGTACAAAGGAATTCAAGATGTTCTTGAGAAGTACCAAAGCCAAGGAGATGATGGAGAAGGCAGAAAAGGAGACCTTCAAGGAGAACGAACTCTCAGAATCTAATTTATTATCATGGGATACCGAGTCTCTTTGTAGAGTTGGTTCTGTTCTATTATCACTCATTTTGCGGGTGTTCAAGATTGATGTCCACGGTACAGATCCAAGAACAGGAGAGACCAGATCGGCCTCTGCACCAGCTCTTTATCACACCTATGATTTCCAAAATGGTAGTAAAATTGGTGTCATAAAGTTGAATCAAAGTTTTGCTAACAAACTAGGTAAAGACCGTTTGGACCAATCCATCCAGGCCCAATATCTGCCAATGATTTGCAGACCAAAACCTTGGACATCTCACAACGATGGTGGTTACTTTTTGAAAAGAACACTTGTTTTGAGAGCCAAGAATGCCCCTGAACAGTCGGCATACGTGAAGGCTGCTGCTCAACAGAAGAAGATGGATAGAATTCTTCAAGGTCTTAACAATTTGGGTAACACCCCATGGACTGTGAATAAGTCGATGTTGGAATTAATCACCAAGGTTTGGAACACCGGGGAACAATTCTTGGAAATCCCTAAGGCTGAAGATCAATTGATTCTTCCAACTCCCCCAGAGAAGGGTTGTGATGCAATCGATGTTTTCAAGTACAGGAGAACCTGTACTGAGTTGAAGAATGAATTCTCGAAGAACAAGTCGATGAGATGTGACATGAATTACAAGTTGGAAATTGCCAGGGCTTTTGTTGGTGAAAGAATTTTCTTCCCCCACTCATTGGATTTCAGAGGCAGAGCATACCCAATTCCACCAAATTTCAACCATTTAGGTAATGACATGTCTAGAAGTTTGTTGAAGTTTTGGACCGGTAAGGAGTTGGGTGAGAACGGTCTTAAATGGTTGAAAATCCATCTCTCTAATTTGATGGGTAAAGATAAGATTTCTCTTGATGAAAGAGCTAAATATATCGATGAAAACATTGAAAACGTTAGAGACTCCGTGAGGGATCCATTGAATGGTAATGGCTGGTGGAAAACTGCGGATAAGCCATGGCAATTTTTGGCTGCTGCCAATGAATTGGTGGAGGCTCTGGAGTTAGCTGATCCATCTAAGTACGTGTCATTTCAACCAATTCATCAAGATGGTACTTGTAATGGTTTGCAGCATTATGCAGCATTGGGTGGTGATATTGAGGGTGCAAAGCAGGTCAATTTGGTTCCTGGGGACAGACCATCGGATGTCTACACTCATGTTTCTAAAATTGTCTTGGAAAGCGTTGAAGAGGACAAAGCAAAGGGAGTCGAGGAGGCCATATTGACTTTGCCAATTATTTCGAGAAAGTTGGTCAAGCAAACGGTGATGACATCTGTTTATGGTGTCACCTATGTTGGGGCCAGAGCGCAAATCACCAAAAGATTGAAGGAAATTGAGTTTGATGACGATGCGATCTCTAAATGTTCAAAGTATTTGACAGGTAAGGTCTTCATGGCTATTAGACACTTGTTTTCGGGTGCTCACGAGATCCAAGATTGGTTTGCATTGGCTGCAAAGAGGATCTCAAAGAGTATTAGAACGGATGAGGATTTTGAGGATGGAGGGGAATACACTTCATCTGTGATTTGGACCTCACCGCTGGGTTTACCTGTTGTTCAACCCTACAGAACACTGAAAAGTAAATCTGTCAAGACTAACATGCAGACGTTTGTGATTCAGGATCCATATGGAATCAATAAGGTTGACAGTAGGAAACAGGCGAATGGTTTCCCACCAAACTACATTCACTCCTTGGATGCCACCCACATGTTGTTATCGGTGAACAAGTGCTCAGAATACAATTTGTCATTCTCTTCTGTTCATGACTCTTATTGGACTCATGCCTGCGACGTGGAGGTCATGAATAGGGTTTTGAGAGAGGAATTCATTAGATTGCATAAGAATAACTTGGTTGACAAGTTGAAAGGTGAATTTGAGAGACGTTACGATGGCTTCTTTATGGTGATCAAGGTGGATAAGAAGTCTCCTGTGGGGTTAGCCGTCAGCAAGTACAGATCCGAGCTCTCGAAAAAGCTGGGCAAGCAGCCAAGTCTTGTTCATGAGGTTAAGATTGAGTTGGAGAGACAGAAGTTGTTGAAGTCTGAGGATCCTTGCGATATTCAATTAGGTAAGCAATTGAAGACTTGCATCAGTGTCTTGGAAGAGGTCGGCTTTGATTGTGATACTCAAGAGAATATTGAAAATACTGGCGGAGATTACCAAATTCTTGTTCCATTTTCATTACCCGAGGTTCCAAAGAAAGGGTCTTTTGATGTGTCTGTTGTCCAAGACAGTCCCTACTTCTTTTCTTAAAAGTGATGAGTTTATGTTTTTTTTTGCGTTTGACCTCACATGAGGTTTTAGTTCATGGTTTTTGATCACTTTTGATCACATTTTGATCCTGGTTTTGGTTGTCATTTGATAGGGCATTCCACACATTTTATTTCTGCTGCATTAGACTTCCTGTATATATGAGCCTATCTAAGTAAAGAAGAATCAATTAGCCGATCAATTTGGTAAAGGATTATCTGCATGAATTTAGACATACTCTTATATTGACGAATAACCTCACCTGTAGAATTGCTCTTGGCTTGGTATCAAATAGATTCACCATAACAAGTATAGAATTCCTTCATACGTAAGTGAGGATATAAGATATTTACTCTACACAAGGATCCAATTGATCTTAATCACGTACGTCGCAGACATAAAGAATTTGATTGATTTCTACCGATTGACTGTAGCCATAGATTTCCTGTGGATGAGATGAGGGTCAAGGTGAATGTCATAAATTTGCACGTTCTACCCGCTACTTAATAAACCATTCCACCGTTGCTGGCATCCAGATAGGCAGCCGTGTCCTCTATTTTGATGATTCTGCCTTGGGCCTCCAAATTGGCGATCAACGCTGCCAGAGGGTCCAACTCCTTGCTGTCGACCAAATCAAACTCTCTCACAAAGGAGATGAAGTGGCTAAAGTAGGAAATCCAGTGGGCCTCAAGAGACAGGTGGACAAACTTCTCAAAGTGGTTCCAGTAGATGTGAGCGATGATTCTGAAGATTTGTTTGCAGATGCCCTTGATATCCTTTATAAATGCAGGAGGAAACGCCATGCCTGATTTTGTTGGAAATGTGGTCTGGTCGTTGATTTTATTGCTGATCCAGGTGAGTGCGTAGTCGATGTAGTGGTTGGCAGGCAACGAGTTTGGTCTGCCGTTGTTCACCCACACGTATTCCGTGCCTGGGTCTGCGTTCATTGTGGGGTATTTATCCGCAGAAATAAGGTCTGCAATCACACCGTAGAACTTGTTCAAGTGGTTGTAGAATTCAAACACGTTCAGAGCTAGCCATTCTTGTTGATCCACATATTTCGGCTGCTGAACAATCGTCTTGTATGAACCTTTCACAAGCGCTGTTTTGATGAACGGTTCACACATGAAGAGTGGCAAGGTCCCACTGTCTTCTGCTTTAACCTCGTGGTGGTGAACCTCAAATTGGGGCTGTTGTTGCGATTGTTGCACTGCCTGCTGTTGTTGGTGATTATTTGCGCTTCTTTGCCCCTGTTGTTTAGAAGGAGACTGGGTTCTTCGCAGTGAGGCTGCTGATCCATTGTTGGTCCCATAAAACCCTCCTTTGGACGACAAGAGTGACGGTGTGGACCCGTTACCGAACGCTGGCTCTTGAAACTTTGATCCCGGAGAAGAAGTCTGTTGTTTCTTCTTAGAAGACCGCGTAAAACCCCTACAAGCACTATATGTTAGTATTGTCTTCAATATCATCTCATTACCTTCAATACATACTTGATTGTGTTCAGAAACGACATAACTGTGTAAGAAACTTGTGTTGATGATCCTGATTTCAAAAAAAAATGCTTCACCACGTTTTGATCCTTCTTTTTGTCATTTATTCTCCATTACTGGAGCTTATAGAGGGTATATTGCACCGATTTGTGTATTATTAGGTGGTTGTAATCATGGAAACCATTCTAGAGAAAACCACGCACTCAATTGACCTTCACACGGTACGTAATGATGTGGAACGATTTGCCCAGATCAAAGGAGCAAAATACCGAATTAAATCGGGTCCTGACAGTCAACAGGTGGCGATCTTTGACAGGACAGTGCTATGGATGCGAGGAGACGTGCTTTCTCGAAGGTTGAAGTTTCAAACACCACTTTTAGACTGTTTCTTTACGGTTTTTAATGAAGATTTGCACGATGAAGACGAGACTCCGGACCAGACAGTTGTGCTTGTGGTGGTGTTTGAAGATAAGCTGCAAGTGTACCAACCACATGGCACTTCCAATACTATCAGCGTTCCCATAAGTATTAGGAACGCGTTCCCCACAGCCAATGGGCTCATCATAAGCAGGAAGTATGATGTGAATTCCACGCTTGGTGGAGAGTTTCCTGGCGGACGGGTGTCTGGGGTAGATACAATGTTTCCGGCATCCTTATTGACCCAAACGTTAAGCGGAGGAATGAATCAGACTTTATTGGGACTACCGCTGTCAAACTCCGGTTCCAGTGCAACTTCACTTGCCTTGACACCCACAGCCGCTGTAGAGGCGAATTTTTTTACTTTGAATGACATCTATGGGGACTTTGGAATAGTGGCATCATCATCAACTACGTCATTTGCCCATAGGGAAGAATTGAAGTCATACCCAGCACTTGCTTCACAGTGCTTGGCAACTACGTTTAATCCCGTGGATCGCAGAATAACCGTGTATCACGTGAGAAAGTTGACCAAAAAGCCGCTGTCCCTGCCACATTCCCATTTATCACACTTGCAAAGCGCCAGGAAACACAGCAAACGAATAACGTCAACAGGAAGTGTGGTAAACAACAGTCCCAACTTGAGCAGGGTAATCGATAACTACGAAATGAAGAATTTCAGAGTTACATCTAACCCAATCCTCTTTGACAGAATCATCTCGGGAACAGACTACTCCTCAGATCAACTGTCCGGATCCTCCAACTTGACAGATGCACAAAGTTACAAAAAAGACGTCATCTTCACGAAATTGGACTACTTTTCTTTTGATTCCGACCCAACAAAGCTCAAAATCATTAACGTCGACCACGGGCTCAAGGAGGCGATTGTCATTGTCAACTTCGAACTGAGCACAATTGAGGTTCTTGTCTTCTCAAAAGAGTCAAGGTCGTTCGGCAACCCTCGAATCACTCGTAGCTACACCGTCAATGGCCTTGATGCTGTGGAATTTCAAACGGAAGATGAACACAAGGGATACATTGTCATATTGAAGCCAAATGGAACAATCGTGTTGTGTAACGTGCTGTACGAGATTTTTTCGACTGCGGTAGAAATAGGCGGCAATCCCATCGCATTGGATTACTGCATTAATTACAACCTGTCCTACTTGGATCAAAACGAGTCCAGATTTAAGTTTTTATTGGCTTTTCGTCCAAGGGATAAGTTGGTCAAAACGTTAATGGAATCCTTGAAGTATTTAATCCACGAGGAATATTTTGAATTGTTTTGGCTACAGTGGTTGTCGAATTCAATGATGGGGATCCTTGAATCAAATGACTGGAAAGCTTATTTGGTGACCCTCTTGTCGTTCTGTATTCCTGATCAGCAACCGCTTCATAATATTGAGCCCTTGAACGAAGTCTGCAGTTTGAGTCCATACATTATTCAGGCCAAAATGAACATCAAGGAGAATTCCCTCGACAGCGGAATTTTGTCCGGGGGAAGAATCATCATTCAACCGGACTTATTGGCTAATATAGTATTGTCTCTTCATGTGATGTGTGAGGATTTGAAGTTAAACATCTTGGCAGAAACGGAAAGATGCAAATTCTCTCTGTTCTTGGCTCAGTTAGTGGTTTGGATCCGCTGGCCGGCAAATTGGTTGAATTATTATAACGTTGATCCCATAATCTTGGACAGGACAATTCAATTGAATGCCATTTACCGAATCCAAGACCCACCCAATATTTTGCTATCATTGACCAGTTTATTTACCAACCAATTGGTCCAATATTTGCCATTTTCGGTAATTGCTTCAGAAGATGAGCTCTTGGACAGTAAAATAACCCCCAGAACTTACCAGATCCTGAAACTATTTGAAATACTCGTGACCCCATCTTATTCAAACTATGACTTGGTCCAGACCATGGTGGAGTATGGAATAACATCCTCAAATTTAGAGACTTACCCTACAGGCATTTATTTTGTTTTTAAAAACATGCTTTTGCTGTGCCGAGAAACATTTACTTCCCACAGCGATATGTCGAAGGATATGATTTTATTGATTGATAGAAAGGACCTACTGCAATTCCAACATGATCTGAAGGGATCGACAAATAAAAAGGCATCAGTTTCGAAAAGGGTTATGAGCAGGTTGATGAAAGAAATTGTCAATCCCATCTTCAGCGACAAGCTATTGAATCCTTGGGATGGAGAAGCTGAGGAAGAGATCTTCAATGTGACAAGATTATTGTTTTCACAGGATAGGCGATTTTATGATGTTACTAAAATCTTACAAACTTCCAAGATTCAGATCATCAACTTTGAATCCGATAAGGGGATGGATGATTCCACCAAATTGGATGCCCAGAGGTATATTGCCTTAAAGGTTGCTTTAAGGACAATGACTATACCCATCGGTAGAGGAGCAGTGTTTACAAGCAGCAGGAGACCATTGATGACGGAAGGATTTCCGATTCCAAAGATGAGCTTCAACACCCTTTTTATGCCCGAAAATATCACCGTTACTTTGGAGAGTGTTCAATTGACTCAGGAATTGTCCGATTGGGGATACTTCCATAACGGTGCCAGTTCTGGGTTGACGGTCTCAAAGGAATTCAAAGATATTTCCGGCAGCTGGGTTGTTTTCAACCGGCCGCCAGTATTGAATGCTCAACATGCAGGGTTTCTATTAGGATTGGGATTGAATGGCCATCTTCAAAAGTTAGAGGAGTGGCACATCTACAATTACCTCTCACCAAAACATACATTTACTAGTATTGCTGTTTTATTGGGAATTTCAGCAAGTTTGAAGGGTACGGCAGATTTGAAGTTGACGAAGGTCTTATCGATCCATGTTGTTGCTCTCTTACCCCCGGGATCCACCAATTTGAACGTGAAATTGCCTGTTCAGACAGCTGGGCTCATTGGGATTGGATTGCTTTATCTGGCCACCCAGCACAGGAAGATGACAGAAATGCTATTATCCCAAATAAGCACTACTGTTGAAATCAACGATAAGTGGGTTGTTAATGAGGGATATCAATTAGCATCCGGGATTGCGCTTGGGTACGTGAACTTAGGTAAAGGCGGTCAATTGGTTAACGATTCCCACATTGTGGATTCACTTCTCATTCTTGCTACATCAATAAGGGATGTTGAAACTTCAAGAGAGTTAGACAAGTCATTTTGCGGGGCATTGATGGCTCTAATGTTCATGTTTTTGAAAACAGGAAATAATGAAATTGCTAAAAAGCTGCAAATTCCGGAGACAATGCAATTGATGGATTACATCAGACCCGATATGCTTTTGTTGAGATGTATTGCTCGAAATATGATTATGTGGGACAAGATAATGCCAGGTAGGTCCTTTGTAGAAGATCAAATCCCACAATGTCTAAGGCTGAAGTATCAGCTGGAAACCATCCATGATTTGGATAGTGATAGTCTTGCATACATCAACGTGTTGGGAGGTATTTTGCTAGCTGTTGGGATACGATTTGCCTCATCGAGAAGCATGGAAGCCAAGAAAACACTCCTCTATTACTTCGATAAATTGATCATTCTTGGATCCATGGAGGCAAACGACTTTGATGAAAGAGTGGCCTTATTAGGAATTAGAAATGTGCGGGATGTTGTCGGTATTGGTATTTCATTGATAATGGCTGGTTCAGGCGATTTAGACGTCTTGAAAAGACTGAGATATTTACATGATAGAGTGGACGAGAATACAAATTATGGCAACTATATGGCTGTGAACACGGCAATAGGGTTTTTATTCTTGGGAGGAGGTCAACAGGCCTTCAAAAGCGATGATTTGTTTTCTATTGCTGCACTCATCACCTCCACTTACCCCATTTACGGTATTAATAATTACACAAGTGGCGATACTAGTCAGGACAACAGGGAGCAGGTCAATGAGATCCATTTACAGGCTTTGCGCCACTTTTGGGCCCTTGGGGTTGAAAATAGGTGTCTGGTCGTTAAGAATGTCAACAACGGCAAGCCGATATCTATTGGCGTTGACATCTATATGAGGAATGGCCAAGTGGAGCATTTCACTACACCATGTCTATTGCCGGAATTGGGCGGCATATGCAAGATTGTCACTGAGAGAACAAACGAATATCTTTCAGTTGAGTTTGACTTTGACACTTCAAGCGAAGAGGAAACCACCAAATTCGTCAATACCCTCTGCTTATATGTGAACACGCAAAGAAACTACACGACGCTGCACTTGAATTTTAGAGAAACTGTGGAATTGGAACGGCAGGATCTTCCTGATATTACACCTTTTGAGCAATCACCGCTTTTGAAAAATTTGAAGGGTTTTGAACGACGGCTGTTGATGGATACGATTGGCGTTGGTTCTTCTGATCCCAAGAGTGTGATTGAAACCACCGTTTTTGATTTCAAGCGGGAATTAGAGCAGATTGTCCAGAAAGAGCCATCCATCGAGAAGATGTTGAACTTGGCCCTACTCTTCAAATTCGTGGAGAAGATGTATGATATAAACGTCTCGAAAATGAAGTACTCACGTAGGAATTCGAGTGGCTTGAGCGTATTAGAAGGCAAGGGAGACAGCGATGATGACGAGGAATATCATGAGCTGCAACAATTGCAATATCTCAGTAAGGAGTACATCAATTCGTTAAAGAACGAGCTATACCTTAAGATAAAAAGCTTTGCTTAATAAATATACTGTTTACATGAATATATATGTGAATTAAACGCGGAATAAAGGTCACTCATCCAATTCGCCGATCTTCTCTCCCATTTTGACGTATTGGCCGTCTTGGATCGTGAATTTGAAGGTGTCTGGGGCTTCAAAGACCAAGACCACGGTTGAACCCAACATGAAACCACCCATTTCATCACCCTTGAGAAGGGGTTGACCGCCTAACAGATTGGAAGCCTTTCCATAGCTTGCTTCGTAGCATGTGTTCTTTCTAGTCTTTTCCTCGTTGTAGATTGAGGTGTTAGTGACCAGATCACGATCGAAGTTGATTTTGATCGACCCCACATTTGTTGCCCCCACGGGGGTCATGGAAAAGAACCCGTACTTCCAATATCCCAACAGTGCCACGCGTTCGTTTATCACGAAGAGATTGTTGAATGATCTTTGGAAATATGGTGCGACGGAGTACAGTTCACCCACAAAATGACGACGTAAGGTGGTCACCCAGGTGACTGGAGAGTGGAATCTGTGGTAATCCCCCGGGGCCAAATAGATCACAACGTAAAACAGGTCAGTTTTGAGCGGAGTTGGGGATAAAGCCTGGGAAGCATTCAACACCTGCTTGGAGTCTGGATGGAGATGAGACTTGTCTCCTTCGTTAGAAAACGTCACCATTGACTGTTGGTGAGGGACCCTGGATGTGACGTCCTTGTTTGTATTGGATCCCAAATGGTTCAGAAATTCCTCGTCGTCCTGGTCTTTGGTTGACGCCAAGTCCAATGTGGACGGCTGCTGAGCCAATTTCTTCGAATCAATCGATCCCAACAATGCCGTCAATTTGTACGTCATACCCTTGACCTGTTCGATCTCACCGTTTCCGTCCACCTTACCGAACTTCAAAACTCTACCATCTGAGGGAGAGTTGACGAGAGCGGTGGGATCAATTGGTCTGACCTCTGGCTTGATTTGTCTGTAAAAAAACTGTGCCAAGTTGGAGTAATGGGTCAGGTCGGGGTCAGCCATTTCCTCCAAATTCACCCCAAAGATGGCAGAGTACAGCTTATAACCCATTGGTCTCACTGCTGTTGGAAGTGTGACATTGTTAAATTGACCCCACAGTCTGGAAAGCGTGTTTAGCGGGAGATGCGAGTAAAGATAGAGAGGAATGGATGTAGGCTTCACCATGTCCAAATCCTCCTCATGTTGTGCGGTCTCCTGATAATCTTTAATTGAGACAACTGTTAGAGTGAACAAGGTGATAAGAGAAAACGTCAATAAAGGTCTGTTCCGCTTGACTTTTTGGGACGCGGTTTTGCCTGTAGTGATTCTCCTAACAACCTGAATCGCTTGAACAACTCTGTGTTGTGATATTCTCACGGGAAGCCTTCCAGGTTTGAACATTTTGATTTTCAATCTTAAAAGAAACGGTCAAGAAATCATTTTTTTGTTTCATTTGCCACTCATTCTGCTCAAGTAGAGATAAAATCGTGTTGAATATGTCGAAGAAAGTCACGAAACAGGTTTCCATTGCCCCTCTGGTGTTGCTCTCAGCGGTGGATCACTACGAGAGGATTTTGGCGCCGTCCAGTACGACCAATGGGTCCCAAAACGGGTCAAAGAGAGTGGTGGGTGTTATTCTTGGTGAGGAGACACCTACAAAGGTCCGGGTAACAAACTCGTTTGCCATCCCCTTTGAGGAAGACGAAAAAGACTCGGATATCTGGTTTTTGGACCACAACTTCATTGAGAGCATGATGGAAATGTTTAAGAAGATCAATGCCAAGGAGAAGTTGATTGGTTGGTACCACACGGGTCCCAAGTTGAGGCAGAATGATTTAAAAATTAATGAGATGTTCAAGAGATTTACAGCCAACCCGGTGGTTTTAGTGGTTGATGTGAATTCGGCAGATTCGATTGATATCCCAACAAATTGTTATGTTTCCATTGAGGAGATTAAGGAGGATGGGACTTCAAGTGAAAGAACGTTCATCCACTACCCATCCTTGATTGAGGCTGAGGAGGCAGAAGAGATTGGGGTGGAGCACCTTTTGAGAGACGTGAGGGACGAGAATTCGGGTAATTTGACCATCAAGTTGTCAAACAACTTCAAATCCCTCTCTTCTTTGGGAGAAAGGTTGGTGACAATTGTGAAATACCTGGAAAAGGTGATGTCAGGAGAACTGCCGATCAATAATGACATTTTGGGCAAGCTGCAGGACATATTCAATCTCTTGCCGAATGTCGGGGGAATTGGAGATTTGGAAGAGGAAGATTTGGAGGATTCATTATCACCTAAAAAGAAGTTGGCAATGGCTTTCAATACGAGAACAAACGACGAGCTCATGGTGATATATGTGGCTTCCTTGGTGAGATCAATCATCTCATTCCATGATTTGATTGAAAACAAGATCACCAATAACAAGAGCGAGGCGGACACTTCGAAACCACTGGAAGTGAATTGAGGATTGAAGTAACTTAGTAGCCTATTTGTAGATCTTCAATATATCTAATATATCTTTGACACGAAAGGGTCGGAAACGAACACAGTGAGTTTGTGAGTATGTTAACAGGGGGGAAGGTTTGCAGGTCAGATTATGAGTGATTTATTGTGCAGACGTGGAGGCGTGCCGCTATCTGTATCAGATCAATAAGCTGCCAGTTGGTTATAGGGAATTCATAGCCAGATGATGACAAGCTCACCGTAGGGGTGTGACAATTCATAGTAGTTGTAGTACTCAAAGTGAGCGGATAGTAATTTATGGCTATCTATTGCAATTCATCGTTATCCATAATTCATGACAATGATTAGTAATTTGCAGTAACATTATCGTGATAACATTAATTCAAGATGAGTCCAGTGTAATTTATGGCAATTAATTTTAATTGATTGTAATTTGTCGTAATTCACAATAACTCACAGTATTTAAAGGTGAATCCATACTACTTCATAGCAATTCATATTTCATTTGAGGCAATCTGTAATTTGCAGTAAATTCATCGTGAAAATAGCAATTCAGGATGTGTTCATATTAAGCAATCGCAAATTCATGGTAATCAATGGTAAGTCATGGCAACTCGTAGTAATTCGCTTCACTTTCATGGTAATTTCACAGTGGTAGTAATAGATGGTAATTCACCCTAATTCACTGCATTGATCGTGAATTCGTGGTAATTCATCGTAGTTCACATTTAGTTATAGTAATTTCATATCAATTTGCATTAGCCTCATCTCAATTTCATAGTCGCCGTAATTAATCGTAATTCATCATAATCCATAATTTACTCATGCTATAACCAATAATAACCCATACCACCTTGCACCAACCCAAACAGCAAACAATCAATGCCGCTAAATTACCTGCAAGCTCCATCTAAAAGCACCCCTTGCACCCACAGGTTACACCTTCCTTCCAAATACCGCTGACATAAGCACAGAACATCACCTATTCATACCGTAAATCACGATCTGAGCCATTAACACCACACGCTCACTCCCTTACTCACTTACTCACACCATGACTCACATCATCACTCGTGAGTTTCGTGGGTTTCGTGGGTTTGATTCATGAATGCCGCTGACATAAGCACACATCACCACTATGGGCTCTGAAAAATCTTCCCCAATTGGGGTTACTCCATTTGTTAGGCTAACTCGGTGATTGATGTGGAGACCAGCAATGAGAGGTTCCCCTCTCTTCTTCTGTAAGAATACAAACCTGATGGGAAGGTTATTTTATTCGCCCAACAACCAGCTTTTAGCGCTAAAACCCAACCAGATTCCACTAATAAGACCAATAGCATCAATGGGTAAACCACCAGGCACGGATGCAATGGCCCAGATATGTCACCCAAATAAGGAGCCCTCACTTTCACACATACCCTTTGAAATAAAACAGAAAGAAAGAACGAGAGACACGAGATCCATCCTAACGCAATATCTGGATAAGGAATCGAATATCACGTTGAAACAATTGAAGGACCCCTTTTTTGCGTTGACAAAGCCACATTTGACCTTTCTAATCATGTTATCCTCGATCTGTTCATACATTTTGGCTCCAAATCCAACGGATTTGGCCACGTTTCTCTCATTAACTGCAGGAACATTATTGGCGTCAGGTGCAGCAAATGCCATCAACATGGGTAGAGAGCCGAACTTCGACTCTCAGATGACCAGAACTGCGGCCAGACCCGTTGTCACGGGTCTGGTCACTCCAAAGGAGGCGTTTGGGTTTGCTGCAGTCACCGGGACTCTGGGTTGCGGGATCCTCTATGTGGGGGTTAACCCAATTGTTGCAGCCTTGGGTGCCACAAACTTGGTTCTATACTCATGGACATACACCTCATTGAAGAGGAAATCGATTTTGAACACATGGGTGGGTGCGGTCGTGGGTGCAATTCCACCTCTCATGGGATGGGGAGCATGTGGGTCCTTGACGGATCCCGGTGCTTGGTGTTTGGCCGCGCTTCTTTATGCCTGGCAATTTCCACACTTTAACGCATTGTCCCACAATATCAAAGATGAATATAAGAGGGCAGGCTATGTGATGACAGCGTTTGTTAACCCTAAATTGAACGCCAGAGTGGCGTTGAGATATTCCCTGCTCATGTTCCCAATCTGCTTTGCACTCTCCTACTACGGGGTTTGTGACAACTACTTTGCTTTCGACTCCTCCCTTGTCAATTTCTGGTTGGCATACACCTCGTACAAATTCTGGCTTCAACAGAGAATCAATTATAGTGAAAAGGTGCTGGCACAAGGTGGGGCCTCCAAGGAGGGCATCCAATTGGCAAACTCTTGGGCCAAGAAGACGTTCTGGAGTTCGATTTGGCAATTACCTCTGGTTCTGGTCTTAGCAATGTTACATAAATCCGGCCAATGGGACAGATTCTTCAAGGACGAGGAAAAGAAGCTGAATTGATCAAAGTAGATTTTTAATATTCATATTATATCATATTATTTATATTTTACCCTCTGTATATACTAAAAGACAGGCGAAAAACGGACTGACAGAGTTGCGGTTTTAAACATGTTGATGAGTGTGAATTCCAATACGTGCTGAGCCACGAAATAACGAAGTGAAAGAGGTGGGGTATTGGGTGATTTTTGCCTATGATAAAGGAGATAATACAAGAGAGTGAACCGGTAAAGTTAGGACGTCGAAGCACGGATAAAGAGGCAAAGAAGCGGCATAAAACAAGTTGTGAGTTAGTGGGAAACTTACTGGGGGCGCTCCTTCCACTGCGACAGTACTGGGAAATTTAGTGGGAAGATTCTTGCCATGGCAGTGCCAATGAATAAACAAGAGAATTGAGATAATGGTGATCGTGAGTTTAGGAAAGGACAAAATGAATAAAAGAGGAGGTATATCAATCACAAAGCTAAAAGTGAAGTTGAGCGGGCTCTGAAGATAATGCTGAGCGAATTCTTCAATCGTGAAATAAGCCCCTTATTAAATGGAATAAAGCCTCGCCTTGAGATCAGAATGTTAATGAATACTTATCAAGCCCTTTTTTATTTAAAATACTTTTACTCCCCTTTTCTTAGCTTGTGTAATGTTGCAGCATGTTTTAATTAATTAGCAATGCTTTCTTTGTTTAACTTGTTATTCCCAGTATGCAACCATATTTCCTAGTAGTGCTTTGACAGTCTGCTAAAAAAGCGTTTAATTAAACCCTGATTTCCTTTTACCATCTGACTCACTCGTAAAATGCATGAAGAACTCAAATAAATATAATAAAGTAAAAGTATTGGATAACTTATGGCAAGATTTTCAAGCGTCATTATTGGAAAAAACCCAGTAAAGAAGTAATTAAACAACTAAAAAGAAGAAAAGAGAACTTGGGCTAAACTGATGGCATTTGACATCTGGATGGTAGGAAAATGATACTATAAAGCAAAAGTTGCATCAAGATGCTGTACATCCATCAGCACATCTATATCCCTTAAAAAGCACACAGCTTTTGGATTCTAAACAATATTTAACTATGCTCTTAACACTAGCACAAATAAACGAAGCTCACAAGCAAAAGTCGGTCTGTTCGTTTGCTTGTGCTGTGCTGAGCACACTCCATGCGCCACATGTCACCTCCTTCTTTCTTCTCTTTCTATCAACTGTGGCGCATCTCCAGATTCCGCCTCCTCAATCACCCTTCTTCTTCATGTTCACAACAAGACAGATACCGAATGACTTCCGCATTTCATGGTTAAACCAACCGCCAAGTGATGAACTTTACGGGGGTCCCCGCCGTGAGGATAGCTCCCATGGAAAGGATGATAATTTGTTAGGAGGCAAATGGGGTTCCCAACCTCCACTGTCCTTCTATACCCCTTACCAAAGGGGCCCTATAGACCCCACTCCCAGGGTTAAGGCAATCTTAGGGCTGCTTGGGGAAGATCTCGACGGTATGAATGAAATTGGTGTGGAAATGGGTAAAAGACTGGATGAGATGATGGATCAAAGAACCTGGGGATCGAATTGGATGACCCCACTGGGCGTGAGCTCTAATGGTAGGCAGTACCAAGACGAAAGATCAGCAGAAAATGTTGAAGAAGGCTCAGAGGGTGATCATTTTAATGTTATGAATGATGCCAATGAACCCAATAGGTCGAATGAATCCATCGAAGATGACACTGCGATGCTAGTTGAAAACGCATATATGCGTCCCCCACCACCTCCAGAGTCATCAAACGAATTAAGAATAGTCAGTGGAGTCAGTGTGGCTAGTGGAGCCAGTGGAGTCAGTCTAGAGGATTCTAGCACTTTTGAAGTTGGGGACGTTGCCATCCATGAGCACACCACGGATGATGGCTACGGTGAGAGGGATTTGGATGCCGAAATGTCTTACCACGAGTTATTAGATAATGAAGTTGATTTTAATTCATCTGACAGTGACGGGGAAGTGGAGGAAGGTGAGCATCTTGATCAAAATGAGAGATATCTGCCAGAAAACTTACAGAGTTCATTTCATGAGGATCAAGCAAGATATCACCAGCCTCAGCGAAATGAATCCATCGATAATGATAACGAATATTTTATGGCTCATGAGGATTATCAGGATGATCATAGCATAATGGAGAACGCTCATAAACTAGACACTAATAATAGATCTGTTTCCATTGTCGACTCCACTTTCACAATACCGAGGGAATCGACAATAGTGAGACCACACCTATTTTCTACTCAATCTTCTCATTTGACCAGTGCAAGCACATTCCATTCAGCTACTAGAGGGGACCAATCAACAGGCCAAACATCTATTCAGGGCTATAATGAAGAGTTTTATGCAAGCGGTTTTCAGGGGTCATCCGACGATGATGACTCCAATATGATGGTTGAATAAACCTTTTTCTGTACCAGTGGCATCAACTCGGACGCCCTTTAAACCTTGCCAATGCAATTAGCCAACTTTGCAACCTCTTGCCACCAAAGTGCTGTTGATGAACCCATTATTGAAGTCGGAAGTTACGACACTAATAATTATTTTGCTATATAAGAATGAATTCATCCTAATGATTTGAATTTCAAATAAACCACGGTATTCCAAGTATAAAATGCATCACTATCTTTGATGACATCTACATTCGTCATCCATAAATACTCGCCTACAATTTTAACCTGCTGAGCATTGCACTTAACAAGATTGATAGGATGATGATGATGTTCCTCATATCGGATTGTTTATCTTTAAATGCTACAAAACCCCTCAAAGTTAAATATACATTGGATCACTCATTAGGATGATTTTACCAGACTTATCAGTTTGAATAATTTTGGACCTCTGTAAATGAATATCAGGAACAACCCACTTCCCACAAGAACACCTACCACCCTTCCAACTCCATCCGCCCACCTTAGAATGACATTTGAAGCAATCCAGCTTCCCCTCAATCTCACCATGCGTGTCATTCCATTCATCATCAACTTCCAAAGTATTACTCTCAGGACTCTCCTCAACTCCCTCAGAAGCCAGAAAACGGGATCTCATCCATTGCAAAGGCTCAACAAAGACGTGCGTACATTGGTTTTGACCCTTTTGGACATCAATAACCCTTTGACTTTTGTATGCATTTTTAATGAAATACCCTTGCTTGTCATCCTCGTATGGCGGCGTGTGTGGGACAAAAACATCTGAAGTGGCCAAAATGGTTCTGCATTTCGCACACTTGAAGTCAAAATGGCCATCTACCACTTTGGCCTCTCTTCTAACGATAGGCTCATTGCTATGACTGGACATCATTGACGGTAGCACCCACTTCATTCTCCAAGCTCTCCACAAATTCCCCGCCTGGCCTCCAATTCTTCTTAATTTTTCCGGCGACGTCTCCCACTGGCCTTCTCTATACGTTTCTAATTGTAATTTGAATCCATCATTTGGATCAAAGGTCCGATCCGGGTAATTCCTTCTAATGGCATGTAGGGCCATTTTCAAGTTGAGATTGTGTCTTCTCATCAAATAGGCACAGACAAAAGCAACAGAACGGGAAACGCCTGATTGACAATGGACCAGAACCCCATCTCCCGATAATTCGGGCTTACTCTTGTTTCCTTCATCATCGACCGATGTTGGCTTGTAAATGGTACCAAAAATCGCCACATTGACCTTCTCAAATTCTGTTATAATTAATTCGGATTCCATATCATCCACAGGTATTTGCAGATGAGTGTATGGCGCATTCTTATATTGATCTGGTATATCTGATTTGGTGATAGAAATGATCGTTTTTATGTTGTATTTTTCTCTGAGATTTTCCCCATTCAAAAGAGGCTGAATTGATGAGATATACACCGGTCCTAAGGCCCTATAAACTTCCGGATCCTCAGTCATAGTATCAGTAAAAGGTCTCATATGGCTATTGAAGTGAAGGATGAAAATTTTTTTATAATTTGGGGAATGCTCATTTGCTCATTTCGTGATTGAAAACCAACCGGCAGTTTTCACCATCTTGGACCTTGGCCGTGATTCACATTAGAATAATGTTGTGGATGCATTGGAATACCATACATATTGGGGTCATAATAACCACCTGGTGGGCCATATGGAATTGGACCACCTGCATTCATTATCGCATAACCACCAGGAGGGAAGACGTTTTGAGGCTGTCTAACGACGGGCAAATCCTTCTCAAAGTATTTGCTTGTCTCTAATTTGCTCACGTTCCAAGAAGCGACTGAAAAAGGCTTTTCAATAGGTATGATCCAGCTGTCTTCACCGGTATTTTTCTTAGTGTACTCCAATTGAGCCGATTTGAGCAAGTTGAACATGCCAGTGAGGATTTCACCTTTGGATCTTGGTTGCTTTGGTTCAGAAAAGAAGGTTATACTCTTCGGAGGAGGTGGTTGTTGGTGTTGTTGAGGATGCATCGATTGGGTTGGCGGTATTGGAGCAGGCATCATTTGTTGTTGCATGTAGTATGGGTTTGATTGACCCATGACTGGAGGCGTGAATTGGGCGGCTCTACCTGTCATGTATTGTTGATGAGGTTGCTGTTGCTGATGATGGAAATTGGTCCTATTGTAACCACCAGTGGTTCTTTTAAAGCTACCCTGTTGATGTTTATTATCGTTATATGTGGTTCTTGGCTCGGGGGTAAATGCTTCTGCATCATTGAAGTTGAATTTAGCCTTTGGAGCAGTGTTTGAAGTGTTGATTGAAGCCTTGGGTGCGGGATTAGGTGAATTAATGGTGTATGCGGGTTTGGAAGATGCAGTCGATTCTTGTTTCGAAGTTGGCTTAGCATTGACCTTTACGCTTGGTTTAGAGGCAAGCTTTGGGGTTTGTTTTGTGCCGGCTTTTTCCTTCTCCTTGTCGGAGACCTCCTTTGGTGAAGTCGTAGTTTGGGAAGAAAGTGGAGACAAACCAAGTGATGGAGGAGGAGTCTTATTATCTTGTTTTAACATACCCATCAATTTCAGCTCATCTTCCGTTTGGACCTTGGGTTTTTGCGCAGCTTCTCTTTGGACACCGGAATATTTATCCTCCTCATCCATACCGGAATCGTCAACGGATTGACCTCTTTCCTCTGCCAAATGACCATCCGCCTTTTGAGATTCGATTTCCTTTGCTATCCTATCCGCCTCGGCTCTTCTCTTTTCATAATCCGCACCACTTGTATTTAATTGGGTGGTGTAGAGGTTTTCATCAAAGCTGGATTCGACCCCAAATTTGACCTTATTTGTATGGAATTGTTCAAAACTTCCCGAATCATTTGAATCAAATGTCAGATTCTTTGCTGGTAATGGAAGTGATCCGTCATCTTTCCAAGCCACTAATTCCCTCTCTCTTGGTTTATTTTCGGTCGAAATGGCTGTTGAAGAGCCCTTTTTAGAAGAAATAGTCACATCCGTTTGGAATCCACCCTTTGATTTACTTGAAGAGGTGGAAACTGATGCCGGTAATGAAGGAGAGGAGGAAGAATTTGATGTCTGTTTTTCGTTGATCGAAGCTTGATTTGAGATGATTTCCGACTCATATTTCTTCAAAATACGCAATTGAAGAATGTCTTTATGATGAATTGTCATTAATGACTTTGAGAATGGTTTCAATTGACTTTTTTGATAATCCGATAATTTATCATCATATTTAATGATCGGATTCTCTATAACAATATCCAATTCTCCATCTGTACCATCTTTGGATGTTCTCCAAATGCCGCTAATGACCAAATGGTCAATTGTTGTCACTTCTATCGGAGAGCCTACGGATTTGATCACTTCGTGATCAATTCTGTCTTGCATTAAAGAAAGGGCCTGATGAAACTCTTCTTTTGTCAAAACAGCAGAATCTTTTGATTGAAACTCTCTTCTGTGACCATGATGGTAGTTATTATGGTTGTTACTGTGGTGAGCCATACTTGTTTCTTAGACAAACATCACACTCTTCCAATGACTAAAATTTTTCGAGAGGTTTTTGGAGAGGGCACACTTACGTAAGATGACATAAGCAATCATTGAAGAAGCATGTCACGTGTACTTACGTAACGCTTTCGGCGTCTTAAAGCGATTTGATTGGTCCAAATCCAAATTATCACCATATTGGACAAAAAAAAAATGTTCCACTCTGATTCTTCCTTTGTACTTTGATTAAAAATGAGACCATCCTTCATTAGAGCCGCTCAAGTATGTTTAAGAGTGGGATTGAATTGAATTGAAATTGATTACTAACAAGAAACTTTGACATAGAAGCAATACTCCGTTTTCAGCTTCCCAACTGAAATGTACCCATTGTACGCTGCCTGTGTTGTTGTGTGTTGCTCCGCCACTTACTTCACCTACAAGAAGTTGGCAACTGATCAAACTTTAAGAATCGGTAGAACCAACCCAACTTTCAACGAAAAGCTTGAGGAAGCCATCTCAAAGAAGGATTAGAATCATCAAATATTATAACATTTACGAAAATATCACTGCTATTCATATCTTTCTTTTATTTAAATATCAATACAACAAATTAAAATTATATATTGAGGAGAGGGGAATTATAAATTAGGTAATCCCTTTTCCTTCAAATATTGGGATAATTGAGAGAGGGTGAAGTTGGGGTAAAGGGTGATGAACTCTCCCAGCAAAGGACTGAAACCCCTTAATAAATCTGGGTTATGATACATTCCTCTAACCACCCATTGTAACATCTGTAAAGTTTTGTAAGGATTGATACATCCTTCAATTGAAATTTCAATTGAAGAGCAGAGGTGATCCATGTAGGTGATGAAGGGGGAATATCCATCCTCTAAGTAATTTTCACAATTTTCCATATTTATCAAGAGGGATAACAATTGTTGTAATTGATAGCTTTTGTCTTGGTGTTTTATTAAATAATGGATCATATCCAAAGTGGTCATTATGTCGATATGAGAGTTCAAATAATCTCTTAAATCCGGAACTTCTTCCAACGTGTATTGGATCAACCAGCGTTTGCAAACAGAATCCATGGTTTTGTAGTATTCCATGTATTGATTCAAGGGTATTGATTTATTTAGGAATTTCCACTTGTTGGCATCATCACCATGAAAGGCGCTTGGTATCCTCTCTTGAAATAGTAATTTCAAATGCCTGAAATCTTTTGATGCTTCCAATTGATCCAAAAGTTCTTGTGTTAAAAGACTAAAGTTGAGATAAGGTGTGAATTTGACGTTCAACAATTGATCCAATTGATCAACTGTCAACTCTTTAGATTTCAAATCACCATAAAATTGGATGCAATTTTTATCAATAAAAGTTAAAAGCGAGGTCAAAGTGTTGATATCTGTGGGTATATGATCGAATTTCCATTCACCCCCCTGTTTCGGCTTAGTGTATTTCATCTTGATGTTTAACATCGTCAGCAATCTCTCCCTTTCTTCATTCACGTTGATCGTCGCCACTTGTTTACTTCCCCTATTGGAGAGATCATCAAATCCCAATGATAACTGAGACACCTGTGCATTCAACGTATCAGTAAAATCCATCATTCATTATTAGAAGATTCAGGTAAAAAATCTATAAAATTAAGAGATCAAGTTTAATCTTTGATTCCCTCGATTTCAAGAGTCAGAATCCCATTCAGGGTATCTAATGATGATGGTGTAATTTAAAATAGTGTTTCAGTGTTTGGTCATATTAGGAATCCTTCAAATCCTGTCAGGTGAAATGAGATCAATGGAGAAATACACCTTGAGAGGTTAATGTGGCTAGTGAAGATCACGTGACACACAGTTCCCTATTTTGACCTTTAAATCCAATACACCACTGGCATACTCATAGCAAGGTAAGCCTTTAAGATAAGCACAGCAAAGATTAATGCGTAATTGTGCATTGTAAATTTGAATGGAATTGTTCATGGCATTCAAGGAAATGGATGTCATTAAGGTGTTTGTATGCAAAATACTGACATTGTCCTCTCATTACTATTCTGGATTCAAGAAGAGACGTATGGAGGCAGGAGATACTTGTCAGACACGACTAACGAAAGTTAACAAAACCGCGTCCATTCTTAGCACGCAATCTGTCGGTGAAATGTTCCAATTTTATACAACTCAACCAACATCGATTAACTCTCTAGATTCACAAAAATATACAAGATTAGGAGGATCCAAGCAAATTTTATTCAACAATGAGATAGACTATCCTTTAATGATGAAAATCAAGTTTGAAAACGATAAACAAAAGATGTAAAATAGAAAATGTTGTTGACTCAAGTGGACAATGGGAAACCACCGGCCCATTGGGAGATCTCTGCCTTCAAAGCATCCAATTCCTCGGAACCTTCAGCAATCTTCTTCTTGAAGTCCTTCAACTTGTTACCATCGGTTGGCAATTCGGATTGGACCTTCTTAGCGTATTGGACAGAAGCGTCAATGTAGTTGGCGATTCTAACAAAGTCTTCTTCGGAAGCACCTCTGGTAGTCATAGCTGGAGCACCGATTCTGACACCACCTGGAACCAAGGCAGATTTATCACCAGGAATAGAGTTCTTGTTCAAGGCAATGTTGATCTTTTCACACACAGCTTCAATTCTAGCACCATCAATACCCTTGTCCTTCAATGAGACCAAGACCATATGGGAGTCGGTACCGTCGGAGACCAGCTTGTAACCCAACTTCGTGAATTGGTTTTCCAATGCCTTGGCATTCTTCAGAACTTGTTCTTGGTATTCCTTGAATTCTGGAGTGGCAGCTTGCTTCAAGGCGGTGGCCAAGGCAGCAATGGTGTGGTTGTGTGGACCACCTTGGTGACCTGGGAAAACGGAGAAATTGATTGGGTTTTCCAAGTCGTAATAGATCTCCTTACCGGTCTTAGGGTTGATGGATCTGACACCCTTTCTGAAGAAGATCATGGCACCTCTTGGACCTCTGAGAGACTTGTGGGTGGTGGTGGTGACAATATCAGCGTATTCGAACGGAGATGGGATGACACCAGCAGCAATCAAACCGGAGATGTGGGCCATATCGACAACCAAGTAGGCACCGACCTTATCGGCGATTTCTCTCATTCTCTTGTAGTCGATCAATCTACAGTAAGCAGAAGTACCGGCAACCAAGGTCTTTGGTCTGAAGAGAATGGCAGTCTTTTCCAACATATCGTAATCGATCAAACCTGTTTCCAAGTCGACTCTGTATGGCATGGTTTCAAAGTATGTGGAAACGGCAGAGATCTTTCTGGTGTCGGTTTGGTAACCGTGGGACAAGTGACCACCGTGTGGCAAGTCCAAACCCATCAATCTGTCGTGTGGCTTCATGATGGCTTGGTAAACTTGCAAGTTAGCTGGGGAACCTGAAAGGGTTTGGACGTTAACCCCCCACTTTTCAGGATCACAGTGGAAAGCGTTCAAGGCTCTTGCTTGACAAAGCAATTCCATTCTGTCGATGTGCTCGTTACCACCGTAGTATCTGGCACCTGGGTAACCTTCGGAGTACTTGTTACACATTGGGGTTCCCAATGCATCGAAGACGGAGGTGGAGGTGAAGTTTTCAGAAGCAATCAAATCAATTGAGTGCTTTTGTCTTGAGATTTCATCTTGGATGATTTGAGCCACTTCAGGATCGGTGTCCTTCAAATGGCCAGAAACCATGTTTCTGTGGGATTGGGAGAGGGCGTCTTGGGTCATCTTGTTATGAATAAGTGGTGTCAAGAAAGATCAATATAATTTTTATAAATTTCACCTTTATATGGCACATGTCCAAGTCAGATGACTCAGAGACTTGGGCCCTTGAATGCTCATGTCTTACATAATCAGGTAATATTGCCATTAATCCATCCTTTTCTTTTACAAATCAATTAATACTGAAAGAGATTAATGTATGAAGATACACAATGTATAAAGAAGAGAAACCCCTTAACGGTAAGACTTTTGGAATCTTGCTCTGGCACCACGACCACCGAACTTCTTTGGTTCCATTCTTCTGGCGTCGGCAATCAACAAGGTTCTGTCGTAAGCAGCGAAGATCTTCTTCAATTCGTTCTTGGAGGATTCGTCAACGTACTTAGCGGTGTAAGCAATCAAACCCTTAGCAATGGCTTGTCTAATGGCGTAGACTTGGGAAACGTGACCACCACCGGTGACCTTAATTCTGATGTCCAAACCTTGGAACTTGTCCAAACCGACCAAGAGCAATGGTTCGTAGACCTTGTGTCTCAAGATTTCTGGTTGAACAAGGGTGATTGGAGAACCGTTCACCTTGATCAAACCCTTACCGGCCTTGACGTGGGCGACAGCGGTAGCGTTCTTCTTCTTACCGAAGGTCTGTTGATGAGGTTAGTATACTTGTTTTGAATCATAATTATTACAATTTGAGAGTATATTTCGTCCATTTTCAAGTCGAATAAAGTTATGAGAGAACGGAAGAGTGCTTTCTTGTTAGATTCAATTTCAATCAACACACATAGGGAGATACCATTCAACTGTACGCTTCAATCAAACCCATCCTATTGATGATATTGATTCACAACTTCAAACCGTTCCTCTTGCCATCCTTTACTTTCATTATTCAACTCATTTGTCCTCCTTTTGACCCGTTGAATTGCAAACAACCATATGGACGTCTCTATACTCCCAATATCTTGTGTCTAACTAATTAACATACTTGAACAGACTTGATTTCGACCTTGTTTTCGTGTTCCATATTGTCTTAACAGTTCTGTAGAATAGTGTTGAGGTTGGATATTTCACTTTTTTTTTCACCTCAGCTGGGGGATGCGCACAATCCGCGTGGGTTGAAAGAAAAAAACTGCGGTGCGCGGGGTGACTCCATGTGACTGTGTTTTATTCCTAATGCGGAAGGACGCGGACTTTTTCACAGACTGGGGTGGTAGGAGAAGAAAAATTTGGAATCCCACCAATAACCAACCTCTAGCTGGTGTAACAAGAATCTGTAAAAATGGGTATGTTAAATAGCAGTCATGTTCAGATGTGATTAATAGTGTTAAATGAATACATGATGAAGACTTAGTAGCAGTTAGCAACTAGTTCAAATAAGCCGTTAAGGCTGTATATGGTGTTTACTGTTAAAGAATCAAATTGGTATAATTTAATGTGAAATGGATTAAGAGATTGAAAATGGTAATTAAGAGGTTAATAATCAAATAGGAACACTTTGATAAGAACTCAAAGGTTGGTTCATCCGAATTGATACGATGGATAATCATTTCATCTTGATTTGGAAAATTTTTCAATTGAATAAATCATATAACGAGTTTATCAATGGACATTCATGACACTATTAGATGATATCTGATTTAAGAGGGAATTAATACCCCTATCAATTTAAGTTAAAACATTTTTACTAACATTTCATTCCACAGCTATTTCTAAGAACCAACCACTTCTTAAGAACCACTTCAGAAAGCTCTGGCAAGAAAGAGTCAAGGTCCACTTGAACCAAGCCGGTAAGAAGGCTTCAAGAAGAGACGCTAGAGCTGCCAAGTCCGCCAAGGTTGCACCAAAGCCAATTGACTTGTTGAGACCAGTCGTCAGATGCCCAACTGTCAAGTACAACAGAAAGGTCAGAGCCGGTAGAGGTTTCACTTTGGCTGAATTGAAGGCCGCTGGTTTGGACCCAAAGTATGCTCAAACCGTTGGTATTGCTGTCGACAAGAGAAGAGTCAACAAGTCCACCGAAACTTTTGATGCTAACGTCTCCAGATTGCAAAAGTACAAGGCTTCCTTGATTGTTTTCGACAAGAAGACCAAGGCCTCTGGTGAACAAGTTTCCATTGCTGCTACCTTCCCAGTTGAGCAACCAGCTGTTGAAACCGCTCCAAGAGCCGTTGTTGTTCCAGAACAAACTGCTTACAGAACCTTGAGATTGGCTAGATCCGAAGCCAGATACCAGGGTATCAGAGAGAAGAGAGCTAAGGATAGAGCTGAAGCTGAAGCTGAAAAGAAGAAATAAGTCAATTGACTGATTTCTTGTTCTTTAAATAACAATAAAAAAGGTGATATAATTTTAAAATGTTATAGCGTTTCATTTAGTAATCTTTACTCATTATCTGATTTCTATTGGCTGTAGTTCCATTTTTCAACTGGTGGATTCTTCACGGGTTGACTCATCCACATACCGTAATTTTATCTACATTTCATCTACATTCAAAATATTAATTTGATTTTTGCATGGTTTTTATTAGAGTAAAGTTTATACAACGTTATATCGCAGCGACTCCTTTAATCGAACAAACCGAAACCCATGTCATCGTCAGATTCTTCCTTGGCTTCTTCTTCAGCTTCTTCAGCAGCTTCTTCAGCAGCAGCACCAGAGGCACCAGCAGCAGCACCAGCAGCAGCTGGGGCAGAAGAAACTTCAAAGTTAGCCAACAAAGCGCTCAAGTCCTTGCCTTCCAAAGCCTTGGCGTAGATTTGACCCCAGATACCGTCGATTTCAATTTCAGCGGTGGTGGTCAACTTCAACAAGTTTTCAGCGGAGACTTCCAATTCGGAGTCGGCCAAGATAATAGCAGCGTAAGAGAGGGCAGTTTCAGTGGACATTTTTGGAATAATCACTTTAAGCACTAGATGCAGACCAGACCTTAAGGAGAAGAAGTATCCTCCACCTGCAAAAAAAAATTTTGTGCGCGTGGAAAAAGTATGAGAGGGTTGAACCCTTGCGGGATAGTCACGTGACATACACGTGACCGAGGGTACCGGTATTATCCCCTGGTAGGAAATGATATGGTGAAAGAGAAAGAAGAAAGGTTGTTTGATGAAACGCACACTCTGGTTTGAAAATAATAGAGTAATCAAGTGATAAAAATACAGAATGCTGATTGATTAATTGCCACTGTGCAGACCAAGCGTGTCTGATAATTTTTGAGACAAGTCTAAATAGATATTCAATGAGAGGAATATCTATAAATGAATTCAGTGATAATTGCTATAAAAATAAATTTTAACCCGTGATACATTTAATATTGTATGAAAATGCTTGTAATGGGAAAATTACCACTGAAATTCCTAATGCTCCTTTATATCCACGCACTTGGCCAATAAGTAAATGAATCAATTAAAATAAATAAGTTAAATAGGGTAAAAAAAGAAAATATTAAAATAAATTACTGCATTGGACATACAAGAGGTTTGATCCAACAGAGAAAAGAGCCACTTCTGACAAACGACGTATTAGATGGAATAATGTTACAATCTTTCAATAATGCTCATACGCTCAGCTCTTTGACGTAGGAACCGAAACAGGACATCTGATGGCGGTAGGTTTCTTTCGGTTCGACTTAACAGAAAAACACATATCCATAGCATAAAGTCTCCCAAGTTGACAAAGTTGAAACTGTTTAACCACGTGGAGTTTCTTGGCAACGGTCAATGAAATTAAATGTGGGTTTACAAAATAACCACCTTGGGCATCCCATTGCCATTCCTTTAATTCAATAGTGTGCTTGTCCATAATATCCAAAGGTAATCTTTGTGCGTAGAAAGTCTCCATAGCATATGCCATATTGATGGCACCATTGGACCCCCCAAAATTTATAGAGTGGGCTAAATCTTCAACATTAAGTCTTAAATTGGCGAACTTTGTTCTCATGGAAGCTAACTGAGGTTCATCAAACCCACCTTCAAATAAAAATTCCTTGTCAAACACAATGGGAATAGGTGCCGAAGATTGGTAATTGATGGCAATTAAGAGAGGACTAAATTTCACCTTTTTAGGCAGCTTCACCTTGGAGGAGTTAACAGGAGGTATGAATTTAAAAGTTATTGGGAAAGGTGAATTCAATGTCAATAGGGCAGCATCAATCACCGCCAGCAACTTTCCTTCTTTGGGATCATCGAATATGGTCAATTCCGTGGACAATTCTTTACTTCTAAACAGAGTATTTTCACTTAAATCACTGGCAGATACATAAGTGTAAGTTGATAGATCCGAAACAGTGCTTGATTCTTTCTTTGAAACAGTTGTATTGAAAATGATCTCATCTTGAGAAAAGGGAGATGTGATGTCTAGCTTGATTAAGTTCTTTCTCTCAGCTAGAACATCCAATTCCTCCTTTAAATGCTTTTCAATCCGCTCCAATTGAGACTTGGTTGTTTCTACAGTTGGGCTGATATTGAATTCAGTTTGGGACGTATCGATTTCTATGATTTTTCGGTCTATCCAGATCTCATTATTACATTCAATCTCAAACTCAATTTCATATTGAATTTGCTTATTAATGCTTGCTCTATGACCCACATTCCCAAAAGTGGGTGGTAAACAAAGATGTTCCCCAAATTGGTGTGGACAGTAGGTTTCCAAAAGATAATTTGGGATCTTAAACGCAAAGGCTTTCTTTATATTTGCAGAAGAGCCCAAATCCAAATCTCTAGCCATTACAGACGTGTCAAAGGTATCCAAAAATGGAGGCAAAGAATGAACCCCTTTACGGGTTTTGGTACTTATTTGACCTCTAGAGATCAATCGAACTGACAATTCCAGGATTGGAATGAGATTATTGGTCTTGTTTTTGATAGTCAAGTGACCTTGAATTAAATCGCCTGGCTTGAACTTCTCCTCTAGTAACTCAATTTTAAGTCCAAGGGGTCCATTATTCTTTTTGATCTCTCGTTTTCTTTTAAATAAACGGTCATCCAATTCAAAACTCGGCAAAACGTGATTCATATTATTGGTCTAAAGATAAATGAAATTGTCCTAAATGACGAACAGGCCACCCCATTTATAAAACGTGGAAGGCGGTTAAAATCGGTGCGACTATTACTCATTCGGTAATTCATAGAATTTCTTAGAATTTCTACTATTGTTTATCATGAGGTGTGACTAACTGCTGAGCAATGTGTTGCTCAGCCAATAGGAAGTGATTAGTGATTGTGTCATATTTTGACTCTATAATTCATTCACTGCACTAGAAGCATTGCTCAAACAAAAACAAAATTAATATTCTTCATTGAGCCTTGTATATAGCAGCTGAATTCACTTGAGGTTCAAATGGTGGCTTAGACCAAGATCTGGGTGGCAAATTTTTGCAAATAGTACTCATCCATGTATGCTATGATTCATTCACACCATCTTCTAAACCCGTGTCCTTTGTTGCAATTCTTTTGCAATGCCCTCTAAATTTGGAGCTAATGTCTGGATTATTAATCATGCAAGTTCACATTGTAAAATAATATTGGTATGTTAGGCGTACTTGTGTGCCTTTTTTGGACGATATGGAGGGGGTTATATGGGTGGTTAGCCATTGAGCAAAATCAGAAGGTCCAATGATAGTATTTTTGTTGCGAAATGAAAAATCGGGGGCTTAAAATGATATTTCATAGGTCTGGTTAATGGTTTTGAAACTCTGAGTGTTGTTGAGATATCATATATGCGATTAATTGTTGGTCTCATTTTTCATTCTTTCAACTTGTTGATATTGAATTAGTGATAACCCCACAATTTACCTCCACTTCCTTCCAAATAAGCACCGAGATATTAGAATCAATAAATCACTAGGGAAGGAAACACGAAATCAAAATATACCAGAAGGAGTTGGATGGGGAAATACGGGTTTCACCTAATGTTATGATGAAGCAGTGGCAATACGATGGAAATTTTTAAACCCCAGGGAAATCGTCATTAGTCTTTGGTGACTAAAAGGGAGATGAATACTCCCTAACTTATATTGTTAACCGGAGAGATCCGGCAAATGTTGGATTGTTAAAGAGGACTCTCCCCAAGTTCATTTCTATGGAGTAATTTACGAGGTTTTGCCCGGCTTTTATTTCGCGCGGCAGAACTGCAGGGCATCATCATATAGTATATAGAATCCTCTATGATGGATTAGAGATAGCCATAATAGGTTTGAATTCGTGATAAGGTCCAAATGAAAAAAATGACGTAGTTAGCACCTTTTTAATAGCTAGCTCCATAGATATGAGTGCTCTTGGATCTTACTATTACGGTTATTAAGAACAGAATAATTCAATTATTTCTATATTTTTGTCTAATGTATGTCTTTATTTAATGCCCTGTCTATTCTTTTCCTTGAAATAGCTTTTTTGGATATCCTCTGGCACGTTGCATTTTTTCTGTGCTCTTTTTCCTCTCCAATGGTTGTGCAACTGGTACAATCTTTTAAAGCCTTTTCCACAACCCCAGACACCGCTGCCATCTGAATTTACTCCCTGACAGCGGTGTAAATAACTATACCTACCATGCTGTTCCTTTATGTGTCTTTTAAGATAATCGCAGGTTTTGAATGATCCATCGTAGGGACACCCAACCACAGGACAATCTAATAGAATCTTGTTGAATCTTTGTTTGCGTGGGGCTTTTACGCCTCTTTGGCGTTTTGAGCTGAAAGAAAGACCAAACAATCTCAATTTTTCTTGATAAAGATCGTTAACTTTGGAAAGATAGATCTCCATTTCAGGCGGTGTCAATTGTACATATCCATTTTCATCAATATGGGTGTTTTCGTAGTCGAAATTATCCGATTCGGAGTCCAAAAGACACGCCTCCTCCGTGTTTTCCGACTCTACCGTATGATAAACCTCTGGTCTTGTTCCATCACATAATTCTTCGACTAAGTTGGGGTATGGAAGCGCTGGCTCAATTCCTTGGCCAGTTTCTATCTCGTCCTCTTGAGCGCAATTATTATAGAATATTGGTGATGCAAATTTTGGAATGTTATTTGGTCTAAAGTGGTGTTCGGATGGTATCTTCAATGAAATGGGTCCCGGTCGTTGTGTGTAACTTGGAATTGCTTCCCCGTAAATGTCTGACGTGGTAGAATAATGATACACCCGTCGGTTTTCTGCTTGATGTTGGTATGTGTATTGCTGGTTAACAATCCAATCATTGTTAGGCGGTTGATTTTGCATTATCAGGGGAGGATGGTACGACGATAGACCTAAACGCCAGCTGTTGTAGGGATCATATTCGTATACACATTCCGATGCTTGTATTGGTTCAGAAGCAGGAAATGCCGAATCATGTTCTACGGGGTCTGCAAGCCCAACTATATCATTTGACATAGGTGGTTATAAAGCGTGCAGATGATCACCCTTTTAAAACTTTTCTCCTGATGGAATGTCGCTAATCTGAAAGGAAATTCAATCCTATTTATGTGGCTGTCAGCAGAGAACAATTTCTAAAAATATGCGAATGGCAAAATCCCACATGCAGCAAAATTCGGTAAAAAATTTCTTCAAAAAATCCGGCTACGGTTTTGGGGAGTTTATAAGAGCCCGGTTTATAAGAGCCAGTTGTACCAAAGTACTCCCCAGTTTTAAATATCATCAGTAGGCAAAATACCAAGCTCTTTGAAAGCAAAATTTATTATTTTCGTAGTTGTGATTAATCCTTTCTGCAGAGGGCAATGATGTATTGTTTCAGGGCTGCATGGAGAATTACTTAACAATTTCTTGCTTTTTTGACTTGGGAGCGGCTGCGCATACATCATCTTATTGCATGCATCAACACACTAGATGTGTACTCGTTGGTATTTTGAAAGAAATAGATGGTGTTTTCATGGCAAATTTTAAATCTTGTGCAAAGTGCTCTATCAAAAACCTTTAAAATATAAGTGGAAATATCGATTATTCAGAAAGCGGTCATAGAAAGGCACTCATAACATGGTGGTAGGGCAACGCCGATCCCTTTTCCGTACTCGGGAATTGAGGTCACGACCCCAACTATATTTGAATGATATGGAATTTGGGGAGTTAAGTCCGTGATTTACGCATCAAGGAGGGAAGATGTATAATAATATGTTTCACTTCGAAATAGGGACACAATGCATTATGCGTCAATCATTAGACTTTCACCATCGGCATCGAAATAAAAGAGTATTTAAGCAATTCTTTCCAGTTTTACAAAGGGGGTGTGAAGATAAATATATGAGTTAGAATATTTTCAAAATATACGATGCACAATGTAAAGTTCAAAGATAAAATTCCACTCTACATCTTCGGACCGGGGGCGAGTGCAAAAATTTTCTTGTTAAGCCACCAAAATAGCCGCGCTGCAGCTGTTCAAAACGTAAACCTATCCTTGGCATGTAACTTGCAAATAAACTTGTTAGGTAATTTGAATAAATCCTTCTTGACCCCAACAGATATGGTGCCCATATAGAATCTACCCATATGACAACCCTGAAATTCACCCAGTTCTTGAAGAATGGGGCCTTTCTTGGTGTCTAAAAACTTGAATTCCACCCGGGTCTCGAATTTCCAGCCACCGTCAATTGGCACCCATTTGGGGTCATGCTCAATTTGTGGAGCTAATAATCCTGTCTCCAAATGTTGGGAGTGAAGGTTAGCCATTCCACGTGCCATACTAAGGTGATGAGAAGTCGTTCCATCGTTTCCTAATTGCCGATACAGATTGACCAATTGAGTTTCCTTTGCCTTGAACTTAGTTCTCATTTGAGCAATGTGTGGAGTGTTAAATCCTGTTCCTTGGATGAAATCGTCGTCAAAGATTATGGGAATTGGGAACCTGGATTGGTAATTGACGGCATAGAGCTCAGGGGTGAAGATGATCGGTTGCCCCTCCAAAGGAGGGGTTTTTGATTTAGTGTATGTGATCAATTGTATGGGAATTTTTGATCCCAGTTGGGGGTCCGAATGGCATACAGTGATCATCAACTTGCCCAATGAAGCACCAAAAAAAGATCTATTTAAATCAAAGGTAGCCATTAGATCCTTCGATGGAATGGGTTTATCGCCTTCAGTCTTGGAATCAATAGATGGAGAATACGACGGGGGGTCTATTGATAGGTAAAGCGCCGGGGGTTTATATCGCTCTTTGATACCTGGATCGTCTTTCCGAGAATAGATGATATCATTTTGCTTGCTCAACTTAGTTATGCCTAATTTGGCCAGTTGAATTCTCTGGGTCAAGATATCGATTTCTTCATCAATCAACTGAGTGATCCCCTTTAATTGGTCAATTGTGGAACCTTTGATGGAATCACACAAATGTTTCGAATGTTTACGGATCTCAACCTTGGCAAATTCAAAATGAGACCATGGGATCAATTGTGCTTTAATTGCATACTGAATCTTTTGTCCCGGGATATTGCAGTGGCCTTCTTGTCCAAAGGATGGAGGTAACTCCAAGTGGGCAGCCAGGCTGTCGGGACAATTACTTTCTAATCCGTAGTGGGGAACGCTGAATGTGAACCCCTTGATCAATGTTCCCGGAGCGACCGATTTCACCATTAAAGACCAATCCTGGGAGTCTATTAATTTGGAATTGATCCAATGAGGTATCTGAGGGTTATTAATGTTGGTAATTGACTGGATTCCAATAAAAGTGACGGAAATACCCCCAATTTCAATCGTCTCCTTTGTATCGTTGATAATCTGAACTTGACCTGTAACCAATTCCCCAGGCGTATAAAATTCCTTTGATACCAATTCAATCCTCATAGTCAACCCTGCAGGAAAGGAAGGATGGTCCTCACTCTCTTTATTTAAATTGAGCTGCGCAAGTTTATCAAAAAGGTCGTAAGTTGGTAATGTTTCAATCATAGTTATTTCAATTGGACGATTTGTTTCTTTAAATTAACGATGCCATCCTTGCCACCCTATAAATACATCTTGAAAACGGAAATTAAACAATACACGTGACTCATACCAAGGGTATTCCTTCGTTTAAATGCTCAGCATGAACATCTTTTTTAGTCACCAAGTACCCGTAAGAAATCATCCAAAGCCGTCTTCGCAAACAATCAAGTCATCACTTTTTGTCATTATTAATAATCTACTTTAACAGGAGGGCATTAAACCTGTTTGTTATAATCCGAAGCGATGTTTCTAGAGCTTACTAATCATATTTCGGCTGTTTGTCGGCTATCAGCAAGACGTCCTAAATTTTTATCATGATGTATTTGAAGAATTAAGGGATAAAAGAATTATCTTGCAGATATTATGCCCTAGGTAGGTAATGCGAGGACAACATATTGTGATAATGATCACTTTCCATTAACTTAAGTATGCCTTTATTCACTCGTATTTTTCTCAATTTTCTGATAAGAGGCTCATTTCAGGTAATGCCGTGAGGTTTAAAACCCTTCTGATTTACGACCCAAAGAAATGCGATTAAATCTAGAATTCGAGAGCGTTTTTAAATCTTCGGTTTTCTTATATTGTTTGATGGACAATTAAAATAAGATGCTGAGTCAAAATATATGGCTCAGCATGTTTTGCAGTACATTTGATAAAGTTGGATGATGAGCCCTTATATTTTAACTCACCCTTCATTTACTTCTTTTAAAAATCATTTTACAATTTGTATTCTTCAATTCATCTATAATTAATCATTTTTCACCCTTAATGGAATAATTAGCCAGCCATTAAAACCAAAAACACAAGATCAATCAACGATCAACGGGAATCTGAGAACTTCCTTTCTACCCTTTTTGATTCCCACTTCCAATTCTATCCAATATCCCCTCACTAAATGACAACTTTGGAAGCTTGGCACAATTCCCCAAAGCTGATTATGGGGTTTGTGGGCTGACTTTTCATCCACTGCCACTTTAAACCTCAAATGGCAAACAAAATCTCCTGTCATCGGGTTTTGAACCCATTGTGGTGCCACCTGTTCACTCACAAACAATTTCTTAATTGTGTATTGCGTACTCTTCAACGTAGACAAAGAATGAGCCAAAGTGAGTGTCGACTTCTGAATCCCCGCATTGATCTCCTTAGATGTATCAATTAATTGGGTTTTGTAAAGATGAAACTTCTTACTCAAATTTTCCACCTTTGCCAACCCATCTTTGTGCATGTAATAATTGTCGAAGGTGATAGGAATGGATTCCTCGGATTGGATGGTATATGCAGTTAAGTTCGGCGTCAAAGTAATAACAGTTGGTAAATGTGGGTTGTTGCTCTCCCTTCGTGGTTTAAAATTGAGGCTTAAATCAATCACCCCCACATCTTGTGCTTTAATGGCTGTGAAGGAGGTCATCGCACTTATGGAACTGGATGATCCGATCGGTTTCAAAGAGTTTGAACCGGAGCTGGTTGATGTCATTGGTGTCATGTTTGTGGGTTTTAAATCTTTTTGAGATATGATGGAAAGTGTCTTAGGTGTTGTAGCCTTCATTTGAGCCTCACTTTCCATTTTTAGATCTATTGTAAGTGTTCCATCTATTCTATTAAATATGTCCTTCGTGAATGTAGTATTGATTTGTCCTGTGTATCCTGAGCTCTCCTCTTGAGCTATTTTTTGATCAGAGACAACAGGAACAAGTAAGGAATCGTTCCTATTGATTCCTGGGTGTTGAACGGATCCTCCCGATTTCTTAGAGGATGATATATTTCTATCAATGATGGCGTCTTGGTCACCTCTACCAGTGATTCCCAACTGAATCAACCCTTTTCTTTCCATTAAAATTTTCAATTCCTCCTCCACCATGTGCTGAACATATTGAATTTGTTCCACTGTGGATCTTGGTAGAAATTGATTATAATTCACTTCTTCATAGAGTGGTTGGTCTGAACTTGTGTCCACTCTGATGTGGTACTTGGAATCCTTCAAAATTACCACTTGGCCTTCTGTCAAAGAATTGCTCAGGCTGTTAAGGGATTTAGACCAGGGGGTGAACACTCCCTTGTCGTTTTTGCCAATGATTTGAACATGCAGATAGTAGGAAATAGATTGGCCCCCGTGGGCTAAATCGTTGACTTTTATCGGAGATCCATACGTATCTAGCCTACCATACCCCAATAAGGGATTAATTTCAATATGTTTAGTTGCTCCTGCCATTGCATTCAAATCGCATCCAAATGAGGGTCTGATTCCCAAATGCTGTGGAATCTGATGAGGACAACAGGTGTCCAAAAGGTAATTGGGGATCTTGAAAGAGAAGAACTTCTTATGTTTGACATTTGGTAGGATTACCCTATCAGGAGTGAACCCAAAATAAGACCCATCTATGGGATCCTCTTGCAGAGCTTTTTTAATTTCTCTTGCTATGCCTGCTGCTATAATTCCTTCGTGATAACAAGCGGAGAGATCATATGACTTTAAGAACGTTGAAACCAATTTGCTGCCTCCCGGAGGCTTCTCAATTATCTCTTCACCCACCAAGGAGACAAGAAACATTTCAAATGGAATAGCAATGGTTGTCCTATTCTCTATGGTGATGTATCCGTAGATTGTTTGCCCGGGTTTGAACTGTTTTAATGGGTTTCCTCTTTCGTTCTTCTTAGCAAACTTCGGTGGCTCTGCCGTTGTGACTATTTGGATATTTATTGGTAAGGCGAGTCTTCTCACCTTCCCCAAATTATTTAATAGAAGAGTTGATGGGTCCAACATTGTGGGAGACGCCATCACGGGATTTGCCGGGTCGATTTGTGACTCGATTCCATTGGAATTGCTATTGGGAGAATAATTTGGAGGCTGTTGGTGTTCTATCGTCATGTCACTGAGAGATCTATTGAACATGTGATTGTGCATTTCAAACGATGGTAAAACATCCTCCTCTAACGCTGGGTCTGTCATCTCTAAAATATAAACCCGTAAAAGGATGTGGATCCATCCGGTGATGTGGCTTTACGTAATATCCAGATGAGATCGCCGATTCTAGCCGTTATTTCCCGATTAGGAAGCTGGCTTGAATGACTCAGAAAAAGCGTGTGAAAAGACCCCTGCAATTCCAATATTTCCTGGAGACTATTGGTTGGTGTTCCGGTGGGTAATTCCTTGAAATGGTGCTGATTACAGAATTAAAAGGTTTTTGCTCATGAGAAATTGGAATCTTAACTAAATGACTCAAAGACGACCAAATTTCCGGAACTTTTTGTATCCATGTTGTTCTAAGTTGCTTCTAAATTATGCTGATCATAAAATAGTTGTACAAAAAAACAACAGCAGGCGAATCTTCAAAGTATATTTGAACCTTCCATTAGGTTTTTATCGTTATCGACTGTTGTTACGTAATTCTTCACTATATAGATAAAAATTCTTCATTTTGTGCAATAAAGAGGGAAGCAATCGAATATGTCATTGAGTTATGATACCAAGGGGTCAAAAACCCCTAGTTTGGTGTCACTCTGTTTAAATAAATGTTTTCAGAACACCCATTTGATTACAGATGTGGGATCGACTCCGTTCCATTTGGTGGAACCAATTCTACAAAAAAAGACGCCTAAATCTGTACGAGAGTTAGAGACATTATCTCCCCATTTGAAGTGGTTTGATGACAGGTTATGGGAGTATTTAATACGAAGAGACTTTCCGAATAAACCTTCGCTGAAGCCAGACGGAACCTCGTTCAGGAGCCTCTATGAGACATACGAAAGACAGATGGCGGATCAGCATATCCAAGTGACGAATCAATTCAAACAGATGAAGAAACAGTTGGCCCAGAGGAAATCGAAAATTGTGATAAAAGATATCAAGGAGTTGCCCAAAAGAGGAAGAAAACCGGCTTCTGTCATGGTCTCAAAGCCTGTTTTCAAGAACCCGATGTTGGAACGAGCTCGGTTGGCCAACAAGCACCGGGTGAGGAATTTTAGGCGATGAAATGGGGTGAGGTTGTGTGGTTTGCAGTTGGCATATGAATTTAGAGAAATGAATTGGTATTCCCAAATGGAGTGACGTATTCCCTGATAGGCTCGAATACTGCCAACTAGTATTTACCTCCGGTCCCGATTTATGTTGCTTCGTAATCGGAAATACCGATGATTAGTCCCCATACCTGCATTTACACCATCATGATCATTTCCCCCAACGAATTTGATATTCTTTTGCTGTTATATCCAAGTAGGCGGCAGGTAGATGATTAGAAAGAAGCAGGTAAGCAATTTTGACCAAACCAGTCAGCTTCTTCATGAAATTAGCTAGTTTGGTCGTTTGGTGCGTGATCTCGATGGAAATCGCCATCTATTGCCAACCCTTGTGGCTTATGCAGCTCTAGGTTGAAAAATGTATCCGGATCTGTTCTCCCTTCCTTCAATTTACGTGAATCGTGTTTAATGCGAATTCTTACAGTTATCCAATTCATTGATGATATTTTTCGAACAAATCTACGTCTTGACTTTAGTTTTGAATGCTAAAAATTACTCTTTTCACCTATGATATTCAGTCCAACACCACCTTAAAATGGACTTGCCTTCATTTGGCCATTTTTATTCACGATTTCAGTTTCAAATTTATTACTTTCATTATACATCAGAGTTACCTTTTGACCCGCTTATTCGTCCTGCTATCTTCGCTCTCATTTTTTCTCTTATACCCTTCTATCGACAGCTTTTGGCCTCTCAGCTCGTTTGAGTTTCCAAGAATTCCATCCTCATCCACCATTACAACGGTTTGCTTATACGACTTGATTCTCAATCTGCCTCTGAGTAAGACCTTGAGTGGCCATGCGTTCACCATCTGGCTCCCAGTGGCGCGTTTCACTCCCATGACCACTTCCAAGAGAGGAATGACGTTATGGATAGATCTCAACTGCTGAGGAAACTGTGCTCCGGAGGAACAGATAACCCCTCTATCTCTGCAAGCACGGAGGATCTGCTTAGCATTTGAGATTGCTAGTGCCCTAGTGGGGTTTGGTAGGAAATGAGAATATCTCAACTCCAACTGGATCCCTCTATCTATTGCTGCCCCAAGAGTCTTGTGTTTCATGAAACAAGGGAATTTATTCCCCAAATTAAACGAGATGAGGTCGACCTCCAAGTTGGAGATTGTCGACTGCAATGCCTTCTCTGTCAGGGGCTCCACGGCCACAATATCAAAGACTTGCTGGTATTTTGCAAAGTTCTGACATTGTCCTGGATCGTCCACTTTGACTGTTATTCTCGTGAATATCTTGAGCTTGTTCTTGTACTCTGGAAAATCCCTAGCCAGGTCTATTGGGTTCCAATTCGTCACGTTGGGATCCATTTTGATCTTATTAGCTCCACTCGTAGGGGTCTCTGGTGTGAAGTTGATTGCCACGTGAGTGTACCCCAAAGTCAGTGACATGTCTAAAAGTGTCTTTGTCTGTGTGATGTGGACGGGTTCAACCTTGTCATTGAAATCGTTGAGCGGGAACCGCAAGTTCAAATCACAGATCATCACCAGAAGCTAGGGTTCAAAAATTTTCATTTGGAGCTTACTCTTTCTTTACGTAAGGATACAATGACAGACACCCAGGGAATGCTAGAGATAGGAGAACATTGCTCCGTGTGTCGTAGAGTGGACTTTCTCCCATTAAGATGCGGTCATTGCCAAACAGCTTTTTGTCAGGATCACAGACAAGAGTCGAGGGACCACCAATGTGAAGAGATGATAAAGAATCAGACTAAGGAAGCAAGAGTTGATATCAGCCATCTGCCGCCCAGCGCCAGCTTGTTTCCGGACCTTAAATCCATTAGGAACCAAGCGGGAAACCAGCCAAAGCTTCTTGGTAAGCCACAGAGGTTGGGTACAAATAGGGAATCAAAAGAGAAGCTTAGTAATCCGCTGGAGGTGGCGCTTCAAAGAGTGAGGGCACTATTCCCACAGGATGGTAAAGGTAAAGCAGGAGCCCCCAGGGCACTTCAAATGGCGGAAAAGGCCCACCTCATGAAGCAGGCGAGGGGAGACCCTAAAATTGCCACCCAGGATCGAATCTACATTTGGTGCACCTACATTGAAGCGGCTGAAGAAGCCAAAGCAGACATGAATGTCAAGATAACACCACCTATGGGGTCCAAGGCTGCTAAAGGTAGGGTCGCTTTGTGGGTCAATCTAAACTGGTCGATGGGGAGGGCTCTTGATTACTTTTCGGATCAGATGGGAGTCACCAATGTGAACAACAGACTGGAGGGTCCAGATGATGTTAGAAAGTTGCACGTGACAAATGATCAGCTTGAGGTCTATTCGATGGGGTCCAAGGTGAAGGAGGTGTTGAAGAACGGCGGGGTTATGTGTCTAGTGAGAGGTCACTTATAATCACGAACAAAAGAACGAAATGAGTTTGTTCGTGGGTGAAAGTTGAGATAAAAAAAAGGAACGAAGTGAGCTTGGAGTGGGTAGGCAAGTGATGGTTGAATAAACAAAGAAACCACAAACGAACGAAGATATTTTGAGATTGAATGAGTAAGCAGGTGATAATGGAATGAACAAAGTCGGTTGTTATGAAGGGTTGGTGATTGAAAAGGGTTTGTTTTTTGGAATTCAATGACTTAAAATGTAGTTACTATTGGTATGGTCTTTTTTCTATTATTTGGGTATTATAGAATGGTTATTGCTGAGCATGTTGCTCAGCACGGTATAAAGTAAAAGCTTTTTAGCTCTGACGGTTTCCGTGGTGCCAAGTATGGTTGCTCGATTGATTCCAAAGGGAATCATGTGAGTAGCGGCCAATTCACGGCAGATATTCTTATTTCTGCAAAATGAATCATCTGTAATCATCTGTTCCGTTAATAACCGACAGCCCAGATAGTGGCTTGTAAGACTTGAATCATGTGTATGTTGTACATCTGCTATCAGTAACGGCTATACCTTCACCTGGGATCAGCATAGATCCACTGACCGTTGTGATACATGCTGCTAAGCGTATACACAAAAACGCTCAGCACAGTGTAGCTCAAAAGCACATACTTTTTAGCCGCTGGATGTAACCTATTCGCCAACTCTGCAACCCCAATGTTATTCGATTCAAATTATCGCTCGTATACCGCTACTCCTTTCTTTTTGCTCCCCCCCCCACTGTATTACTTTTCATCCAAATGGGTCATCGGTAATCATTTGCGAGTGCCAGCTCCCCATTCCACACCCGGTACGCTACGATGCGATCTATTCCTGTGCAATAAAATAACCACTACCAAGTGATCACCTGGTGGCGCACAGAATCGTCTCGACTTCAAAACAATAAAAAGGATCCTATTGTACATTTTGTTTAGGCTCGTATTTCGTATTTCTAATAATAGAAGATATTCAATTGGTTAATGGGATGTTTTCGTGGTTATATACCGTTTATAAACCCCCTGTGCAGTTGTGATGTCATTTATAAAAGAAACGCGGTGGAAGTTGATGATTTTTAACTTTTTATAATATCAATACTTGTTGAACCTTAATTTCAAATTCTCCTCAGTCGTCTCAACTTCATCTAATTTTGGTTTTCGTTTGGTTTTCGTTTTCATACTTCACTGTAATCTGTGAAGCTTCCTTTCATTTTTCATTCATTAATCCTTCTTCCACAATGTCACCTCTTGTATCTTTCCGAGACAGAGTGAGATTTTGAAAGAATGTTCGACACGTTCGAGACATTCTTATGGTCCTTGTGGGGAATTTCCATGTGATGGTGGTAGACGTGGTGGTGGGGAGCCACCTCTTTGGGATGCATATGACTACCTAGTGTGTGACCATTGCTGACGTGAATCTGATGGCTATTTATGGATCCCACGTCTCCGATGGTTCCCAACGTTCCGGAAAGCGTGCTATGTGTATTAAGTGAGTGGGGTATACATCGCTTCCCGAATCCTCCCAGTGATTCTCTTCTTGGTACACTTGCGTTAAGATCCAAATGGTTGTTATCCAAGTCTAAAGGTAAAGGGTTTGCAGACGATAAAAATGGACTTTCGTAGGATAAATTCTTGTATATTGAGGCGTGGGTGTTTGGAGACATGAGTGATTCTACAATCGACTTCCGTGGGTTCACCTGTGGAGTCAATAATGGCGATACCACACTGGACAATGGACCCTGGTTCTGACCCTGAACCGCGGAAACTGTTTGTGTTTCTCCCTTCAAATCCTTTTCTTTACAACTTTCCGAACAGTATGTTTCCCCTGGTGGGGACACCTGCTCACAAACTATGCAGTAGTCTTCAAATGCTGACATGTCGTTGAAGAAACCACATGACACTAAGCAGCCTGTAAATTTTTTACGTGAGATCTGAAAAAAATTTTCAAGTGTGAAGAGAAGAGGCCCAAAAGGTTGAAAAACGGCAGTGTGGGTTCGATTTCAGTAGTGTTGGCCAGGTGAAAGCAAATCAGATTAAAATGTTTCATAGAGTATCACTTTTCAGGGGCAAAATTGGGACAAATTTGGGTGGTTTCACCGAGTTTGTGCGTATCACTACAAGAAGCCAATCTTCAAGTATAAGTCTTCATCCGGCGTTGTTTAAGAAGGCGAAGATGATGGAGGATGAGTATAATGATCTTCAGAGGAGGATGTCGGATGCGGAGGCTTTTAACGTTAAAGATTCCACAAAATTGAACAAATTGGCCAGTTTTATCGACATTTTCGACAATTACAAGGAGAAAGTGAGCAATTATCAAGATCTGCTCGCAATGTCTAAGGACAGTGAAGAGGACCCTCTGTTGAAGGAGGAGGCTCAAGCGGAATTAGAAAACTCCGGCGAGCCCGAGTTGATTGAGGCTCTCGATTCACTTAAACGTCATCTCCTACCTAATCACCCATTCAGTGAAATGCCCACAATCATGGAACTAAGACCCGGTGCAGGTGGACATGAATCAAACATATTCACCGACGATCTATTGACAATGTATACCAGGTACTGCCAGCTGCATAATTGGCCCTATGAGATCGTCCAGAAGACCCCACATGTTTCCGGCTCAGGAATCGTCGATGCCACAATAGTGATCAACGAAAAGGGGTCCTACGACAGACTAAGACACGAGGCCGGTGTCCACCGTGTCCAGCGAGTGCCGACAACCGAAACAAAGGGTAGAGTTCACACCTCGGCGTCAGGGGTGATTGTTCTGCCCAAAGTGGACCAGTCGAGTGATTCGGCTCATGCTCGCAAGTTCGAACAGGGAGAATTGCGTATTGACGTGATGCGTGCAAGCGGTTCCGGTGGCCAGCACGTCAACACAACCGAATCTGCCGTCAGAATCATCCACATTCCAACAGGAATCACCGTTCACATCCAGGATGAACGTTCCCAGCACAAAAACAAGGAGAGAGCAATGACGCTGCTTCGGGCAAGATTGGCCGAAAAAGAGATGGAGGAACAGCGTGCAAAAGAAAGAAACGATCGTCTTGGCCAGGTGTCCAGTGTGGATAGATCAGATAAAATCAGAACATACAACTTCCAGCAGAATAGAGTTACCGACCATAGATGCAATTACACCCTTTACGACCTCGAGGGTTGCATGAACGGCCAAAAATTGGATGATATTATTGATTATGTAGTCAAGGCTGAAACAGAAGAAAGGGCCTTGGAGCTAATCAAAGAAGTTGAGCAATCTGTCGACCAATCCTGTAAATAATAGACTTACATACTTTAAGATTATGTGCTGAGCAGATTACATAACCATGTTACGCCAGGTCATTTAATTGGAAGACATCATCGATGATTTGGTGAGGCCGAAACACGCCGCACCTCTCTGGAGAGGGATTTGGAACTTAAGCAAACCTTTAAATAATAATCTTACACACCTTCGTCCTGAGCGGATTACCTAACCATGTTACGTAAGTTACATTTTTCTTACGTGATCAAAACCTCTATTGGGTGGCGAATTTTTCTTCACCGTCTCTTCTCTGCTGTATAACACTATTAGGATGGCAACGATGACAATTGAGCAAGCTCAAGAGGCCATTTCGAAAGGCCAAATCAGTCATGGTGAAAGAATCCTCAAGAACTTGATCGAAAACCCGGTTGAGGCCAATACAAGAGATACTCAAGAATTGGCAATTATCGCTTTGGGTGGGCTTTATAAGGACCAGAAAGATTCACAGCAGTTGAAAACACTACTAGAGGACTCAATGGGTCTTATCAAATCAGGAGGATTTTCAAAGTCAAAAGCTGCTAAAATTATTAAGACTTTATTGGAACAACTGGAGTCCACATCGTCTGATCTAGAATCCACTGTGACGGTTACAAAGGAATGCATCGAATGGGCAAAGGAACAAAAGAGATCATTTTTAAGACAGCACCTTGAAATCAGGTTGGCTACATTATATTACGACCAAACTCATTATTTGGATTCCTTAAAGGTGATTGATCAATTACTGGTGGAGTTCAAAAAGTTGGATGACAAGGGTTCCCTAGTGGAGGTTCAATTGTTGGAATGCAAGAACTATTTCCAATTGAAAAACTACACAAAATCAAAGGCCTCGCTGACCTCATCCAGAACCTCGGCCAATGCAATCCATTGTCCTAGTAATACCCAGGCAGAATTGGACTTGATGAGCGGTGTTTTGAATGCCCAGGATTCCGACTTTGAGACCTCCTACTCATACTTCTACGAAGCATTTGAGAATTATCAATTACAAAAGAAGCCAGACGAAGAAAAGTCAATCCGAGTCTTGAAATACATGCTTCTTTGTAAAATCATGCTGGGTAACTTGGACGAGGTGACACAAATTTTGAATCAAAAGATGGTCCAACCTTTTGTCAATAAAAGGGATATAGAGGCAATCCAGTCAGTTTCCGAGGCCTACAAGACCAGATCATTAAAATCATTAGAAGGCTCCCTCACCGATTACAACAAAGAGTTGACTCAGGACTCAATCATTAGATTCCACTTGAAGGAGTTGTATGATACCCTCTTTGAACAGAATTTGTTAAAGTTGGTCGAACCATATTCAGTTATCGAGATTCAACATGTTTGCTCTACAATCGGACTACCTAGGGGCGTCATTGAATCAAAATTGGGTAATATGATCTTGGATGGTGTCATTAACGGTGTCTTGGATCAAGGTAACGGCTGGTTGATTATTTACGAAGAAGATCGTAAAGGTGAGGAATACGGTCTGGGTTTGAAAGTTGTGGAGGAGATGTCCAAAGTGGTGGATGCCCTTTATGAGAGGGCCTCAGTTTTGAGCTGAGAAGAGTGGTTATATATACAGGTTTAGAATTAATGATTACCTTCCGGATCAATCGATCAATCAGTGGGGTTACACAAGTAAATTATTACATGTTTCTATTACTCATCTTTCCGCTTCTATATCACATAAGCTAAACAAACAACCCAACACCATTTTCCTCCCACACTTGTGCTGTGAAATTGGCCAGAGTTTCCAAAACCTCCCTCAATCCGTTGCCTCCTGCGTAACTCTCGTAGACTGCAAACTGCTCGTCCGCTAACAAGACCACTAGTTTACCCATCTGATCGACAACCAATTTGTCACTGAGAGATCTAAATTGAATGAGTAGATCCATGTCTGTACTGACCAATGTAGGCAAATAAATTGATCTCAACTCTTCAAAGAGTTTCTTCGATTCCGATGAAATGGTTGTAGTTTTTATTAAATCTCTCAGCCATTTCTTCAATAGGGAGTGAATATCATTTGATAATTCCAAGACCTTGGATAAATCCATTGGCGTTTCAACGTTATTCCAGTTGGTCAATTTTTGGACCGTTGTGATTAAGTTGTTGTACTGAATGATTTCTAAGATGATGTCACTATCATCGCTGTCTGGTCCATTCAATGTCGACGTGACCGTTTTTAATAACTCTTGTAAATTGATCACCTCCAGTAATTGCAGACAAGCACCCATTTTACCATTGACCAGGAACCATCTCAAAACCGTTTGAACTCCTTGAAGGGCCTCCTTTGGCATATTCGACCATATTAACCACTGTAAATGGCCCGTCAGAGTCATATCGCTTTCATTGCATTCGTAACTCAATGTAATTGGCTCCCCGCTCTTTGGTGTGTACACCGTTTGGGCGTCATGGAAGACCTTTGCCAATGTGGCGCCCATTATTGCCTCGAGGGGCAAGTTGAGGTTCTTTATTGACTTGATCTGGTCTATTTTGAACTCCTTGTCCGGGATTGATAATTGGGATAGTAGGGATGAATATGTGTCGACGAGGAGCTCGTCATCCGGTATGAAAGACATATATGTTGGGATCTGTGTATAGCATTTATCCAACGCCAGTCTCAACGAATATAACTTCAAGATCGATGTGTACTGAGCTAGGCCGATCTTTGAGGAGGATCCCAACTTCAAATGAAGGATTATGCCGAAATGGGTGAGTATACGCAACATCTCAGATGGTGGAGAAGTCCCTTCGCTGAATGTGGTTTTCAGGATCATCTCTAACTGGTTGGTAAGTAATGACCCAATAAGGACTCTTATTGGATGGCCCCATTCCTCCTTCGAGGATTGGTCACCGCTGATTGCGTCGAGTGCTTCACCCAATGTATCAACACCGAGTGGTGGTTTTGTCAACCCAAAATGAAGAGCTGGAGCCTTGCTTGATTCCTCTGTCAGCTGGGTGTCCAAGAGGTCTTGGAATTGGTTGATCATGTAGCATTGCAACTTCTGCTCCCAGGTGGTGGCGGCTTCCAATGCGCTTTTTAAATCACCACAAAGAAGGCCGTAACAGGCTCTTTTAAACCTGTTTGGCGTCACCTTTTCCTGAGTCAACTGGTAGATTGCTCTTCTCCACAGAGAAAACTGAGTGGGGTCGAAGCTGACGTTTATGAAGTTGCCCTGGAGTTGTCCCCAGAATTCCCAGTTGGACGTGAGCTGACAGACCTCCTTTATTTCTTGAAAGTCGTTTGCAAGCAAAAGCTGATACACTAAGTGGTAGAAATGGTCGTCTTCCCCCAGGTCTTCATTGGTTCCATCTGTTGTGAGCTGTAGCGACATGTATTGGTTCCAAATCGATAAAATCGTCAACAACTCCACCAAACGGGGGTTTTTCAAGTCGTAACTTCCCAGGGTAGTCGTTGGAGACTCTCCCACTGTCACCCTGCTGTCAGAAAACTTGGAATCTAGCAAATTCTTCACTAAACACCAGAGAAGCCACTCCAATTGATTGGTCTCATTCCACGTCTTCCCATGGTCCAATAAACACCGCTGAAAGCAGTTAAGCAAATCTTCGAGATCCATCTCTGGGAAGGTCTCTCTAAAGGCGGCCATTTCCCGCGCAAACGCCTTCTCAAGCGCCAAATTGTCCATCTTTGAAAGGAAAATGGGTTTGACAAAAATAAAGCCCCTACCCTTCTTCTTCAAGTCAAGAGATGGTCGCAGTGGAGTTAACAGTGGCCAAGGTGGATGCCTCATTGGCGCTACTAATTACTGAGGACCACCAGCTGATTGAGTTCCCTACGATTTTGCTTCCGGAAGAGATCGAACCCGGGTCTCTCATCACGGTTGACACGCAGATCAATCTTGAAGGCCAACGGCGGGTGCAAGAGTCGTTCGAGCAGCTTCAAGGGGAGATCTTCAATGCCTTTGGTCGGTATACCCCCCAGGAACCCCAGCTGGAGGTGGTGAACGTAACACAAACAGGAACGGTTCTCAGATGGTGTCCGCTTGAATTGGGTACGTGTGAGTTGAAGGGTTTGACTTTGTACAAGGACGGAAGCAAGCTGGTGACAATTGAGGATCCCCGCAGCAGGACAACAATTAAGTTCTCGGGGTTGCCGATTGACACACCTTTCACATTCCAGCTAAGAATGGACACAAGTGGAGGTGTTTACAAATCTAACGTGGTCCAATTGAGAACTCATAAGATGACAGACATGAGCGGGATTGTGGTTACTTTGGGGGAGATCGATTACGAGGGAATGCCGTTCAGTAGGGACACATTGGAGCAGCTTTTGGAATCAATGGGGGCTTCGCCAATCAAGGACAGTGTTGGGGTGGAAACAACCCAGTTTGTGTGCACGAAGGAGGGCGGGGCCCAATATCGGGCGGCTCTTGAGGCTAACGTGCCGATTGTGAGACCAGAATGGTTGAAGGCGTGTGAATTGGAGAGGAGAATTGTGGGGGTGAACAGATTCTACTTGAATGCAGAGGAGCCGTTGTGGAAGGAGAGGGACTTCTGGTCAATGGGTAGGGCCGCTTCCCCAGCTGGTGAAGAAGCTGTGCAAGCGACTGGTGAAGAAAGTGAGCCGGTTATTGAAGCAGCCGCTGAAGAAAGTGAGCCTGTCACACAAGCTGTCGATGAAACAAATGAGTCGGGTGCATGTGTTGTTGAACCTCACGTAACTGAGGCAACTGAGGCAGTTAGCGAATCGACTGTTAAATCAAGTGATCCAGTTGATGAACCTGCCGCTGAGTTAACTGCTGCTGTTGCTGATGAAACTGCCGCTGAGTCAACTGCTGATGTTACCGATCGACCTGCTAATGAAGCAGCTGAGTCAACTGCCGCTGTTGCTGATGAACCTGCGTCTGAGTCAACTGCTGCTGTTGCTGATGAACCTGCCGCTAAGTCAACTGCTGCGGTTGAACCTATCCAACAGCCTGAACAAACCGAAACTCCAAATAACATACGGAACGGCGGAGTCTCTGTGACAGATACCCCAACCCCGGAATCTACAGAAGTTATTGAAGAACAATCCTCGGAAGCCCTGGCTGGTGAGGACACCCAGGTAGATGAGACTGTCGAGACAGAAAAGCAGCCCAAGAAAACCAAGAAGAAGTCCAAGGGAAAGAGAAAATGATCCGATTCCAGATGGTATACTTAGATGCGTAAAGATAAATAAGATTAAATTGAATGACCAAAAGTATATCTGGCTAGTAATCCCTTTTAGCTCGTTATTAAATTGAGAATTGTTGAAAGGAAAGCTCCATTTGTGGGTTGAATGTCTGGTGTTGAATCGATGATTTAATGATCTATTGAATTGAACAAACGAAATGCAACCACAAGTTTCTTGTATAAATTCCCAATAATCTGATTAAACAGCAAATGTTAATTTCACAGTTAACTAATTCACTGCCGTATTGCACACTCACACACTGTTTATGCGGCTCATCTCTGTTTTACTTCAAGATAATTAACATTTATATTAAAAGATAAACAGCTCAAATATCCACCCAATGGCTGGTTACGCGCTCAAAGTCCAGCAAGCAAGTGAGGACCTACTTTAGGATAGTGGGGATAACTATCACAAATCATCAAGGATAACAACTTTTCGAGGACTCTGAACTGACTGTACAAGCTTAGAATACAAGCTTAATCGCCGATTGACAACCCTACTTTCACTGACTGGCGCATTACGCCTTGAATTAAAGTTTAATTAAAGATAAATAGTGTAGATGACTACCAATTACTCACCCACCACTCACGAGCGTAAAGTGCAGAAAACCACCAATTATCAACCCGCCACTTACAAGCATAAACAGTGTGGATACCCGCCACTCACTAACACATGTGCACGCACTCTCACTCCCCAAACAACCTCCTCACCCTCCTCAGCACGGAATCTCTCTCAGGATCGTATGGATGGTCCTTTGACGGAATCTCCAAGATCGCAGGAAAAGCCTCGGTGTAGGCCTCCACATCCGCCCGGATTCTGTCAGCAACATGTTGGTTGATCAACAAGATGGCCAGATCCTTTCTCGACGTGAATTGATCAAACGCCTCCTGGATGTCCGCGTCCGTGGTGGCCGGCCCCACGGTGCAAAAGTTTGGGCCCGTCTCCTTTTCTATTTGGCCAATTCCGGCTAGAAGCAGCCCAGTGACCGTATCTTCGTCTCCCAAGCAACCGATTAGCGTTCTCTTATTCGCCATTCTAGGATAAGAGAGTTGTCGAAAAAGGGTGCTTACGTACACACCCTCTTCTTCACGTTAAGAAGATGCACTCTGTATTGAAACCACGGATGCTCCATGTCAGGGCTCTTCACACCACCCCGCTCACGGGTGCTGGCCACTCCAAGTGGGCCAACATTAAGCACAAAAAAGCGGCTAACGATGCAGTCAAGGCCAATGCCACGTTCAAGATGTCGAAGATGATCCAAATGTACGCCAAGATGGGCGGTGGAGACCTGAGTCAGAACCCGCTCTTGGCCAACACGATTGAAAAGGCCAAGTCGATGTCGGTTCCGAAGAAGGTGATTGAAAGCGCAGTCAAGAGAGGCACTGGGGAGCTGAAATCCACCGAAAAGATGGAGACAGTGGTTTATGAGGGGTTGGCTCCCGGCGGGGTGAGTGTGGTGATTGAGGCCATCACCGACAACAAGAACCGGTCGCTAGGGTTTATCAGACCGGTTTTCAACAAGTTCAATCTCAACATGACGCCAACGGCATACATGTTTGAGAGAAGAGGTGTGTTGGGGCTGGATGTGAAGGATACCCCCGTGGATGAGGTGCTAGAGGAGGTTCTGGAATTTGACGGGGTTGTGGATGTCAACGAGGTGGACGAAGGCATGGTTGAGATCATCACAGAATTCCAGGCAATGGGTACCATTGCCAACACTTTGAAGGCAAAATACGAGATCAAGGAGATGAACTTGGGATATATTCCAAATGAGGACATGATGGTGGCCATTTCTGACGAGGACACTCGTTTGAGCTACGAAAAGTTCATGAATCTGCTCGATGAAGTGGAGGATGTAACGCAGGTGTTTACGAATTTGAGGGAGGATGCGTGATGTAGGGTGTGGGTATCTTGTGTACCTGTTGGTGGCGGTTGAGATCCAGCGCCAGTGGAAGCGTGCAAAGAGGAGCGCGTTCATATAGATTGTGATATTGTATATAGATTGTTATTAAAAGAGGTATGATGGCCTGTTTCGCAGATTACCGTTGCTTGTAAGTGAAATTCCAGTTGAACAAACGAACAATATCTTCTGTGAGTGACATTGTAGGCAGGAAGGGCGTCAAGATTGTATAAAAATTCTCCAATTCTGACAATCGCAGCGGCCTAGTTGGTCACAGATGAAGATAAAATGTGTACAATTGGTTGTCAAGTAAACGCTAATCTAGAGTTAAACATAAATTGCAGAATTGGTTCAATTACAAGCACTTTTCGGTATAAATGGCTGTTATGCAAAAGTTGCTCATGAAAAGGACAACGAGCCATCAGCAATGACCACGGAGTTTAGAGAGTCCAGTAATGATTCCATAGTGTATAATGCCAAAAACGGCATATCAGCTCCCTCCGCAATGGCAGTTCCAAACCTAGACCCTAGAGTGCAACAAAATAATCAAATATGTGTATAAATATAGTATGTAATGTCCACATAGATACTCAAGGCTGGTCCCTTGGTGGCCTCCCTTATTTGGCCACCAACACCTTGGCCAACTGGTCCAATTCGGCCTTTCTGGAACCAACAGCAGTGACACCCATATGACCCACTCTGAAGTACTTGTCCTTGTAGTCCTTGTAAATACCCGAGGCGATGGTGAATCCCTCCTGGGCAATACTTGTCAAGAAGTCGCCAGCTTTGACGCCATCCTTGTAGTAGACAACAGAAAGACCGTGGGCTGCAACATCTCTGTTGACTGGGACCAACTTGTAGCCGGCAGCCTCCAGCTGGTCCTTGAACTTGTCGCTGGCCTCTTTGTGGAGGGCAATTCTATCGTTGATGTCACCTGTGACAAGCAGCTCGTCGAGAGAGACGTCGAGGGCATGGACCAATTGCACTGCTGGAGTGGCAAAGTATGCCCCGGTACCAGCCTCATATGCCTTCATGATCGGCGTCCATCTCTTCAAATCAACAAAGAAGGACGAAGGGTGTTCCTTGCCAAGGGCCTTCTTCATGGCTCTACCGGAGGCGATGGAAATGGACAACCCTGCTGGGACGCCGATTGCCTTCTGAGAGGCGGTCAAAACGTAATCCACACCCCAGGCATCAAACTCCAGCACCTCACAAGCGCTTGCGCATACCGCATCCACAATCACGAGGGTGTCTGGAGAGATTTGATGAGCTAATTTCGAGATCTTCTCCACATCAGACAAGACACCGGAGGAAGTATCGGTTTGGGTGATCGTGATAATGGAGTACTTTTTCGACTTCAATTGAGCCTCGATCGTGGCCAGTGCCACCACGTCCCCAAATTGAGGAGCCTCCAAAACATCCACGTCGTCGGTGTACACTCTCAATGCGTTGGCCAAAGAATCGGAGAAGAACCCGGTTGAGATAACCAAGGCGGACTCGCCCCTCTCGACAAAGTTGGCCCCAAGGATGTCCCATCCTAGGGTTCCCGAACCAGAAAGCACAAACGGTTGGGACTCCGGGTCTGTAGATTTAAACAACTTACGGGTCTTCTGCAAAACCCTCTGGAAAACTTGGATAAACTCGGGCGAAGTGTGAGCCTGAGAAGGTGTGGACATTGCATCCAACACCGGCTGTGAAAATTCAATTGGACCTGGAATAAACGTGAGCTTTCTTGACATCTGACGCTATGCTGAGATAAAGACGGTGTGATTTTATAGTGAGGGTGGATAAATTTCGGTGATTTTATATTGTGGCACAGTGATGACTGTTCGGTGAAACGGACCTGGTGTTAAACAACGGCGATAAAATCCGGATGATCAGAAAGTGAAGAAATGGATTGTACGGTTTTCATGAGATGGAGGGCGATCGATGTGGGCCAGTGAACGTCTGAAGATGGATCGTTAAAAGGATGGAATTTATTACCGCACCGGTCTAATGCGAGGGTTATTAATAGGGTTTGTAACGATGGGAGTGATTGGGATGGGTTTTATGTATGTTGAGATGGCTGGGATTATCATGTGGAGGTTATTCCGTGCTTGGCATCGGTGATCGACGAAGGCCCTTGATGAGCATATTTATGCTCAGCATATGGATTGTCACAGAAACATCCTAAGGTGAGGTCGTGGGTGTGCTGTTGGGTTGACAGTGTGCAATAAAGGTGCATTTGTTGGTAGTAATAGTTAGGGGGTATATGGGCGGTAAGACTTGAGAATAGAGAGGGATCAAACAAAGTTGTTCATTGGGAAAAGCTGGCGGATCAGTTTCATGCTCTGATAAAAGGGAACGTGAAAGGAATGCTAGTTTCTAAAAAGAAAGTGATTTTTGTGGGGAGCTGTGATTGGCGGGTTTTTGGTAGACTCTGTTTTAAGGAAATTTTATGTGAGATGTTAAGGGGATTCCAGGCGATCTAAAGAACAGCTTTATCGTTCAAAATAGGCAGAGTACATGTAAACAAATGAAAAGTGGACACGTTCCAGCGGGGTTGCTGGATGTCAAATCCATACCATTCATAGTGGCACAAGAGTGAGGATAATTTAATGTTAAAACACGGGAAGTAAGACGGCATTAGTCAATGCTATATTTTATTCACTCACATTTAACTCGATACAATTAGCACTGTCTTGCAATATTGCATAAAAGAAAACATTTGCAGCTATATAGTTGAAGTTTATCATGAAAGATCAGTGCTTGTCGGGGGGGCGGAATTTGGATTAGAGATGCATCAATCACTCATCAATGTAACCAAATACTAAACCCTGTTTTCTTCGATGCATTTGCGGAATTCAATTCTTCCAACAAACTAGAATATCTGTAAAAAGGTTCCGCCGGAGCTCTCATGAGCACATTTGTGCTCAAAGAAAACAATGTCGTCATACCCATAATCAAACGAAGTTGACCAATAGAGACTCACAGTATACACCTTTTTATCAAACTCATGGCAGAAACCATTGCCTGATCACTCTACAAAATGCTACTCGGTGAAATGATTTACTTTTCCGGAAATATCTCGAGTCTAATTCCCCATTAACTCCGAATCAACCCCCCTCCCCCCAATCCCTCTTAAGGCTGTAACCGTCCATAATCGTTTGCCCGTTGAACTAATCCCAACAGATTAATTCTCCAACAACTCAAACTCGCCTCTCTCATCAGCCCGTCCTTGCGAATTGAATTATTGTTCTAGATGGTGAAAAATAGATCCCACCACGTGTACACAGTAAAGCTGGTTGACAATCCACGTCACACCTCATAACTCGATATGAAAATACTCCGACAGCACCCCTTGGGTCTCCTTCAAAACGTTCAACAACTCCTCGTATGCTTCCTGGCATCCCAAGAATCCCTCATGCAAATCCTGGTTCTTCCCCCAGTGTTGTATTGATTCGCAACGGTCCTGAACTGCTATCAGACCCAGAGCGGCCGCAGAGCCCTTGAGGTAGTGGCCCTTGGAACCCAGCTCTTTGAGCGTCTCGGGCGTTTTGGGCGATTTCAACAAAGACTCAATAACACCACACGTCTCCTTGGCCTGCTGGATAAATGTCTCCACTAAGGAGAGGGCAAAACCCTCCTCGTCCTCGTCCATCGACACAATCTCGGAGAAAACAGACCAGTTGATTAACTCCATTACAAAGAGGAGAGTGGTGAAGTAGGTGTTAAATAATTACTGTATACGTGCTTACGTAACATGGTCAATGGGTCAACGTGAAGAGGGTCTCCAACGATGGGGCGACGTAAGTGACGCGTGGGTCGTCCACAACGGTGTCGATCCCGGTCTCCACCATCAACGTGTAAAGCCCGTTGCCATGGCCAAACTCCATGTCGGTGTCTAATCTATCACCGACCATGAGCGCTTTACTTGGATCCAGCTGGTGCTTGATCTCAATGGCCTCCATCATAGCCTTCTGGGGCTTACCGCACACGGCGTCGGGTTCCCTGTGAGAGCATGTGACCATCAGTTGGACACAGGCACCTGCACCAGGCCACTTCTTGCCACCGTTGGGAAAAGTGGAATCCAAGTTGGTTGCAATGAATGGAATGTCACGGTTTTGCAGATATTGCATAGTGGCAGCGGCCTTGGCGTAAGTTAAATCCAGATCCAACCCCACAATCACACATCCAACCTCGGGATCACCCTCTTCCAACGTAACGGTGTAGCCCATCTCTTCTAGCAGAGGAACAACACCCTTTGCGCCCAAAACGTGGATGTGCTTCTTAGTGTCCAGTTTGAGCACTTGCTGGATGTAAACTGCGGTGGCAGTACACGAAGTGACAATTGAGTCTGCGGTGATTCCTTCAGGCAATCTTTCCAGATACTTCTGCGGTGTTTTAGTGGAATTGTTGGAAACAAAGAGCAGCTTCTTACCAAGAGACTGCAAGTATTTCAACGTTTCGTGAGTGTTTGGAAAGAGGTTTGGTCCCGACCATAACACTCCGTCACAGTCAAAGAGAATTGTGTCCACTTTGGAAAGCAGGGTTTCCACCTCGGATTTCTTGGTGATACGAATCGTCATGAAGAAGGTCTGGAGCCAAATTCGGAGTATTAGAAACCGAGAAGTAAAAATCGATATGGACCCATCTCAAGCCGCAGAGAGGGGAAGCGTGCCAGGATGGTAAAAAAGTAGCAGCAATTGTGAGGTGCTGTAGGCTGCTGACGGGATACTGACTGGGGTATGAGGAGCACAATGGGTTCAATCGCCACTGTAGACGGTAGGGCTGCATCAACTCAATCTTGCTAAAAAAAAGGATCCTATCATATGGCATACCAGAAAGGTGTAGGCTCTAGATATGAGGTGGATTGATATGGGATGAGGGTTTATAAAAAGGAACAAGATGAAGTGATGCCAAGGTAGATCAAGTATAGTCATCTATTATCATCTTAGGAATGGCTCAGCATGTCTCAGCTTGAAGATAGGTGTGTATGATGCAAAAACCACAGCAGCCCATGTCAAACATCCGTATCAAAGGGCCCAATATGACAAAACATGAGATGCTGCCCAGATGCTGCCCAGGTAACTAATTCATCGAAATGCAGCCCAGTTTCTTCTGCACTGCCTCTGCACACCCCTGCACCCCCGCATGCTCCTGCGCTCATTTACCCTACCCCCTGCACTTTGCTGCAGCCCCCTACCACTGGCTCCTGCACACCCCCCCCGTCACGTGATCTACACCCGTGCACCACGCACCCCACCCATCTCACCCAATAGGCCCTCTGGGAAAAAAAATTGTTCACCTTACAATCGCTCCACGCTAACCACGCTAACAGTATGGCACACCACCAAGATTTACCACCAACTGCCGGTTACTCTTCCATCCAATGGAAGAGAAACTTGCCTTCTAGGGGGTTCCGTCCATCCATTTGGTTGGCTGGCCTTATCGCCATGTCCTCCTACGGGTTTTACAAGGTGATCCAAGGTAACAGAGAATCATTGGAGCTCTCAAGAGAAAAGCTGTATGCCAGAATTCATCTTCTTCCTCTTTTGCAAGCCGAACAAGACAGAGATATTCTGAGAAGATCCCTTGCCGGTTACGACAGAGAAGCCGAGATAATGAAGGACATCCCATGGTGGGAAGTCAAGCACACTTACTCCAACAAGGGTGAATTCCACCCGCCAAAGACCGTCATTGTGGGGAAGCAATTGGACAGAGATGGTTTCCTTTGGAATGCTAACTCCCAAGACAGGTGAGATGATTTTTATATACACATTTTATTTATTCCATTTAACAACAACCCGTTTCTTCAAAGGAAATGATATTAGCACTTGTTTTGGCCCTGGTGAGGCTTCACGGTGGCTTTTTCTCCCCAATCTTGGACTGCGATGAGGTTTACAACTACTGGGAGCCCCTTCATCTTCTTCTCAGGGGTTTTGGCAAGCAAACGTGGGAGTATGCGCCTCAATTTGCGTTGAGATCATACACGTATTTGTGGCCCTGGACTTTGATCAAGTATCCTTTGACCTTGTTGCCTTGGGATTTTCCTCAATACTCTCCTTTCTACATTATAAGGGTGATCCTAGGTCTGTTCTTTGCCTATTCTGAAATCCAACTATCGAGACAATTGAAGTTCATCAATAATGGTATGGCAAAATGGTTTCTTTTGGCCCAGATTGTCTCCCCTGGAATGTATTCTGCCTCTGTTTCTCTCTTACCAAACTCAACTGGTTTATTATTCACCATTTGGACCTCCACCTTCATTTTTAAGTATTTTCATTCAACAAGATTGATGGATGCCACCGATAATGAATTGTACGAATTGGAGACAACTGTTCAAGAGCAAGAAAAGGATCAAAAGGATGATGAAGATTTGAACATCGAGGTGGTCCAATCCTTGATGAAAATAAAGGTATTCACCCTTCTACATTCCCTCATGACAAAATACTTTACTTTGGCAACTTTGTTCACTGCATTGGCCACCTTCCTTTGTTGGCCATTTACTGGGGTTCTTATTGTGCCATTCCTTTGCTACTCTTTACTAAGATCCTTGTTCAAGTCACCAACTTCTTCGAGATTAAAAGGAAAGTTCCAAAACTGGTCCACCTCTCTCACCCTCTTATTGACCGGTCTTTCATGTGCATTCTTTGTTCCCTACTTTATTTCTCAAATGGACTTCCTTTTCTACAACAAGCAGGTCATTTTCTCCTACAATCTAATTTACTATAACATCTTCAATGCAGAAAAGGGTCCAGAATTGTACGGTATTGAAGATTTGTCGTACTATGTGAAGAACTTACTCCTAAACTTCCATATCATTCTTCCTTTTGCCGCTCTCAACTTAGTTTTGAAGCCAGCTTGGTGCCAATTGATCACTTATAAGCTTCCTCTTCTTATTTGGTTGGCCATCTTTTTCTCCCAACCTCACAAGGAGGAGAGATTCATCTATCCTGTTTACCATCTCATTTCCCTCTCATTTGCCCAATTCATGTCTTGTCCAACGTTCAACGCCTGTGGTATCACCAAGATCCTCAAAATCATCCTCAACCTTATTGTCGTTCCTCTCATGCTGATCTTGGGCCTTCTTAGAATCAACGCCATTGTCAAAGGTTATTCCGGGTACATAGACATTTACAAGGAGCTTGCCGCTCCGGAAAACCTCCAAGTCGTCAATACTGGTGTCTGTGTCGGTAGAGAATGGTACCATTTCCCATCATCGTTCTTCCTTCCACAAAATTACCGTCTTCACTTCACTCCTTCCTCTTTTGATGGACTTCTTCCAGGGGATTTCAAGGAAGATGGTACTGCCACCTTCTTCCCTGTCGACGAATTCAACGATGAGAACAAACACCAACCATTGTTTGTGGTTGACTACTATTCCAAGTGTGATTACTATGTCGATGTCACCTTGCCAATAAGCTCAAATGACGGTATTAACCCACTTGATGACCAGTGGCAAAAGGTCAAATGTTTGCCTGTCTTAAACACTGAAACATCTTGGGGATTGGAAAGATCTTTCCGCATTTCTAACTTCTTAACTGAATGGGTTGTTGAACCTTGGTTCAAGCTCCAAGAGGATTTGAGTGTCATTGAACTGAATAGAAAGTTGATGCAGATGTCCGGCGTCATTAAGGATGGTAGAGAAATGTTTGACCCAATGTACCATTGGTGGCATGATGTGCAGATGAAGTTAGAAGGTCAAGAGTTGCTTCAAAAGCTTTTGGGAGTTCAGGATGACACCGAGGTGTGTCTTTTCAGAAGAATGTAAGGTTACAAGTGTTTGTTCACATTTAATTAAACGAAGAAAACAAATATGGTGCTTTTACTTATAAAATCACGTTCTTTTTGATGGTAAATCATGTAAAACTCTTCAATTGAATATGGGTACCGTCTTGACCCTCTCCATTGGTCTCTTCTTGCCCCTCGTTTCTCAACACCACCTCAATCTCATTGCGCAACGCTGGATCACATCCCTGGACAACCTCCTTGAAAACTTGAGAATCAAGTTGGATCAATTCCATTAGCTTTTCAAACCCGTACCTATCATATTTAGCCCCGTGAGGACCTTTGATGAAGCCTACAATAAGAGGGATCATCAACTTAAATAAGGAGCCCATGGGCGTACCCAATGGGGTTTCCACCCCATCAGCGGTCTCCTGGGACCATTCCCCATGTAAGACTTTAGTCAAATTCATGAGAATCTCAATGACCAACCTTGGTTCAATAAGATCATCCATGGAGGAAACCATGAGAGGAATCAGTGTTGGGACGAGTTTTTCGGATATTCCCTTCCCACCCAACTTATAATTGGTAATGAGAGCTTTAATGGTCTTAATGGTGATGGAAACAAGACCCGGAGACTTCAATCCATCGATCAACAATCCATTGATATAATCGACGTCCTGGGAAGTGACACTCAATTGCGGAATGGTTCTAATAAGGATGAAAATCAGTAGCTGGTCATTAACCCCTTGGTTCTTGCCTAAGTCCAGAATATGGTAGAGATTAACCAAGTTAGAACTCTTGGGATCCATGAGGTAATAACTAGTCAAGACTCTTTGATAAATAGGCAAAATGATAGAAATGAGCTCCTGATTGTTAAATTGATGAATGAGCACCAACATGTAAATAAGATCCACCAGCAGGTCGTCTCCAATTGCCTTTGGTAATCCTTCAAACATTTCAATAAGAAATGTCAGGCCTCGCTTGATGATCACTAAATCCTTTCCTTCCAATGAAGCGGGCTTGTCCATCATATCCCTACTTTTAATGAACGGTAACTTCTTGATGATCACCTTTAAAACAAGACGAACCAGTTCCAACAACTTTCCAAACTGGTCCTTCATCTGTTCCTTATTTTCTAGATTCAATTTTGTGAAATACTGGTCAAAAACTTGGACCAAGACACCCATGACCTCAACCAATTCATCACCATCACATCTTAAAATCAACTTGTTCATCAGATCCACAAATTCCACAAAGATAGAATCATTAAATAGAATATCAATGGCCAAATCCACTCTCAAAACCCTTTTAAAGGTCCTAAACATCCTCAGATCTTCCTGTGAATCAGGATGATCTTTTGTAATCCGCCTAATACAATACTCCATGCATTCGCTGAAGATCATGATAAACATCTTACCCATATCATCACCTAATAGGGTGGACATCTTTTGAGACCATTGGTCATGTTCAATGCAGATTCCAATGGACTCTAATAAATCCACCTTAAAGTGATCATACATGGCCAAATCTAGGCCATCACCCTTTTTTGCGGTACCCTGTGGTGTGTACTTCAAGATGAGGAACTCCCTAAGTATGTAAAGCCAAAGGGGGATCAAAACATCGATATATTGATCAATGAGAGTGGTCATTTGATCACATTGATTATTGGATTCATTGTTCAAAATGACCAGTTTAGACCATGATTGTAAAATGTAAACCTTCATCTTATTCATAGTCTTTGGTGTAAGAATTGGTAATTCTCCAATTTGAACAACTTTGCCATCCCTTTCAGAGTCACCTGTGGAGTCTCCATTTGTCTCATCATACACTCCCAATTTGTTCAGAATTGCTAAATTCTCCAAAGATGTTGTAAGCACTTTAACTAGCCTATTCATCCTATCAACGTTATCCTTATTGATCAATCTAGAAATTAAAAGAATCCCTTCACCTGCTAATTCCAAAGTCGAACTCTTGTTGAATGATGGAATGATAGAAGAAACGATTTGGGCCTGCTGTTGTTCTAAAATAGGCATATCAGGGTAAAGGGGATCCATCACATTCTGAAAATTGCCAATGATCTTATTCAATAATTGTAGAGAGCCCACCCTCAAGTGGATCAGGTTTGTTGTTGAACTGATAAAGGTGACCCTAATAAAATCATTCAATCTCTTTCCCACAATTGCTTTCAATTGATCATCTCTCGAGCATTGGGCCAAAACCTGATTCATCATTTGAATTAAATCGAATTTGAATCTCCAATTGGTTTGTTCATCTTCCAAATCCAAAATATTCATCAATCCATTGAGTGGATCTCCATTATTTGGGCCTTGCGTTGTTGTTGAATCATCATTGGATTTCACTGGCTCAGTGGTTTCATCATCAAAGTCGACATCATCATCACCTTCTTCTTTTTGCTTCTTTTTGCTCTTCTTCAACGTCGCTTTCATATTAGGAATAATCTTCTTCTCAGAGGATGGGCCACCAAGTGTGACTATTGGGGAAGAGCCACAGTTGTTGATTCTCTCTTTGAAAACATCCAATACTGGTTTGTAAAGGTTGTTCTTGGAAATAAAAAACAGCTTCAATAACTCATCCACTGCAGCCAATTTATCCGCCAAATCCCCGCTCATTAAAATATCAACCAAGAGCATCGATTGAATTGTTTTCAAAGTGATACTCCCTGGAGCACGCTCCAAGAGCACCCCTAGCCACTCTTTAAGCCTGCCATTCAAAGGAAACCACTCCTGATTGTCGATCTTCAGTAGTTGATAAATTGAGTCAATAGCCAAATCCCTCAACACACAAGAAGTGGTATTTGGAAACAAGACTGAGTTTATTGACCCCCCGAATTGGTTGAATGATGAATGGTCATAAACACCCAAATAAACATTATTGATCAATCCTGCGTCTATTAAACTCTCATAATCTGCTAAGATTATAAGAGATCTATCAAAGACTGTCAATGCCTCCCAAATCTTGAACACTTCTCTGCAAATAAGTTCAAAATCTTCATGACAAGTTTTCAAAGCGGTGGATATTAGTAGCACCAAGGTGGATCTTGATTCCTGTGGCCAGCCTTTAATCATTGGACCACTGACATTGACCACAGTGCCGAGGATTTTCATTAACAACAACGTCGAATTCAAGTACGCCCTAAAGTTGTAATTCAAAGCAACCGTGGTGGAGGCCCCCAAACCATATTGATCCCCAAAAAATATCACACCCAACTGATTCATAACTAAAGAATTCAATTGGCCATCAGGGGTCAGCTGGTTTTGGAGATACTTATCCAATGCAACCATAGCAGAGGCGTGAACCAAGGGGTGCGGATCTTTGACTAAGGTGAGAAGCGTTTCTTGGATGCCGTGGGATGTATACTCACTTAATGCTCCAAGAGTTAAGACGTCAAAAGCTCTAGAATTGGGGCTTGGGTTGTCAATGATTGAGTTAACAAACATGGTGATCTGATCGTTCAAGAACACTTGTCTTTCTTCAATTTCCAGTACCGAACTAGCCCAGCTGACGCTTTGGGAATTCAAATGACGAAGGTAACCATCTTCCAAGTTGATGTTTTTAAGGGTCTCAATAATTAGTATGGATATTTCTTGCTTGAATTTCAATCCGTTCGCAGTCATATAGGATAATAAGCTATGAAGCCCAACAGAACAATTAATCCCAATTGCTCTCCTTCTCAATGCAATAGAAAGATTAGTCTTCTCCCTTTCTTTTTCTTCGTCAGCAGTGGTATCAATGGATTCTTTAGCTTGATAGAAGATATTGGTTCTCATTGTCTCAAGCACAGATTGTTGGACCTTAGTTGATAAATGTGGAAATGTTATAGCAAAAATCTCCAAAGATGCATCTATGACCATAGTATAATAGCTTGGTGGGAACTTCATAATGTTGGTGTATCTGCCTTTATAATCTCCACCCATCATCAAAAATATTAAGGAATCATTCAAAATAGAATGGTTAAAATAATTGGCCAAATGGCCACCCAATTGGTTTTGAAAATCTGTACATTCGTAATCTTGCCCACTTCTAGATTCTATAATAAGATTGCTGAATGTTTGTAAGTGATCATTGCCAGCACCATTTGGATCTAATGCGTTTGATCTAAAGACGGATTTTGTCATCAACTCATCGACTTGGAAGCCATTAAATTTACTCGTCAAACCAAACTGATATTGGTCCTCCAACTTGTAAATATCATAATCTCCACCATTTCCCTTATAGTTAGTCAACTGAGGTAAATATTGGTTAATATCAGAGAAGTTTTTCACTATTTCAATCAACATCGAGGAACCAATCTCATTTTTAATATTCAAATAGGGTAAAAGTTTCAGATAACATTGGTAGACTCTCAATTTGTTCATACTGATTGTTAATCTTAAAGGTTGGGGAATATCGTCTTTTGAATCCACCTTTGCCAGTTCCTGGATTAATGTTGTTATGAAAGTGGACGATTTAGTCAACATTTGATTTAAGTTTCTGGTAATTTCCTTTTCAAGTAATCCACGAGTAGTTAGGTAAGTAATGAATGATCCCAAAGCAGCCAAAGAATGATTTTTGACCTCAACCAACTTTAAAATTTCGGAGATATTCCCGACTTTACCGTGTTGGGCTTGAATAAGACCAACAGGGACGTTGTGAACAAGAAGATTCTTCCAGATATTCAAAAATTGGGTTGAATCCTGCAACAAGATATTTTCACCCTTGTAATTAAATAAACCCATTAATAGTACCCAAGAAATCAAATGCTTTTCATAATCCACATTGGAAATAAAATTGCCGCCGCTGTTATTGCCTCCAAAAAGGTTTGTTGAAACAACATTTGTGTTAAACTTTTTAAGGAAGCTTGTGCATAGGGAAAATGTGTTCAAAATGAAGTCGTTAGTTATGTAATCATTCGAACCGAAGGAAAGAATGGAGGCCAATAGGTACGAATGACCATGATTTTCATTGAAAGATGTGCCAGCGGATATATTACCCTCAGCGAGTTCATTGAAAGATGAGGTCAATTCGGCCAACACGTTTGTAAATATTGTAAAACTCAATTCTGGCTTCAATCTAAGAACCTGAATGAGTACCTCAACACTGGAGACCCTCAATTTGAAATTTGAGTTTGTGCACCAGTGAGTATATTGGTCTGCCAATTTGGTTGCCATATCTTCATGAGAATCCTGTGTAATGGTCAAAATGTACTCACCTATGTCCTCTATGAGTGATTTTGAAAATTGAATTAGAGACAGAGTGTACCAAATATTGAAGTCCCCACTAGTTATTTTGTCTAATGGATGGATAATCGGCTGGTTGAATTCCTCGTGGATATCGTTGGAGAAGTTTAGTTTGGAAAGAATGATCAATTTATTTGTATCATTATCCAATTGATCGATTAAAAATCCTTGGATTTTATCCAAGTGATTGAGCAAGATCAAGGAATCATCTGCTGGAGTGATGTTTGACCAAGTTAACAATTTTGCGTCCTTGATTTGCTTTTTAATATTCGATAAATCTATTGTTCCAACGTTGAAAAAGTGAAAATTGATCAATCTCATGATATCGAAGAATTTCAAGGAGACAAAATTGACCCCCTTTTGAGACCCTGCTGTGGCCGTCTGATGATGAATGTTCAAAGTGGACATAAATTGCATGAATGTTTCCAACAACCCCAGTTTTGTACTCATTGTAGTTGATGCTCTTCTATACTCTATTAATATCAAATTAATTCCATTCTCCAATGACTGCCCGTCCACTTTTTGAAAGTTCAAATAGGTGAAGACTAACAAATCTGCCAAGGTTCTAGCCAAGCCCAATCTCAACTTTTCATGATCGGTATCCATTGCAGAGATCAGTGCGGATATCTGGCTGCCAATGGTTGAGAGATAATGATGAGAATTGAATCCCGGCTTTTTAGAAATGATTGTGTTCAGATATCTCTCTGATTTCAATAAATGCCCCTGAATATCGAAGCAGTACATCACTGCAAGCAATGGATATGTATACACTGAGGACTTTCCGTGGACATTTCTCTGGGGAACCCATTTCACCAGTTTGCTTAACCTACTCAGCAATTTTTCATCCAAAGCTCTATTGGAGTTATCATGTGAAACCATGATATTAATCAATAGTATCAAATCCGTGAAATAATTCGCCTTGAAGAGGTCTTTTTCCAAGGAATTGTTGTAATTTTCGTTGCATTTTGATAAATGCTTGTAAATTGTCGTCAAGAGGGGTGTCTTTTGACTGTTCAAGAATCCATTGAATGTCGTGAAAATCGATTGCAGAATCACAATTGAAAGATGTTTCAATGAGCTGTACCAGTTTTTAGACATGGAAACCTTCTTACCATCCAATAGCAGCGGTTCCATCAATGTCGTCACCGTATCCATCAATTTTAGGTTGAATTTATCATGTCCTGATGTCATCATACCAATCAACGTCTCACTGTAACATTGGGAGATTTGTTTCATGATCACAACTGAGAGAAGATGAATTTCTTTCTCTTTTAATCCTTCAAGCCACTTCATAAGCGCCTCTAATTGGTCGATTGTGAATGTTAGCTGATCGGCATTTGGTCCGTCTTGGTGACTCAATTGGTGGAGATAGTGCGCCAATTGAGTTCTTGGCTCGATTGCCGATACTTCATCATTGTTGCAGGTAAACAGGTCCACACACTCTATGAATTGGACACCTCCAGAGTCCATTTACCACGAGATTGAAGAGAAGAAGGTGAAGATACATTTTGGCTTTGATCAAGACGCGTCAAAAGCAACGCTGAGGAAAAAGTTTATAGATTCGCGACTGTGGAAGAGTTGGTTAATGGTTGGTACTGGGTTGTGAGTAGGTTATTTGGTGATATGGTGGGTATAATTGGACTCCTCAAAGAAATGGCTTTTTGGTGATATTAATAAGGGTTGGTATAAGTTAAATGAAGCATAAATTGCAAAAGGGTAGTTAGCTTGCCCACCGGCTTTGGGGTGAATTGGCAGCAGGAGTATCATAGTGTTGTAAACTAGATCAGACTCATGAACAAGACCATTATATCATTTTAGGGTGAAGTTTTTGCTATGATAGCAATAATATGCGTGTATGTTAAAGCAAACGAGAATAGAGGTTGAGTATAGGTCTTAAATGGTGACGGATCTGCTAATGTGATGGGCTTGGGAAATGGATCTGCTAATGTGATGGGCTTGGGAAATGGATCTGCTAATGTGATGGGCTTTGGAAATGGATACTGATAGTAGTAGTGTCATTGTAGACTAAGTCGTTTGCGTGCGAATTCGAATACACTAAGAGACACAAAAGCATCAGCATGATCATCATTCCATTGCAGGCTAGTGGATGTATCAGGAGCTACAACTATCTTTTTCACTTTAATAATTATCGGCCTTCAAAATCGACCGCATCAAGCTAAGAGGACAATTGTCATATTATTGTAGGCTCAGTTATTTGCATGGGAATTCAAGAACACTTGAGAGAAACAAAGGCATGGGTAGAATCATCACATCGTTGCAAGTAGGTCAGTTACATGGGAATTCAAAGAAACTGTCAATTCTCAAATGAAATAACCCGGATCTTCATATGGATATGTTATTCAGGTTCAAATTCAAATATAGTGCCAAGAAACTAGCGCAATAAGCAGTACCAACGCATCCTTGTGAGCCAAGTCATTTCTTCCTGAGTAACCTCGGCGTAGCCTAAGTCAATTGTCCATGACCACAGTAGTAATCCGTCCTCATCCACACCATCTTTTCCGATTACATAGCTCCAACCTTTCATTCAACCTTCTACCTCACTTCAAATCAGCCTCTTCCTCAAATAATTCTCCCTTAAACCCCTTCGACTTACAACCATCAATTCTCTCTTTTTTTGTTCCCACCCCTCTTCCAACCCTCATAGCTTCCTTCATCATTTTTTTCTTCAACAAAAGCACCGTGGCGCAGTGGAAGCGCGCAGGGCTCATAACCCTGATGTCACTGGATCGAAACCAGTCGGTGCTATTATTTTTTGTTGGCCTCTTTTATTTCCCCCACGCCATAAATTAAACCCTTCACCCTTCCCAGCAGCTTCTTCGTTAAATAAGCAGCATGTCATCCCCTAGCAGAAGAGTATCACTTCAGATTGTGGACCCAATGACCTCCAGTCCACCACCCCCGCAGATAAAAGGAGAAGATCCAAGTTTACCGCTGTCACAGGATGAGCGCCAGAACCTAACCCACCAAAGAAGAGGTTCTTTGCCACTGGTTGGTTCTCTTGTTTTCTACAGCGACGAGGGGACCCCTCCAGGAGAGGGGTCCCCGGAGACGGTGTTTGACACTGTAGACTCGCTGATGGGTCTTTCCAGAAGACCTTCGGACGCTTCGGAGGGGAAGGAGGTTGCGTCCCACTTGTCGTTGCCCACAAGGCCACGTACCTCGGGAGGACCTTCAAGACACAAGAGACGTTACACGTGTGCTCTTGTATTTGAAAAGCCGAAGCGGATGTCGACGCCACCAAGTGTTGATGACCTTGATGGACGGGAGTTGAAATGAGCATTCCTGAGAGGTGATGTTTTTCTTTAGCTGATGGATCAAACCCAAGGGGCAAGACGCAGGAGAAGGGTCTCGGAGTCCAGTGACACGGACTTGGACTACTTTCCCGGCCACCCCAACTACAGAAGAGAAAAAACCGAGCATATGAACACGGACGAGGACAGAATGTACGCCAACTCCTCATCCAGCTACATTCTGGAGAGAAACCTCTTGAATCACATCAACAACACAGCAGCAACACATTCCTCGATGAATGGGACCAAGCCAAGGAACCAGGACCCAGGCTCTGATTCAACGGAAGATACAATTCCCACAGAACCAATGATAAACCAAAGAGAGGAGGATTACGGGGAGGTGGCGTTTGGTGGCGCCCCCCCCTCCTCTCCGCCAATGGCGCCAGTAATCCCATCATCCCCAATTTCAAAGGGGATGACGTTTGAAAGACCACCGTTCAAAAACAAACATATTCACACTCTCTCGAGAAACGGTACAGATATCGAACCCAGCAGGAAGAAGAAGAGACCGGCAGTGGCGGCAGAAGCATTCAATACACGACCAAAAGAGGGATTGTCGAATTGGGAGCGGTACGCCTTAGATAGCGATGGGAACGTCTACGGATATCTGCTGGAATCAGACCAATTGCCAAGTAATTACCAACCCAAGCTCTATGACGAACCAACTTACTTTGTGGTCAAGACTCCAACAAAGGTGGAGCGGTCCACAGGAATACTCTTAAACCAGATTTTTGATGAATCCCAAGATACGGAACTGACCTCAATTAATATATTTACCCCACTGGAAATCAACCTCAAGGCATTGGGACTCACCTCCACGCCGGACCAATTGATGGATTTTGAAAATCTATATCTCTACACCTCAGATTCCGAGTTGAAAAGACCCAACTTGTTCATTGATCTGTCCGACAACAAGCTAAGATCTATCTCTCCAAAATTGTTGACAATGACAAACATCACAATCCTATCCTTGCGGAATAACAAATTGGCCAGATTGCCCGGAAAAATTGACCATTGCACCAATTTAAAGGAGTTGAACTTGGGATTGAACAAATTCAAGTTCCTACCACATAATATCCTTTCCTTGGATAAGTTGACAACACTCGCGTTAGGACACAATAATTGTTTGATTCCATTAGAAACAGTCAAAGGAGGATATATGGAGGTTGATCAGGAATTATTAAAATTGTCAAAAGATGACCAGTTGTTAGGAATAGATAAAAGGTTAAAGTATTTCACTGAAATCCATTGGAATGATGTGCCAAGTAACGCTCTAATTTTCAAAAAACCAACGTTGAATTTGAAACGAATCGGTGGTCTCCAGTCATTGATGACAAGAAGTTTAACAACACTACAGGAGCTGGCCTTTGATGAAAACGGTGTCTACAATGGGTTCAATTCCTCTCATGAACCGACCCGCGATGACTTGGAATCAGATACATTAGGGGTCCCAAAATTGACGGAATTAATTTTGCAGACAATCTCTCAGTATAAAATTGCTCCCTCTGAACAACACCAATGGTCCTCCACAACACCTCCCCATGTTTATCATCAAGCCATGAAGGCCCTCATGCATGGAACGAACGGCGAAACATGTGGTCATTGCGGAAAGATTTGTGTCAATGCCAAGGGGGAGATGTTGGAATGGTGGGATTTCAAAGGTTGCTTGAATATGACTGTTAAGAGGAGATTCTGTTCTAGAGGATGTGGCAGATCATGGATGGAGAGATTAGGATCAGTTAAGAAGGTTAAAACGATTGTGTGAAGGTTTGCAACGTGATTATGATAGAGTGTGATATTCGATAGTTACTTATGATACCATTAATAAAGATGAAATGACGGATCATGGCTTGTTATTTTCTTCCTTGCATCAACTGTAAACGCTGCAGATTGGTAATTGATCAGTGGAACCCACTTTACTAAAAATACACAAGGTGTAGAGGACTTCCAAACGTTGGGTACAAGCTTGCAAGTGCTGTTATTCATGCATGCTTTAGCGGTGGACTGTCATTAACTCACCCATCTACCTCTACTTACCACCGTCAGCTACCAATTCACAGCGGTTTTAAACTCTCTTGTTGTCTACCAGATGTGGATCTGCACCGTAATCATGAACCCATTTTATACCCTTTTCCCTCCACTCACAAACTCACTTCGTTCGTTCGTCGTATCCCCCTAAACCCAAACACCCACCTTCTCATCAGCCCCTCCACTCACCAGCCACCCTCTCATCATTGACTCTCCATCCTCCGTTTCCACACTTGATGCAAACCTCACAGTGTTCACGAAGTTGTCATGACCCTGCAACTCCTTCACAGGAACACGTCCTCCATTTGCCAGCAAGGCCAAATCCCACACTTTTATCACCCCATCGTCTCCCGCCGTAGCAATCCACTTTCCGCTCGGATGGATGCTTATTGACCGTATCCAGCCTTTATGAGCCTTGAACTCCCAGATGATCTCACCATTTGGATTCAAATTGGGCCTGGGGTCATCCCAGTCTCCCCTAGCCGAGGGCAACGGTTGAGGAAGTAACCACAACTTGAGCATCTTGAGTCGATCTCCGGAAAGACAATACTTGAACCCAGTAGAAGGATTCTCCGAATCATCGATGAATTTGTTAGAGATCTGCGGTAGGAATTGGACAACTTCGACTATTTGGGTATTTCCCACACATTGACCCACGGCAGTACCTGTTAAGGCGTGCGTCAATCTGATTGAGGTGTCGCTTGAGCAAGAAAGAATCCATTTACCGTCCTTTGTGACGGACATACCTCTGACCCAATCGGAGTGGCCCCTAATCACTTGCTCAGAAATACCCTTGTTCAAATCCCAGATCCGCATGGTGGTGTCTCTAGAGCAGCTAATAAGCTTGTCGCTTTGCAGCCATTGGACACTGGAAACTATATGGGAGTGACCATTGAAGACAGCCTTTGGTATAATTGGTGACCCTGATTCCATGCCGCCCATTCGCTCATAACTGGTTATATCCCAAACCTTTATACTTTGGTCTGAGGAGCAAGAGGCCAGCAAACAACCGTCCGTCATTCCCTGATCTTGGAACTCGAGGTGATTCACCTGTCTTGAATGGCCGCTCTTTATCACGATCATCGGCTCCACTGGCGTCACAAGGCTCCAGATAGAGATGTCTCCCTGCTGAGTGGCCACTGCAACAAAAGGGTTAATTGGATGGATTGCTAGCGCTGTGATTGGACTTGCATGATATCGTAACGTGTATTTGAGTTTCGAAGGCAACCAAATCGACGTATTTTGATGTTCAGAGGGGGTAGAAAGGGCCACCAAATCCGTTCCACCGCCTGTTTGTTGATTGATAACCTGTATCAACCTGGTGTTTGTCGATTGCGCCTGGTCCAACCCACTTTCCAGCTCTATTACCCTCTTTTGCAGTCTCAAAACAGTCGACCATCTCATCTCCAAGTTATTTGGGGGTATTTCAACGGGACTTTCTCCAAGATGACCCCCCAACTGATCAAATACCTTAGGTGGCAACCTTTGCTTCAAAAACTGGACCACCGAGGCATCTAATTCCGCCTTTTGTTTTGGATTCAACATCTCACGGAAAGACGGTCACGTGACCAGAGTATCACCTCTCAATAAAAATTTTCAGCGTTCAATCTTCCCTGGACGAACACCTTTCTTTCGAGATATGTTGAAGACAGCGAACGGAGTGTCGGACGTGGCACGTTTGTTCAAGACTACAAAGATTTCTCAACTGCAGAAGGCAATTGGAGATCCTCTTAGAGGCTCCAATGGTGGCTTTCCAAGCCAGCAAGTGGTGGAGACTCCACAGAGTTCCTTCTCGAGAAAGGACTACGGGTTGAAAATGAGGCTTCCAAGAAGAGTGAAGACAAGAAGAATCATTGTTAATGACCTTGACAACAAATACGGGCTTCCAGAGTTTTCCACCGTTAACACGACTTACAATCAAAAATTGAAGTTCAGAGAGATGGGATTGGCCGTTCAAGCCCAGTACAGATCTCAAATAACAGAGGGTAAGTTTAGAACCAACGAGAGAAAGAACCCGCTTTTTGCCTCGGTCAAGGGCGACCTCATTCCACACACTTTAGCCGAAGCTTTAGGTGTTGCAAGAATGTCACCCAATTCTCAAACCTTCAAGGAGATTTTGACGCCAAAGTTGAAGCAACTGAGAGGTCCATTCTTAGAATGGTTGGCACAGAATCATCCAGAGGTGTTATCAAACACGATGTCGATAGAAAGGAAGTCAAAGACAGAATATTTCATTGATTTCATTAAGTACATCAAGAAAACCCAACCTGAGTTGATCCAGTTCAACACAGCTTCAAAGATTCCGGAATCATACGCAAACAAGCTCTCGGGTACCGCGGGGTTGTCCTACAACCTGTCAGGAAGGTTAATCCAAACACCAAACGGCCCATACACTCACAGAGTCCAAGTCGGTAGAGTGGTGAATGAGGGTAACCTTTTGGCCGTCAACGGGTTCACAACCAACATTAAGTCTCTTGTCTCCTCGAACAAGTTGAAATCCGTTATAACCAGAGCACAGAACGAGTCTGTTGACGGTGTCTATGCCAGAGAGGTTGCCATTCCAGTCAAGGTGACGGACGTTAAGATCAACTTGGATACAAGAAAGTTGGACATTGCCGCCGATGCCATCGGTGCCAAGAAGGCCACCTACGGCAAGGCTGGTGCCTCCGTCAAGAGCGACTTGAAGGTGTCGAAGGATGATTTGAACAAGTTGTTGGGTTTGTTGAGCCCATAGGCTTGCTCTTCATAATTACGTGTTTATAGGATAAGATTAAAGCTGAAAATAAACCAGCGGAACTCCTCGAGGTCCCCAGTTCGATATTATTAGGTTATTAAAGTAGAAATTGACGAATCACTCATTTAGGTGATTTTGTCAGATATAGCCCCCTGGCAATATCTCCAGCCACAACTGGACCATCTAACAGGTTTAGCCACTCACCGAAAAGTCTCTTAAAGGTGAAGAAGACAACAATGAGAATAAGCATCAAAACGCCCGGGAATCCAATGGCCCCCTTGGTACACGTGATACCAAACTCCCCAGCAAAAGAGATAAGTAGTAGTGCTAAATGGATGAGAAAATACTTGGGAGGAACCAAAAAGTAAGACGCGGGGAAGGGTGGTTCCCCCATTTCAACCATGAGCTCATCATCATCCATCGAGAAGGAATCATTGTTGGTGTTCTTTGGCGAAGTGACATGAGCCAGCTCCAGACCCTCATCTTTATTCCGCTCCTTAATGATCTTTCTCCATTCCTGTCTATACTTTGGATCAAGACCCAGAAATCTGAGCCTGTTTGTGATATCCAGGGAATCCAATGCTGGAATCGACATGACCCAAAAGAGACCTGCAAGCACCGCCTGAGGAATTTCTCCAAGCACCTTTAGTAAGGGGCCCGTCATCATGCCTATTGTCATGAGTCCTTGGAATGTGTTAGAGAGACGCTGTTCCACAACACCGGTTACTCTGTTATTGGAATCAAAAATCGCCAACGATCTCGTATGTAATGGGGCCTGGGGAATGAGCCCATTGGGCGCAGGAACACCCAATAATCCAGCCAAACCGGTTGTCACACCCAAGAGGAAGAAATCCCAGTGGAAAGAGATGGGGGTCTTGATCGGGTACTCCATCGAATGGCAGATGAGGGAACTGATGTTGTGGTCGTAATAGAAAAGAAACGTCATCAAAATTCCAAATGGCAGAGCCAGGAAAACGTCTCCAACAGAGACGCCTTCCCAGAATCTGATAAACCAGTCTGGGCGTCTGTTGATTGTATCTGTGGGATGAAAAGCCCTAGTGATTGGTAATCTCTTAAAATCAACGTCGCTTAAGTACCCGCCAAAATGGATGAACCCTGTAAAAAAGACCACCGCTAGAGGGGTAGAGTAGTCTCTGAAGAATGACCTCCATGTTTTTGATAGATAGTGTGTTTTTGACCCGAAAAGGTTTGCGCAAACGCCAAATATCCCCATACAGAGAGCAAGGACGATGCTTGCAAACCCAGAGACAAGAGCATCACCTTGGGAGCCGGAGACGAATTGTCTTGTCAAAATTTCAATTCCCTTTTGAATATAGACGATATTGATGAAGAAACCAAAGACATCGCAGGAAAACCTGGTCACATATCTCATTCCAGCAACGGCATTTGTCGCTGCAATGATAAAATGCATCGCCATAGACCATAGACACACCCATGCCATGAAAGGAAAGTATGGTATTCCCTTCGGCGTCACCAATTCATAGACCGTATAGTTGAAGATAGATATGGGACCTGTAACCCCCACAATGCAAAGAGGTGATCCTGCAAAAAGTCCAAAAACGATTCCTGCCATCGAGGAGGATAGAAGAACCTCATTGACACCATACGAATTATTGGTGTGATCAAACATATCCTGTGCAAAAGCCAGCGCAGGAAGGAGGTTAGTAAAGAACGTATAGATTGTAGAAGGCACCACTCTATACGTTATACCGTTTGTGATGCTGCTCTTGTAATTAGGGAGTAAATTATCAACGACATCTGTGTAAATTCCATATCCTAAGGGTCCTAATGGCCCTAAGGAGGGCCAATAGCAGTATTTGTTAGGCATCAAAGAATAAAAAGTTGTTAGGGGAGGAGTGAGGACAGGAGAGAGGTTCTAGCGGTGGTATCAAGAGCACGTGGTGTCTATTGTCAAGGCTTGGCAAGCCTTCATCTGTAGAAATAAGTCCCACTGGGAGTAAAAAAAATAGAGGGTCCCGGGGTGCACAGCGGGAGGTGACAGGACCACGAATAGTCCGCAGTAAAAAAAGGGGGGGGGGGGAAAGCGGTTTGTGTTTTTTTAAAAAAATTCGCAGTATTTTTCCCAGTAAAACATGTGCGATCTGACAGACACCAGCTGCAACGTACAAACGAAGGAAGATTTTAGGAAGAAGCTGAACCTGGTTGGTTGAATTGATTAAACGCGCTCATACCTCGATGAGGAATACTTGGCATAGTGTTAAGTTAGAGTAAGTGCTCTGTAGTGGTTATGAGCACCGAAGCAGAATTTATTGCCCACAAGGTCTGTATCAATCACAGCAACAGGGTGGCTTTTTTAGACTGGTTCTAATGCCCCCCATTGTGAGTAAAAAGAAGAAGAAACACATCGACTCTTCTACGCTTAAAGCTGTCTCTTTTATTCCTTGACCAAGGAGTTCATCAAATTGATACTGATAATGGATATAAAAAAGTAAGCAAGTACAATTTTTATGTGAAATGGTCGTTTTTAGTCGGCTCTTCATGAAGTGTCTGAGCAAACCTCTCGAGGGTTTGAATTGTCAAATTGATGAGCACGGATTACATAAGAGCTTATAATGCTCATATGCTCATATGCTCATTGCTGGTCTTTTTAAGCTGTTTGAGGTGATGCGGAGATGTGTGTGTCAGATTCATAGAAGCCCTTTAAGAAAAAGTAGTATCTAAATAAAACATTACCGTTGTTGCAAATGGGAGATGGAAATATGAAGACAGGATGATAAACACAAGATAGTAAAATACCCACAAGGTTCCATTACAGCATCAACACTAACCCTTCATCAAAACAGAATTGGTGCCTCTTTTATTTCCGGCTAACATCTGGAGACATTACCAAATGGATGATGCAGAAGCGCATCACATTAATTTAATTATCTCCAAAAACGTGGTCCATCCTGGTCCATCCTGGATCATCCGATGAAATTAAACCTTTGTTAAATTTCCATCAACTGGCAGCTATAAAATGAGTGTCTGGTTACATTCGGCATTCTAATTTTACATTTCCACACTCCAAGTTCTATTTTTGACCATTCTGGTTCCATACCTTCCTTAAGCTACAACTTCTTCGAGTTTTGCGTTACCAGCTGCGACCGCAGTGACTTCCGCAGTGAAATTTACACCACAAAGCTTCCCAGTATTTTTTGCAGTGATGTTCCGTGCCTTCGCGTTCTCCCCAGCACTTTCTCACTGACTTCCCAGTAAAAGTTTCTTGAGCCTAAGTAAAATTTTTACTCCCTACACAGCCAACCATTCATCATGCTTAAACAGGTGCGCTGCTATTCCATCAAGGCGCCCTTCCCCCCAAAGCAGGCTCCTAAAACCAGGAGCGTTGCCTTTGACAAAAGCATGCCAATGGAGTTCCGACCAAAAGCGTGGGAGAAGGACGGTGAAGATAAAGATTCCTGGTTCAAAAGGAAGCATGCCCATCATCATGCCAAGCAGAAGAGAGATATGGAGGCCAAGGGCATTACGAGAGTCAATAGACACACCCGGGAGACTCCCAAAAGGCCTTTGAAGGCTCTAATAAGGTCGTTTGATAAGGACCCTTTTTTTGACTACATTCACGGTACCAACCCCGTCTTGGCGGCATTGACGTCCCGGGAGAGAGAGTTTGGCCGGTTGTATGTCCACACCCCGGTCACCATGAACAAGGATGCGTCCGTGAAGTTTGCTCAGATAAAGACTCTTGCCAAGACCTTGCACATACCCGTTGTTGAGAAGGGTAAGATGGAGTTGAACCAGATGTCGAACAATTCTGTTCACAACGGGGTTGTGCTTGAGGGCAGGAAGCTCGAACCTCCCAGTGTTCTCTGTCTCAACTCCGAATTCACCCGAGAGATGTTTACCTACGAGTCTCCCGACGTTGGCTTCCAGGAGGTCTTCACCACCAGCTACGGTGGAAAGAGATATCCACTGGCGCTCTATCTTGACGAGTTGAGTGATCCCCACAACGTGGGCGCAATTTTGCGTACGGCATACTTCATGGGGGTGGACATGGTCTTTCTATCGCAGAGAAACTGTGCTCCACTGTCCGTCACCGTGGACAAGGTGTCTTCCGGTGCCATGGAGTTCATCAGCATGGGGTTGGTCGATAAACCCCTTGGGTTTATTGATCAATCGAGAACAAACGGTTGGGCTGTCGTGGCCACAGACATGCCAGGTGCCGCCAAGGGTGGACCTGCGGAAATGAGTGTGCCACAGGTGAAGGAAATGCTCAACCATCAGCCTGTTCTGCTACTCATTGGTTCCGAGGGAGAAGGTGTTCGCAAATCCTTGATCCAGAGAAGTGACGGTGTGGTAGGAATACGCTCGGGTCGGGAAGTCCAATGTGTGGATTCTCTCAACGTCAGTGTGGCAACCGGTGTTCTCCTCGGTGGTTTATTATAGGTATTTAATTAGTTTGTACATAGCTTCGACATCTCTGTCTTGTTTGACTGTATTTGTAAGAGAATCTCCCCAACCCGGGCCTCATAGAGATGCTCACATACCAGCTCCAGGTTAGTGAGGCCTTTATCCGTGGCAAAGTACTGTTCTGTGATCCTTCTAGGGGTGCCCTCTACCGTTTCGATCATTATGGACTGGATCTCCTTAGAAACGGGCTCACAAAGCGGCGTTTTCACAAGCGGATGGCTGTTATACTCACTTACAAGGGCTTTGAAGTCAAAATGAGGCCGCTGGGCATACAATAGCTGTGCAAGGAGCAATTTCTTCTGAGTATCCATAAGAAGTTACCGTGAAAAAGGTATAAATAAGCTTCTTGCTTCTTTGTTTTTGACATAAACAGACTCAATGGACCGCTACAGAAGAGAGCATCTCCTTGGACGAGGAGCGTTTGGTGAAGTGTATCAGATCAGAGATATACAAAACAAAACCAGGCTTTTAGCGGGCAAAATGGTGCCGCTGGACCCCCACAAAGACATCATCAAAAGAGAGATCCATCTGCTTAGAATGCTTACAAAAAGTTGCCACGGCACCACGGTTGAATACTTTGATCACTTCACTACGGCCAACCATATTGTCATAATAACAGAGCAGCTGGGTGTTTCCGTCTTGGATCTGATCCGCAGATCAAATTACCAAGGATTGGAGATAGACCAGATGCGCAACGTGATGGATTGCCTCTTCACCGCACTAGGGTGGATTCACGGCCAGAACGTGATTCACTGCGACATCAAGCCCGAGAATTTGCTCCTTGATCTAACGTCAGCACCACGCGGATTGCAGGATCTCACCGAAGACACGTTTGTCAACTTCAAATTGATTGATTTCGGGTCTTCCACTACACCAAACAATCTGACACACTCATATATACAATCCAGGTTTTATCGAGCTCCAGAGGTGATGCTGGGAGCAAGATACGACACAAAGTTGGACATCTGGTCTGCAGGATGTCTCATGGTGGAATGCTTGACAGGAAAGCCCCTCTTTGATGTGCGGGACGAATGGGAGCTGCTGGACCGCTGCGTGGGGCTTAAGATCCCATTGAGAAAGTCTGACGACGAGCAGCCCATCAGAAGAATTGACCAGGTTGTGCGAAAGCTTCGACGCGAGCTGGATCTGTACGGTGGCGTTCCAGACCTACAAGAGGGCGAAGGGGGCGATCATAAGTTGACCCTCAAGCAGAGTCCCTCAATTACCTCGTTCAGGAGCCACATAGAGGCGAGATCCACTAACTTTGTGAGCAAGATACCCAAATCTCCGGAAAAGAAACGTAATAACGAATCATACTCCAGGTCGTCTAACGCCAGTGCCCGGTCAACCATGTCAAGATCCTCCACGTTGGGGTCACTATCGACCCTTGTTTCTCCACACTTGAACCAGCGATCCATCAAAAGACAATCCTTTATACCCCTGCCAAAAAGGGAAATTGGCTCATCGTCAAAGATGTCGTTAACAAGGAGCATATCCTACACGTCGTTGACTGCACCGCTTGTTACACCCCATTTGCAACCCCATATCCCGACCAAAGGTGCAATGGTTTCAAAAAACCCTCACAGAAGACCCAAGGCCTCGGTTAACAGACAGTGCCTTCTTTTCAAGGCATTCACATCTTCAGGCCAGCTCAATGCACCCTATCTGCATCACAAGAGGCCCAACTTGAAGTATATCTTGGACAGCTGGTCTCTTTTGGATGTGCTCAAAGGTAGCGCTAGAGGCTCCTCGGGAAGAAAGAGTTCCAACGCAAAGGCCACTAAGAAGAGTGTCAATGAGATGGTCTTAGCCCTAGAAGCTGTTCAGATAGTCAAGGAAGAGACTATTCAAGAGGATGCCACAATAGAGGCTTTAAAGGTTCTGGAAGGATGTCTTTTGTGGGATAAATGGTCTCGATTGAGTGCCCTCGAGGCTCTAGACTTGGATTTCTTTAACAAAAATTGAGTGGGTTATGTCAATATATCATTCTTGCGTTAAAAAAGAGAATTGAATCAACCTGATCCGGAGAAATGCTGATCTAAGCATATTATCCAATTTCTGGGATAAATGGCCCCGATTGAGAGCCTCTAAGGCTCTAGATGTTAAATTATTTAATAGCCATTGGGGAGGTCACAACCACACATTATTCTTTAATACAGAGAATTGAATCCGCTTGATCCGGAGAATGGCTGATGCAAGCATATTAACCTCATTTAATGGCCTCGATGACTACCCTTGAGGATTTGAATTTGGAAGCCCACAAGCACACATTAATGCGGATTTGGGACAAAGAATTGAATCAACCTGATCCGGAGAAACGCTGATCATGAGCATATTCTTCAAAATTTTCACTATCTACGCCGATTTATCGAAACCACTCGGAATGGAGGATCTTCAGTTAGAGGAGCTCAATACAATAAAGATTATATACCCAGAGGCAGTAATTGATGTGGACCGAAAGTTGATCAAGTTGCTGATTCCTATCGATGTCACAACAAAAGTTACGCTGAAAACTCAAGAAGATCCAATTACTGTGGAAGTGGATCATCTACCCAGCATTGAGGTTCAATTCCAAATGGATGAGACGTACCCCTTTGAAACACCTCCAAGTGTTGATTTAAAATGCGTCTGGATCAAAAAGGATGCGATAGAGGCCACCCTGACGGAATTGGTGAATATATGGAAAGATTTTCGGGATTGTGTGATATTTACCTATATCGACCACGTTAAGACGAAATTCGAAGAGCCTCCGGCCGAGGGCATTAATTTTGGCATAACTGACTTGGAAACTTTTGATCAAATAGGCGCATTTGATTCGAAAGTGAAAGAGTCGATATTTCAATCAAAGACCTTCACATGTGAGATATGCTACTCGGATAAGAAAGGATCAGAATGCACCCTCTTTCCTCCATGCGGTCATGTGTTTTGCAACGAATGTCTTGTTGATTTCTTCAAACATAGACTTGATAGGGGTGAAGTGGAGTCAATCCATTGTCCATCGTTTGAATGTACCAAGAAAATGGACGAGAGGGCGAAATTGATCAGACAGAAGGCCGAGAGTTACAAAATTACCAACTGGGACCAATTCGATAAGTTTTACTTCCAGCTGCCCATGAAGACGGACATTCTGGAGAGAATATTCCCAAAGGATGGATCAATAGTCACAACATACCTAAAAAAAATCCACAAAACCCAACTAGCTAAGTACCAACGATGGTTTCCACAACGAGTGGTGAATTGCCCCCGAGAACATTGCAATGAAATGTTCATCAAGCGAGATCTGGAGACAAAATTGACGATATGCACTAGATGCCAGTTTGCATTTTGTCAACGGTGTAAGCATTCGTGGCACGGCGTGAATCCATGCATGGTGGAGATGTCGATGGTTCCACCAAACGCGTTGAGAGAATGGATTGTCAACAATGATTATCTCTACGACACTTTGAGTGGCACAAGCAAGTGGGATTTGAGGGAATTCACCGTAGAGGATCCAGAGGAGAAAAGCGCATTGGTACAGAAGTTGACCTTGACTTACGCGAGGGATCTCTTGAATAGGCTTGCAAGGGAGTTCATTTCGGAACTGGAGTTGAAGCAATTAATTCAGCTGGGATCCTCAAACATCGTCGAGTGTCCCGTTTGTAAGTGTTACATTGAAAAGTTTGAGGGCTGCAATAAAGTGAAATGTTCTCAATGTGATACCAACTTCTGCTTTCTTTGTTCCAGCGTTCTTCAAAAGGACGACCCTTACATTCATTTCACGATGGGAGACTGTGGAGGGATGTTATTTGAGGGTATGGAGGGAAATGAGAATTAGCAAGCAAAAGGGTATCACATATATAAAACGCATAGATATTGATTAACTGAGAGGATGGGAAATTACTGAACCCAAGAAACTCGTATCACCACCGACACCCACGTTAACAACTACACCCACGCCCATTAACTAACTTGCCTTGTTCGTTAGTGGCTAATGTATTGAGCAGGTTCGTATCAACCTTCTTCTACGGAACTCTCCGGTCAAATCATAAACCCAACCGTGAGATTTATCCCGGGGCATATAGACTCCTCTTAACCCCATTCCATCAACCCACTCCACGCCGCGGAGATCAATCGACCACCGGGACCCTGGTGAGAACTCATAGTTGCCTAAAGGTGGTTTTATTTCATTCAAATCTGTCAAATGAGGTGGCATTTTCCTCTGTTTTCGATAAAAGTCATCGATTGTGAAGGGTGAAGAAGTGTATTTGGATTCATAGTATGTCTCCATCTCGGTCGCACTTCGTTGTTGAAGTTCAAATATCTCAACTTCATGTGACGCGCCTTGAGGGTCAATGATGATATTCTTTGGCCCAAAAAGACCACCTTTGACCTTTTTCCTCTTAGTGGACATGTCATTGACCCCAATTATACCATTAACACGTCCTCTAGTATTTTTTCCCACCTCAACAATACTAGAAACTAGCCTCTTTCTAGCAGGATGGGCCATGAGCACTAAGATCCACATGGTCAAGATGAAGACAATTCTCCAGGGAACATAGGGTCCCAAGGTGATACCCAGCGTGAGAACGGTGAAAAGTTTGAGAAACAGTCTCGTGGACTCCATTTCGTTCGAAAAGCTGCAATAATTATCAATTGTTGATTCAATTGAATATATACTCCGCAATACATTTGAAGTGATGTTCTGAATATCGGACAGGTTCTTCAAGAGAGAAGCTCGCTGCCTCCTGGCAACAGAATCTTCCTCGTCATCATCGCTGTCATTCTCTAGATCGAACGGTTCAAACAATTGATCCAAATCTTCATATATTGATTCGATATCCTTGGGACCCTCAACAGGGGTCTCCCAAAGCCAATCAAAGACACCCTTGTCTTCAGATTGGGAATATAGCTTCATGGTACCGTCTTGAACCCCAACTAAATCCGTCTGGTCCTCCACAATCACTGGCTTCAAATTAGGGTGTCTTTGCAGGTACTTTTTAGACATGAAACCTAGAAAGTAACCAATTGGGTAAATAAGAAAGTGGTGAGGATGAATGAACCCCCAAGTGGCCATCATGAGAGCCAGCATGGTGGAATCAGGGTATTTCCATTTTATCAAATGGATCAAGTGAGTGAAGAGAGATATTAGAGAGTTTGTCTTCTGACTCAAAATGCTTAAGTTCTTTGCCAGGATTGTGATGGACAGTGTTTCTTGATGTGGCTGGGGGTCATTAGCAGAGGGGGCAACCCGTGGAATCAAGTGAGGCTCCAGTTTGACCCAGAGTTTATCCACGAAGTGAGTCATGATAAGGAGCTAGCCGTTGTTTGCAGTTTGATTTACGGCAGTGTTTCACCTGATGGGATTATTGTAGACACTGGGCAAGTTTCTACACTGGAATGGGAATTGGAAGACTTCCACCCAGAGAAAGCTTGATGGTGGAACAAACAGCTGGTGAGCAGGGCGGGGGAAGATTACTGCGGATTTTACTGGGACCAATTGCGCATGTTGCTTCCCAGTGGAATTCACAGTAACCCCCCCAGTGCAAACAAACGAAAGCAGTGAGTTTGCACGCGAGTGAGTGGGTTTTGCACATCATGCTGAATCCGAATGAAACTACTGGCATGTGAACCATCAAGAGATCGTGATTATGGGTTTAATCATTCGGTTACGTCCCTGAGCACACCTACATTGTTGAGCACACTTACATCTCTAAGCACAATTACGCAGTCCACTTACATATCTGTACGTCCTGGAAAATAAGATCACTTTGATCGCCTGGGTTCGTCTGTGTTCACCATATGCCACCAGAGAAACAAGATGTGGCTAGTGAAAACCATTACGTAACGACGGTAACCATACACAACTTTGCAGCTGCTTGGCTCATCGCCAAAACCATCCCAAACATCAATTAAGCTTAAACTATTTGTTGCATATATACTGAGGTGCCAGCAGGGCTACCACTGGATCTTAACATAGATCTAGGTTGGATGACTCTTACTGTGGATTTTACTTCGTTCTCATGGCGCGACCCGCTCCCCAGTAGATTTCCCACTAAACCCTCCAATGCGAACAAACTCATTGTGTTCGTTTGTGACATCCGGTGAGGGCGATTTGTAATGGGTAGCTAGCTGATCGTGCTAAAGCGGTGTCAAATCATTTCCGTGATCCAGCTCATCTGTCACATCCTCAGTGCTAAAGCCAAGTAAACAGGCACCTTTACATTATGAGCTTTCAAGAGAGTGCGACTGAGCGGTGTGTCTGAGCGGTGTGTCTGAGCGGTGTGTCTGAGCACTGCGTTCGTTTGTTGCCTTTATTTACATTTGCGTGGTGCTGCCAGCCACGTCGAGCGTGGCGCGTCTCAACGGAGAAAAAAAAAGCTCTGTGTTGACGTGAGCGTGTTCCTTACGAGATCAAGACGCTTTAAGACGCTTCAACGGGTTAACCTTACACACTAACTGTGCCCACAATACCACAAATAAATTCAGATCACATGATACTTTTATCCGGGCTTTTAGCGCTTATTTCGCTGTCACAGGCTCAAATCATCGACAGTTTCCTTGTCATTGGAGAATTCAATGCAATCTCAACATCAAACAACCTCACAGCGTCTGGAGACACACCAGGGATATATCAGCTCGATGAAGACACCTCACACATAACTTCACTGGGGTTTCTGCCGTCCTCGGTGACCCCAGACCTCTGGTATCAAACTGAGGTGAATCAAAGCATAATGGTGATCGATGGAAAACCATACCAATACAACACCTCACAGTCATCTCAATTACAACAATTAAAAGGATGGGATGCGGTGAATGGGTCAATATCTTCAATATATTACGATTCAGAGTCGAAAATCGTTTATCTTGGAGGAGATTTGACCTTCAACGGCACGTACGGTGCCGTTTCTTATGACTATAGCAAGGAAACTGTGAGTAGTTTGCCATTTGGAGGGTTTACCAAAGGTTCTCACGTTTATTCTATCAACCAATACTTTGAGAACATAATATTTGGGGGATCATTTGACAGCATAGGAGATTCCCAGTATCTGAACGTCACAACGAGCAGCAACTCCACAAACACAACAAATTCGATTCAAGACGTCTCCCAAATGATCCCAATATCCCCGGCAGATGTGTGGTCATCTGCAGGAGAAAATGCTCAGGCTATCATCTGTCCAGATCTAGATGATCCCACGCCCTGGGTGTTGCCAGACAGCCAACTGGGAGATTGGCAGGCATCCCTGCAAACCTCCTCAACACCTGCAAAAATACGGCTTTATAACTCTCAGGAATCCTCGCAGGGGGTCTCACTCTTCAGGGTCATCACAGGCCCTTCAAATGGTATCATGAATATGACATATATTGATCCAGAGACACTTGAGCTAAAGCATTGTGACGCTTACTGCCCTCTACTCAATGTTACTGCCCTATCAAACCAAATGGAAGCTGCAGGTATGTCCAATTATGAGACCTTCTTCAACGACAACAAGACAATCATTTCAATAACCGACAGCTATCAGGATTTTGCCTTTGTCGACACGGTCGATGCCACAACTGTTCAAATTCAGGTCATGGGATACTATGGATCAAGGGCAGCACTGGATGGCTTGGAATTGTTCAGATCCGGTATTGCGGTCTTTGCAGAAAACAGCCTCAATCAACAGGAATGCACCAACGGGGACGTCTATTCGATTAACGCATATTCCGAGTCAATCGGCTCCACTAACTGGACGAACTCCACAGTCGGAGATTATCTCACCACGAGCATGGACCATTCCACCCAGGCAAGCACCGATGTGGGTATCAAATACTACATCGAAATCCCCGTTTCAGGTGAATACCAGGTCCTGCTCTACACACCAGGTTGTACAGCCGACAATACATGCGCCTCACGAGGTATTGTGAGGGCCACGTTCTACCAAGGAGATGGCACAAAGCTGGCCTCCGTCTTAGTCTATCAAACCAATGAACAGGAGAAGTACGACGAGATTTACTCCGGCGAGATTCAGTACCAATCTGCCAACACCTCGCCAGCATATCTCGAGGTGACGTTCGAATCTTCTATCAGCGATGGCGCAACGACCATGGTGGCAGGCTCGACAGAGTTCAATTACATTCAGTTGGACACTGACCAGTATTTTGCCATCCTTAAGAGCAGCAGCCAACTAGAGTTGAACGGGCTTTTTGAATACTCGGTCCACAATTTCACCTCTGGTGTTCAGTCTCCTGTTGGAGATTCTCCGCTAAACGCCATTGGCTCCACGCTCAGTGATGACGCCACGATCAGGGGAATCTCTGTCAACGACACAGCTATTGTTTTGACGGGAGGATTCAGCTCTGACAAAAGCAGCAACATCCTCGGGTATAATATTGCTGGGTACGATTCCAGTCTCAACGAGGTTGTGCTGGGGGATGCGATGGCAATCTCCAGTGTTAACGCGTCTATCCAAGGCTCTCTCGGTACTCCACAGGAGCTGGTGGTCTTTGGGTCTACCGGTGTCATCAAATCGTTGAAAAGAAGAGATACCCAGGGGAACCTACTGGTTTTTGACGGTGTCAATTCCACCTTTCAGTCCATTGATGTGGATTTACAAGACTCTGATGAAATAAGCTCTGTTGGCCAGTTCATGTTCAACGGGTCCGATTATTTGATCATCAACCAGGATGAAGTTGTTGACATCAACACCAGTAACCAGCTCCGCAACACAACCACGTTTGGTATCAACTTGTTCAACGCTTTGGAAGGAACCAACGACACGGAAAGCTCTGTTGTTTTGGGTCACATTGTCGAGTTTGATGTGGGATCAACCAATCTTGCCAGCTACGAATCCGACAACTTCCATTCTCTGCAAAGTCCGGTCAGCACATTGACCTCGGGTGTTTACGTCAACGACACCTTGATGGTTCTTGGTGGGAATAACATCTACTCGTTGGTTGGTAATGGAACCTCCACGCTGATCTCCGGCCTTTCCTTGTCCAACGGGTCCACCGTCAACGAAATGCTCTATTACAAGGACACGCTCTTCTTTGCTGTGGACGGCACTGCATCGTACGCAAACGGCCACATTGGTGGCGTCAACGCCTACAACTTGACGTCGGGTCAGCTTAGTGGATTGAACGCCACACTGGATGGAACCGTCAACAGCATGGCGATAGATCCCGAGTTCGGCTCTCTTGTTATAGGCGGGGCCTTCACCATCGCGGGATTGTGCACCAACCTCTGCACGCTGGATCTTGACTTCGGCACACTATTTGTCAGCAGAACCGTCCAGTCGCAACTGGCTGGTGATGGCATCAACCAAATCAATTACTTCCACGACTACGAGGTTCTTGTGGGGGGGAACTTTTCTGTCGGGGGCAAACAAGGCTATCTGGGTGTCTACAACACCTCGAGCGGCGAGGTGTCGATCTCCTCTGATCTTTCCAACCAGTTGTCAGGCTCTGTTTCGAAATTCCTCTTTTTGAACGAGACTCAGAACGAGAAGGCCATCAGCGACCCCTTTGTTGTTTTAGCAGCCGACTACCTGGGGTGGTTCAATGACTCCCAGTGGGTTTCACTCACCACCGGTCTGGATCTCAATGGCACCACCATATTATCAGACATTTCGCTTGTCGAACCGTCCACCGGCGGATCTTCTTTTGCCAATGACAAGGTACTGCTTTTGTCGGGTCGCTTTGGCGTCCAGGGTTACGACGGATATGTGTCGAATGCAATCTACGATGGTCAAGAGTGGTCTCCATTTGCTGTTGCAGCCGAGGACCTGAACACCACAGCGGCCCAGGTCCAGAGTGTCATCCACTCAACAACTCTCTTTGTTCTCTCCGGTTCGTTCACCTCTAACCATTCCAAGACAAGCTCAACTAGCGCCTCGTCCACTAGCACTTCCACCAACACACCAACCGCCAACGAAAAGACGCTGGATCTGTTTACATCGGGCCAAGTTGTTGGTGTTTCACTGGCTCTTGCCATTGGAACCACCCTGGTGCTAGGTGGAATGGCCTGGCTGCTGTACGCTTTAACAGCAGGCAAGAGCGACACTCTGGACGGCACTTTGGAGGAGGACCAAAAGGAGGGCAAAATGATGGATGCCGTTCCATTGGAGGAGATGATTTAATTTTACAAATTCACCACACACAGCTAAACATTTCAGTTCAAATATCATCTTTATAATTTTAATGCTCTACGTTTGTACGCTTAGCTGAGCAAAAAAAGGGTGTTGCTTACCTAAGCATACCTTCCAGGGCCACTCTTTTCATCAACGATTTGGCCAATCTGGATGACGAAGCCGGCTTTCTTGGACACAGGGGTGTGTCAAACGATTGTACAGACGATTACTCAAGATTTCAGAGGTCCACCGGCTTTTTTGGCTCACCAATGCATTGATAGATGTTATTCGCCCAAAGTGTCCGTTTTAGAAACACCACAAGCGACCCAGTTGCTTTCCCAGTATGGTGTCGTGTCTGTGGCACACTTCTTTACCTTTTTTGAGGATTTTCTTTACTCTTCAGGCCACAAGGTGAGGTTTCTAGGTGATATTATTGATTCGTTGAAAGAGAGAGAAAACGGCGACGAATTATGGGATATTGACTCCATTGAACGGGCTGTTGATGAATATACAGTTCAAGTTAATGAATCTATGCGAAATCTGCCTGAAAACAGACGACAGGAAAGGATCACGTTGGAGAATACCATTTATTTGAAGTTTCTTGCCAGTGTCTTGTCCAATGAGGGCTTATCCCCATATGATTGCTTCAACCATCCGATCCTGAGATTAGTTATTGTGCGTGGCAACGAGAGTGTGCAAGATGTTGAGGATTTGCTTAATTCTTGGTCCGACAAAAACGTTCCAAGATGGTTCGACTTGGAGTCCATTAAATCGATGGTCTTGATCCTTGTGGAAGAGGACAACAACGTGATGTTGACTGAGGCGTTGGCTGTTCAAGAGAAGCTTAAAGTGAAATCGATTATAATGCCTCTTGTTGGGGATTCAGGTTCCGATGAATCCATCACGCTAAGCGCACCATTGTTCAAAAGTCCCTGGTCCCAATCGATCTCCCTCTCCACGGCAGCATTCAAGTCGTGGAGTTCCCAGCTGGTTGAGATTATCACCAAAGAACTCAACCCCTTTATGATGGCCAAAATACGACAATGGACCGAAGAGGTGGTGAACCCCAGAAAAAGCTTGACCAACAGGTTGTTCAATCCCAAGCGGTGGGGCTCGAAGCCATCCAGTGGAGGAGGGTCCTTCTTTTCCTTTGGGAGAGTTGTGGAACCACCTGAAACCAAGGAGCCCAACTACGACCCCATCGGAGGGTATTACACGTCTCATGCTCAGGAATGGATCATCAAGCGGCTGGGAGACTGGTATTTCATGCTGGCCGACTACAAAAACGCGTACAGCATGTACGACCTGGTCAAGAAGGACCTGGTCAACGACAAGGCCCATTTGCAGTTGTCCTCGCTCCAGGAAGGCATCGTCTTTTCCTTGCTTCTTGGGGCCTCGAAGCAAATCAACCCATTTGTGAGAGGAATTGATGCAGCCGGCGGTTCCCAAGCCAACACGCCCAATGGTATTACACCGAAGCTGATTGCTGACGTGCTCAGTCCTGCCGTGGAGACATCCTTTTACACCTATCTCTCCAAGTACAACCTGCGAAGCTACAGTATTAGGATGAATCTATTGGTGGGTGAATGTTATCTTTTATTGGGCCAAGCCGTGGCCTATTCCCAAGGTGTTGAGGCTTCAGCGTTGAATGTCTACTACACAGAGTCGATGAACCTCTTCAAGAGGCTTATTGACTCCAAGTTGCTGGGGTGTACTTTGGCAAGCTTACTAATGCAGCGCATGTCTTACATTTACTATACGTTTGATAAGCCCATACCCACGTTACCGGCGACCATTGAGGAGCCTTACTACGAGGGTGTCAACCCCAACAAGTTGGTCTTGCCACAGATGGCGACAATAGGCCAGCAGCGCAACAGAAAGTCTCTTCTCTGGATGATCTTGGCCGTCAAGGAGCTGGACCCAGTGAAGGACGCCTACCAGATGAGTCTCCTGATTTCCAAAATTGAAGCCGAGATGGTTGAGGGCGAGCTTTTGTGGTTGGAGTCGTCGGAGGGGATCTTGGCCCGGTTGAAGACCGCCGCATATGAGCACATGAGCACATGAGCACGCTGATTAACTCGACGTTCAAGATTTTTCATTCTCTCGTTCCCAATCCTACACGTTTTCTTTACAAAGACGGCCGTGATGTCAAAAATATACTCTGCAAAGGTCAAGTCGATTATCTCAGGTGATACTCTGGTTTTGGGCGCTCCCAATGGCTCACAGGAGAGAGTTTTGACTCTCCACAAGTTACAGGCGCCAAGAATTCAGTCAAATGAACCCTATGCCTTTGAATCAAGGGAATTGTTGAGAAAGCTGTTGCTAGGAAAGACGGTCAAGTTTTGGATCACCTTCAAATCGAATTCTGGCCATGAGTTCGGTGATCTGTCTTCTCCGATATTTTCTTCTTTGAGTGAATACGTTTTAAGCCATGGTGGTGCCAAATTGAAGGATGGTGCTTCCTTTGATAGTGAAGAAGACGAAGCTATGGATAAACTGAGAGATGCTCAAGAATTGGCAAAGACAGGACAATTGGGTGTGTGGAACCCTCAAAATAGATCCATTCACCAGGTGCCAAATGTTGACAGTGAGTTCATCAACGGAGAACCAATCGATGCGATTGTTGAGAAGGTGATCTCGGGTGATAGATTGATGGTGAGGTTGCAATTGACCAGAAACATTCATTGCATTGTCCCGCTCTTGATTGCAGGTATCAGGGCTCCACGATCCGGTGAGGACGAGGACCCGCTAGGTGGTGTAGCCAAGAATTTTGTTGAAGAGAGATTGCTACAGAGATTGGTCAAAATCTGCTTGCTTGGCGAATCAGCCACCGGCGTGCTAATCGGTAAGGTGATTCATCCAATGGGTGACATTGCCGAGAGGATGCTTGCTGAGGGTTTGGCAGAGGTTGTGGACTGGCAATCGTCGCTCATCGGCCCAGCAGGTATGACCGTTTTGCGTAGAAAGGAGAAAGAGGCAAGAGACGCCGGTAAGAATTTATGGAAATCATATACCAGCAAAGCGGGCCAGCAGTCGATTGGCGGGTCCGATGTCAAAGTGGGCAACACCATCACCGTACAGGTCCTCAAGGTGGTTTCCGGTGATACTATAACCGTCATATTGGCCAACGGGTCCGATCTCACGGTTCAGTTGGCTTCTATTAGATGTCCAAGAACAAGCGACCCCTCGCAGGCTGCCTTCGCCCCATTGGCCAAGGAATACGTGAGAAAGAAGATCATCGGCAAGACCGTTAAGATCACCGTGGAGTCCATCAGAGAAGCAAACGAACAATACAGTGAAAGAGCCATGGTCACATTGAAATCCACCGCAGGGCTGAACTTAGCTCAGGAGCTTGTTGCTCACGGCTTGGCCACTGTCAACAGGTTCAGAAACAACGAAGAAAAACCAGATTACTGGGATGAACTTATTGAATGTGAATCGCAGGCCACTAAGGCCAAATTGGGGATGCACGGTAAACCAATCCAGCAGGGAAGGATTGTGGATGCCTCCGAGAACGCAGCCAGAGCCAAAACATACCTCTTCTCGTTCCAGAACAGAAACTTCATCTCAGCCGTTGTGGATCATGTTTCCTCCGGTAACAGATACAAACTGGTCGTGCCAAAGGAGGGTGTCAAGTTGACATTGGTGCTTGGTGCGTTGTCCAACAATAACAACACACCCGAGTTGTCCGAGGAGGCCACAGAGTTGGCAACGAGATTGCTCACTCAAAGAGACGTTGAGATCCAAATTTACGGTGCCGACAGAGTTGGTGGGTTTATTGGGAACATTTTCGCTCCGGGCTCCAAAGAACCCTTCCAGAAGATCTTATTGGAGAGAGGACTTTACGAAACCCACGAGAAATCCCTTAGAGACACCAAGTTCTCGGCATTGTTGGCTGATGCGGAAGAACAAGCCAAGACCAACCGCTTGGGTGTTTGGAAGAATTACGACCCATCTCAAGACGTGTCCGTCCAAGCATTGGCACATGATGTGGCTGCTCTCAAGTTGGAGAAGAAGTACCTCGATGCAAAGGTGGTGGAGATTCTAAAGGATGGGTCCATTGCATTCCAAATATTGGACGAAGATAACAAGAAATTGAAACCATTCATGGAAAGCCTGCGCAAGGCATGTATCACTTTCCCTACTTTGACCTCTTTCCCAAAGAAGGGTGAGCTTGTTGTCGCCAGATTCTCCGATAACGGAAAGTACTACAGGGCCAAGGTGAGATCCGTGAACAAATCCACCTATATGGTCGAGGTCCAACACGTGGATTACGGTACTATTGAAGAGGTGGCTCTCCAGGATTTGAAGTCCATTTCCTCGCAATACGCACTTTCTGCATACAAAGCCCAGGTCCACACTTCCCAGTTGTCGCTCGTCAACATACCTCCACAGTCTCAGCATGAATACCGTAAGGAAGCTCTTTACTTTATCGAGGATGTTCTCTTGGATAGACAGGTTGTTGTGTGCGTTAACTTCAAAAATCCTACCCCGGATGTTGAATTTGATGTCGAGATCTATGATCCCGAAGTGATTGCAAACGATGCAAATATGTCTGTTAACAAGGAGATTGTTGAACAGGGGTGGGGTCTGGTCAAGAAGAAGGGCTTGAATGCTTACGAAGCCACTTTGTTAAAGGACGAAAGAGAGAAGCTCTTGGCTTTGGAGAACGAGGCAAAAGCGAATCACCTCGGGTGTTGGGAATTCGGTGATATTGAAGGTGATGATGACTTCTAATTGGACTCTGCCAACGAGGAAACGAACGAAAAGTATGTTTGTGAGGATTTCAATTGATTGTCGATTGTATCAACTGTAACTAACGAACTATTAAACTGAAGCTCTGTAATTTTCTTCTGCATTGTCCTGTGTTGAGAAGAATAGAAGCAAACTATGTCTTGTTCATAATTACGCGGCCGCTATTCGCCACCTCGCTTCCCTCTTCAACTCACCAAACCCTTCCTCCGCTTCATTGCATTAGATAATCTATTACTCTAATAAATAGTGTTATAAAGACGTCACGATCCGTTAGCGTTCGTTCTATGTACAAGATCTCATTTCTTTGACTTTTTGCCACCCTTCTTAGCCAATTTGGTTGATGGACCGTTGATGAAGGCCAAAATATCTTCAACACTCTTGCCGGCCAACTCAGGGTCAGGGGTAGCACCCTTGGACTTCTTCAATTGGGCGTTATGTGCATGAATCTTTGTGGCCTCGGCCTTTCTCTCCTTCTCAGCACTCTCGGCACCCTTCTTCATCTCCGTCTTCTTGTAGAGAATGTAATTCTCTAAACTGTTGCACCAAGTTCTGACTTCGACAGTGTGCTTGTTCCTCAAGCCGGCAGCCTTCAAGAGGATATCGTATGATTCTTTGGCCTGCTCCAAACCCTCCTTGTATCTCAATGTTCTGAACAACAACTGGGAGTATCTGTACTTGAAAATGGCAAGAGTTTCGCTCTCAGCACCATAGGTGGCAACACCCCATTCGATGATTCTCTTCAAGAGCTCGATACATTCCTCGACCATTTCGTTGTTCAATGCAATCACAAAGATCGTGTTCAAAGAGGTGATAACGTTAGGATGGTGGACACCATGGGCAGTGATCCATTGCTGCAATGCCCTCTTCAACATCTTGAAACTGTTCAATGGGGAGTTGAAACCAGATTCAATCGTAATCATTTGGTTCAAGGCCAAAGCAGATTGATAGGAATCACCACCACACACTCTCTCAAAGATTTGGTAGGACTTTCTAGCAAAGATCTCCCCCTCTGGAATGGTAGAGAGAACACCAGAAATCTTGGACATGTACAACCCAGTGGTTCTATGGACAGGACCGTACAATTGTTCGACACAGTTGATCAATTCGCTCAAGAGTGGGAACAACTCGGTGGTAGAAGTCTCTTCAGTGGTGTTGGCCACGATGTTGGCCCAGATTCTTGGCAAGAGCGTGGAATCATAGACAGAGTCCTTGACAACTGGGACAATTGAAAGAATGTCTTCCGGAACAAATGTTGTAGTTTGAACTTCGGTCTTAAAAACAGCAGGCTGCTGGGATTTCTTACCTTTCTTACCCTTCTTGTCATTGCTGATGGCTTTTTCAATGGAAGTGGTTTGTGTTTCAATCTGCGTGTTCAACTCCTCAGAGGTGAACGCATAAACCCTGTTATTCCATTGGATACCGAACTTGACGGAAATGTTTCTCCACAAGGACAATGGCTTGATGGTTCCAATCCATTGGCCAGGCAATTGGTATCTGAATCTTTGGTACACCTCCTTAGCGATGGCGGCAGACACCTTCTCGGTATCGGCCTTCAAAGCAGACAGATCAGCGTTAGGATAAACTTCCAACAACGAAGCGTCGACTTCAGGAGCCTTTGCAGAGGCATTTGCCTTCGACGCTAGCAACAAGTTGAACGTGTGAGAAATCACATACGGAGCCAAAGCCAATGGAACGTTCTCCAAAGATTTTCTCAAGTAGTGCTTGGTACCTCTGGCAACCATTTCTTCAACGGCCAAAGCATTCAACGAGGTCAAAAGAGCATCTGTTGGAATGGTGGACAATTCCTCAGATAATTCAGGTTTTTCCGCTTCCTCCTCAGGCTCATCTTCAAAGGTTGGAATTGGTTCACCCTTTTCCTTGGCCTCCAATTGAGCCATATATCTCTCTTCATACTTTGCTTTCAATCTTTCGATTCTCTTTGCCTCCTTTTCAAGTTCGGCTTCGTTGATCTTGGCAACCTCAGCTTGGTTCCTCTCTCTGGTGGTCAAATATTGAGCCTTCTTGTCCAAGGCAAGAGTGGCAATTTCACCCAAGTATCTCAAGTTGATACCGCGGGCGTGCATGGTTTCTGCCAATTGAATACCATCGATTGGGTTCTGTTCCTCGGCTCTGGCCTGTTCATCGACAAATTCAGGAATGAGCACTTGGTTGACAAATTCAGAGACGTTTCTGACATTGGCTTCATCAGCGGCCAATTCCTTTTCCAACTCTGGAGTTGGGGCCTTTGGCAAGGAGAATGCATCGGGGTTCAACGCAAACAAAGTTGGGTCAACCCCAATAGTTTGCTTTTCCTCACTAGTCTTGCCCTCCTTTTCCATCTTTTCCGTGTGCTTCTTGATGATGACAGCGGTTTCACGTCTAATCCATTCGTTGATGGCCTCTCTTCTCAAAGTAACCTCTCTGTGTGGGTAAGAGTCTTCTTTAGAGAAATCGACGTATTTTTCAATGAATTCAATATCTAATGGGGTCGTTCTGTACAAATCCACAGCATACTTCTTCCCATCGATCCCGTGAAGACCCTTGGTGGTACCGGAGGTGTGGACGTCTACAACGGTCTTACCATCCTCGGTCCAGATCTTGTGTGGCTTGATACCGAATGCCTCACCAATGACCTTGAATGTTTCATTGATTGTGTCATTGGATGCCAATTCGGTTTGACCGTTGGTGTAGCCGTATTGGGTGTCCACGGTTGTGACGGTTTCGTCGGCGGGATCGGACAAAATACCTGGAACAGGAGCTTGACATATGATTCTCTGACCGCAGTAATCGACAACAGAGGTTAGCAAGCAGTGGACGTTTGGCAGGTCGTACTTGTTCATCAATCTGATGTTGGCGACATCCCTAGCGGCCGCGACTCTTGGGGCTTCTTCACCGGAGTTAGCGTGAAGACCCAACGAATCGATTGGTCTGCTGTAGAAAATCCCATTTCTAAGGAACATCCAGACGTCGCTTGGCTCATCGGGGTTCAATGGCTCGACCTCGCCTCTTGCGACGGCGAGAGCGCCCTGAACGGCAGTTACGTTGAATTGGGAGGACAATTGGACGTATAACTTTTCCTTGATCAATGGGTTTGTGGTATCAATTTGGGCATCCTTGATGGTTTGGTATTCCTTGTTCCAATCCTTGTACAGGTCTGCGCCGTCAAACCCCCCCTGCAAGTATGAGAGCTGGGTTTGTGATAGATCTGCGGTTGTTACGTCCTTCGCGGTCACCAACCATGGGTTGGAGAGCAACCCTGCTTCTGGGTTGATGTACAATTCGGGGGCGACGTTTGTCGTGATTTCTTCATTTGCCAAGAGTTGTTCTGCAAACTTTGGGGAGATCTTTGTCAACAAATCCAAGAGGGAGAATGTCTTTGATCCGCCCTTGACCGAGCTCTTCACCGATGGGTCGAACTTGTTTTCTGAGCAGTTGTTGACGTAGAAGCCGGTCACGTTCGCAGTGATGTTGAGAACCTCTCCTTCTAGTGTCTTCACCACCAAATAGAACAGATCACCTGCAATTCTTCTGCTGGCCTTGACTGGGTTCCAGGAAGAGAGATACAACGACTTCAATGCTGGCTTCAGGTACTCCTTCTTTTCAGCGGAAAAACCGGCTGCGGGGGTTGTTCCCACAGCAAGGATGTCCTTAATCAAACCAGAAGCCTGTTTCCTCTCCTCCTCGGACAACCTTGGAACCTCTGGGGCCTTTTTGGCCTTCTCATCCTCATCGGCATCGGATTGCTCAGCCTTTTCGGATTGCTTTGGTTGTTCGGATTGCTCAGCCTTTTCGGATTGCTTTGGTTGTTCGGATTGCTCAGCCGGGTCTCTCTTAAGCTCTTCCAGGTCCAGATCCTCCCAGCTAGTGGCACCGTGGGCTTCACCGACAATCTGGGAGATACCTGCTCTGGATGTGTTCAAACCAGCAAGTCTTCTCACTATATTCACATGATTTCTAGACGTCGTTTCGTTGTACGCAGAAAAGACCAAATCCATCGAAACCTTGTCATCCTGGGCAAGACTGTCCAATGAGTCGCCCAGTGATAACGTCACACCCCCTTGGGTCAAGTCAAACGACGTGAACGTCTGCGTGGTTGGAAACTCCTTCAAAGACTGTCTGATGTCGAAGACGGTGTCCGTTGAACCTGCAGAAAACTCTACCGAGGTCTTCCCAGGAAGATTCAACTTCACAGCAACAACTGACGGCTCCACAGCTTCGTTCTGATCTCTGGACATGGCGATTTAAGAGGTGAAGCAAGAAGAAGAGCACATTGGACGTCGATGACTTTTTTTTGCGAGAGCCGGAGCCGGAGAGGGGTGGTGAAGAAGATGAAGTGTGCTCAGCGCTGAGCACATACGTGCTCATTTGCTCATGGATAGTATAAATTGGGGTTTTAAAGCGGCTAATCCACTCTTAGTTGTTTATAAATGTTTAAATTGAGGAACATAGCCCCCAAATACCCTATAGAGCCACACATGACGCCTACACTGAGAGCAATCATCATGGAGTAGCCCACATAGAGCACAACAGAGGTGAACCCACCAAGAGACCATTTGGATAGAATAAGCGCATGGATGAAGATGTAGACAGAAACACCTCCACCAATGAAAAAGGAACTCCATTGCCACTTGTAGTTCTCCATACACAAGCGGTAATAGGTGAAAAGCAGGGTGACCAAACAAGAGGTGAAAACCATAAGGACAAGACAGAAGAAGAGGAATCCAAACATGTAATAGATCTTGTTGAACCAGATGGAAGTGTAGATGAAGTACATCTCAATTGAGATGGCACCAAAGGGGAAAATCCCCCCCAGAAGAGCCAAAGCAGGAGTCTTTCTAAACCAGGTCTGAGGTGGGATCTGTCTTGGAATTTGGTTGACCTTCACAGGAACGTCCACTTGAGGTCTTTTTAACCCCATGAGGGACCCTAGACAGGACAGTGGCACCGAGAGAACAAACCAGATGATGACAATGGCAATCATTGTGCCAAGTGGGACCGCGCCGGAGGAATGGACAAAGATCAAAAAGAAGTTGAGGAGAATGAACCCCGAGAAGATGGCCCCTGGAACAAGCAAGGGGGTCAAGATCATGTTGACCTTCCAGTCAACACCGTTGAAGAATTTGTAAATGTAAGCAGAAAAGAAGGACCCAACAAAACCAAACATGGCGTAGAGAATGAACATGATGGTAGAAAGAGAACCTCTGTTGGATGGGGAAAGCAAGCCAAAGAGAGCAAAAAAGCAGGTGGTCAAGGCCATCAAAAAAAGCTGAACCCCAGAGCCAACTAAGATAGACAAAAGCATTGGGTTGGCAGGGGCTCTGAACACATCCCCGTGGACCAACTTCCATCCCATTTCGTCTAAGAGATCATCGTCCAAGTTGACCTCGTTATATTTCTGAAGATCCTTGCGGACGTTGGAAACCAAGAGGTGGGTCATAATAAACGATAGAATCAAGACAACAACACCAAAATTCACAAGCGCAAACCACTGGATCTTGGGATCGTATACGTGCAAATACTTATCCCATCTGGTGGCCCACACCGTCTCGGATGGAACCCAATACACGGAATAAGAGAACATCACATCGGTGTCCTCGATTTCACTCAAGCTTAGAGGGTTCAAATCCTCCGCATAGCATTGCTCGGTGTTGTCGGAGGCGTATTTGATCGACTTTGGCTCAACAACTGAGCCAACAATTCTGTATTGACCGCTCGAGGTCAAGTGGTACTCGACATAGATATCGACGTGATTGTAAATGTAGGGTTTCTTGTCTGCATCCTCGTAACCGATATTGAATCCCTGAGAATAGAAAATCTCCTCAGTTCTTCCATCCTCAAGAGGCATTGCAACGGGCAAACCGTCAATGAGCCAATTGTTCTGGAACCCTGCTGCGATGTTCTTGTTGAAGAAGACAGCGTCTTCTCCTGAAATCGTGCTCTTGCACACCGATTGACACGTGGTATTCTGGTTCACATTCAATTGGTAAGGGGAATTGAGGATTCTATCCCCGGACAAAACAGCCCCCAGAGATTCTGATTGATGGGTCAAACCCTCAGTCGGTCTGCAATAATGAAACCTTGAAAAATAGTAGTCATATGAGTACAAGTAGGTCTTGGCCTCCTCATCCTCCTTTCTCATAGAGGGTGTGATGTGATTCACCATTAGAGGCACAGAGTCACCTTCTTTGTACGAATTTGGTGCCACTCCGGGCAAATAAAAGGCCGAAGCCATCTGTGACATCAGCACAAGAAACGGTAGCACAGTAACCATCGTTTTGTACTTCCAATCGGAGAAGAGGAAGAAAAGAAACTTGTTTTGAACAGGTTGTGAACAGCGCTGAAGTTTACGTAAACCGCTCAGTTAAAAAAGACTGAAAAAAATAATAGCACCGACTGGTTTCGATCCAGTGACATCAGGGTTATGAGCCCTGCGCGCTTCCACTGCGCCACGGTGCTTTTGTTGAAGAAAAAAAGTAAAAGGTAACTTTTGCAGGCAAGATTGAATAAAATAAAGACTACCATTTATTGAACCTATTGAAGTTACAATGTTGTTTAGAATTGATTGATGCATTTAAGCATATGGAGGTCACGTGATCAACATTTAGACGTTTATGGTTGCATGAATATAGGAAGAGCGTATCTTTTTGTGCTATAAATATATGCACAGGCACACTGACAAGCAAATAAAGTGAGTCTTCTTGTTCACAATCCAACTTCAACAAACTTGCTTTGCTACAGAGTGTTATTGGCTGTTACAAGCTCTCTTCAGCAAACTAACTTTATACAGCCTACACACTCACAAACTCACTTTGTTCGTTTGCTCGTTCGTTTGCTAGCTCGTTCGCTCGTTCTATAAATTCACTCTCCCAATATCAATAAATTATTAACACACTCCCCAATATTAACTCCTTGGCCACCCTGGCTACAAGAGATGATCACATCTCTGATGATTTCATCGTCAATATTCGAAAACATTCCCTTCAAATTCTCCAACGCAGCATCTTGCTCCTTTTGAATCCTCTCGTCTCTATCGTGCTCCTCCATCGACAATTGCTTAATTCTCTCCAATTCACTTTCTGGATCGGTTGATGAAGTTTCACTTGACACACTACCATCTATTGTATCCCAGATCGTAGTTATTGTGTTAGAAAGAGACTGCTTCATCATCTCGGCAGACTTTGTCAAAATTTCTCCCGGTGAGGATTCTTCAGACTTCTTGTGCTGTAATTCCCTTAATCTCCTCTTGGCATCCTCGAACTTCGTATCAAATTCGTCATCCGTGATAGTTAATTGCTCCCTATTGATATCAAGAATGAAATTACATGCAATTTGCAAAGTGCTCACATAATACGACGTTTCCCCCACCAAAAACTCCTCTCCTCTGAATCTCTCAATATATTGTAGATTGGAGTAAAGGTTTCTCACCTTGGCCCTAAGCAAGACATAGATCAAGAGGGGCACAAAGGAATCCGCGTTCTCCTCCCCCTTTTGTTTCCTAATCAGACCAAAAATCACCTTTGATGAGTTCAATATACAAATGATCTTATCTCTCGGGGATTTGAATTCATTAATTTTTTGAATCTCCTGTGTGGCTAGTTTCATGAACGAATCATCCATGTGAGCACCAAAATCAACGTCCAAATGGCGCAATTCCACCCAATCATATAGATGCAATTGAACCAAGTATTTTCTATCTTGGGTCCTATCTTGTTTGTGGGAATCTGTTAACTTTAAGAACGACATTGCTGGGCTGAAAACGTCCTGGTAAACTCTTGTCATGATCAACTTTTCCAGTCCCTCTTTGCAATTGTCTACTTTAATCTCGTCGGTCCCCATGTCGTTGAATGGAGCATGCTCCACCAACTTGTTGAATAGGAAGACCTTAAAATCGCAAATCAACTTGATCTGTTCTTCAACACTCCAGGTACGTCTAGAAAATTGACTTAAAAACGATCTCAAGTACTTATGAACTGGGGTACATTCATCTGACTTGAAATCCTTCAAAAACGTTTGAAAGTCAAACGATTTTTGCTTCTTCATATTAGGAGAGGGGTTTGGTATGTCCTTCAATGAGTTAGTTCTATGGCGTTGAACAAGAGCAAGTGGTGGCTCATTTTCCGTCGTGTTTTGCACCACAGGCGGCGGTAAAACACTCAATCTTCTTACCTCATTGGCAACTTCTTTCTCAATCTCATCATCCGCTGGGGCCACCTCCTTGGGGTCAATCTGTGATTCTGTGGTCTGTGATTGCAAAATTTGCTTCTTTTCATCCTCTACTTCGTCACCCTCCTCCTCCTCACTACTGCTATCTTCATTCAGGAATTGGCCTCTTCCCACGGTAGTTCTTGTTTTAATATCTTCGCTCACAACCTCACGATCATTCACTTCCTTCAGAATCGCCTCCACACTCCTATCCTCATCCTTATCCTTGGCCTCTTCATATCTCTGCTGGTCTACAGCCGGGGTGTCATCCACCACCGGGTGATTGCTCTCTTCAGACAACCCATCCACTTTGCCAAGTTTTGGGCTTCCGCTTTGCGTTGAAACGCCTAAAACTTGGGAAACACCCACCGTGGGCTCATTGTGCGAAAAGGTCGATAAAACAAGTCCATTGGACTTTCCCAATGCGCCATTCAGCGTCATTTTTACTCGTTTAGATGAGAAGATTGGAGTTGGCAACTCATTGATAGCAGTTTTTTTTCACCCTCAAATGCTCTCCTGCTGTGTATGTATTAATCAACGTGAAGGCGCTAGTTAGCGTGCCCAAAAGCAGCTATTAATAAAATAGTAGACATGTTATTGCAGCGTTTTAAAAATCAACATTTGATGGTAGGTTTTGGACTTATAAAGGGAGAAACAGAGTTACCGTATAAGCAAGGAGAGAGTAAAGAGGATGCTTGAAGAGAGCTTCCTGTAAGAGAACAATGTCCCAAATTATACAAAATAGTGGATATGTGACATTAACATAGACTGTTGCAGTCAAACCGAGACAAGGTGCTTTTTTGGGATTACAGGGATGAATTTAAACAATCATTATTATTGCTGAGCATACATTAGCTCAGCACATGAATTGGTTCTTCCAACAGAATTAACAAAATGAAAAAGATGTGCTCATTACCTTAGATTGACAAGGACTTATGATTGAAGGCCTAATATATATTGTTAGGACACTAGTGAATAAATACTGGTCTCTATGTTCACCATGTCAATTTTTTCCTTAGACCCTATCTTCAATCCATCCTGTACACTTCTATTCTATCTACCCGCGAGATAACATGAAATTTGCTCTTAATTAGAATCAACTTTTAAAGCTTTTTTTCTCTATTAAATCATCCAAATAAGATCACTTTGATGTAATATTTTATTTTGCATTTATTGATTTCACGACTCAAAATATATTGTGCTTACTTGCCATTAGCACACTCTAGTAAGGGGATTGTATGTTTTCCTTCTTACTATGTTAAATTATCTTTTTTTAAGGCTAGTAATATCTTGCGTCATATAATGAGCATTATAATGCTTAGCATGAGGAAATCTATTCCGTATACATTCCATTCTGCGACACCTTTCATAATACTTGTCTATATTATAAATCCATATTTCTAATAAAAGAGGAAAAAAGAGCATCTATGAATTTATGCTAAAAGTGTTCGCTTCAGACCATCTTGAACAACTTCCAGTCTCCACCGACTCTATATCTGGAGACGACAAAAGCTAGAACGGCAATGGATGTAGCACACCCACTAAAAAGAACCATCGCATCATATCCCATTGAAGTCTCAGTCAACCCCATACCAATAGGTAATGCGACTAAACTGACAAATGAGACAAAGAAGTAAACAGTACCAAACCTCTTACCATAATCCTCCGGTTTTGAAATTGCTCCCGTACACAATGGAGTGATTGCCAATGTTCCAGCCATGGCAAACCCAAAAATAACACAGAAAGTGAGCAATCCTCCCCAGAGATGACCAAACGGTAACCAAATGATGAAGATTGATAACGTCATAATGGAGGACATGATGACACCCATATTGAAAGGACCATATATATCCGAAAGTAGGGTTGGCAAAATTCTACCAACAACACCACTGGCGTTGGTGACAGTTAACGCAATAAGTGATTGACTGTCTGTGAATCCCTTGTTGATGGCATAACTGGGGATATATGTGGTGACCAAGATGAGTGAAAACTCAGCCATACACACAGAGACGCTCACCCAAAGGAAAGTCACGTCTTTCATCACAGAAATGTCCACAGTGTCTCTGATCCTCTTGATAACTCCGTCATTTGTCGAAGATTTCTTTTCACCATCATTGGCCAACCTCAAGGCCTGGATCTCTTCATGTCTGTCGTTCATCAAAATGTAGGAAATGGCTAAGACCCCGATAAAGATGAATCCCAGAATTCTCATCGTCCATGGGAAACCAACCTTTTCATAGAGAAACCTACAAACCAGGGGCCATAAAATACCACCAAGAGAAGCTCCGGGCATAAGAAAAGACGTTGCCATTCCTCTACGCACGTTGAAAAAGTGGCCTGCGGCAGTGATCAATGGTGTTGATAACAATGCACATCCTACACCACAGCAAAGACTGAAGGCCAAAAAGAATTGATAAAGTTCGGTACAGGAGCCTGTTGCGATCATCCCACCGCACGTTAAAATCGATCCAATAAGACACAATCCTTTGTAACCATATATGTCGAATAGAACACCAGACACCATCATGACGCCCAACATGATAAAGACAAAGACAGAAAAGATCATTGAAATGGACACTCTGTTCACGTTCAATAAAATGTGTTGAGCAACATACGATTCCACTGCACCCATAGTGTTCATTAACCCGTATGCGACCAATAACCCAATAAATCCACCAATCACTGTTGACCAACCTTCAACTCCACCCTCTGGATAATCCAAAGTCATCACGTTTTTTTCAAGAGAAAGCTCCTCCAAATGGACCGATTCATTCGAGAAGATCCTTTCCAACCCATCGCCTGTGTCTTCTGTCACCATTCCGGGAAGCGGGGTTTTGATAAAGAAAAAGGAGTCACCTGAAAAGATGACTAATAACGGGTTTTTTGTGGCTCAAAGTGGGAGTTGCGTAAGAGGGTGGTGGCTCAAAAAGTGGAATATTAAGGCCGGTACGCACACCTGCTGTTATCTTTTGTCATTTGGAACTCTTCCCAGTGCTGTACAATAATGACCCGAATTATGTGTTAAAGTGGCACTAAAAATGAGATGTATGCATTTGGAATTGAAAATTGCAGGGATTCAGGAGAAAGGGAAATATATATATATATATATTAGGGCTATTTAAATGCTGTGTTTTACCGCTTTTTTTTGAATTGGATTGGATTTAATCAGGGTTTCAAATGCTGAGCAATTATACGGTAAAGGAGCCACATATTTCTGTGCATCGCATAATTTCAGTAACGGTAGGAACAAAAAAGTTCAATGCACGGAAAACCGAAGGTATCTTTCAATGTATGAGGCTGTGTTTCATTTCAATTTGGTATTAATGAAATATTACCGTTTTTTTTGTCTTTAGCCTTTTCCTGGAATCACAGGCATTGACCAGTTCTTTGGACTTCATTTTACCACTTCATATCTTGCGAGCAAAGCTTTTTACCCAACGTGCAAAAGGCACGTAATATCTTTGATATGGAGACTCTATAACGCATAATGGATCAAATGTGGCTGGTAAGCAAATAAGATTTTCAGCATGGCGCATTAAATCGGCATATTCAGCTCCACTGTGATGTTTCATGAATCCAGTTAGGTTGAAGGATGAGTAGATCATGTGTTTGGTCATTAAATGATATAATTGATATTCGTACTAAAGTGTAAAAAAAGGGATTGATATGATCTTTTTCTGGCAAGCCTTTTATGATGGTGTGGGTTTTACATCACTTAGGGATGATTAAGCAAAGCAGCTGATGAGGCCTTTGTATTATCATCCTTTATTCTTTTAAGGGGATGTGATGCCCTTTATTTTGACAGCCCCATGGACTGCAGTCCTTGACAACATTAGCATCTCCAAGATTGTTCACGAGGTGGTTACCGTCACTATTACTAATTCACCATCATGAAGCTGGTATTTACTAGTTTTCTTTGCCAGTTAACATCAGGATGGCAAAGAGTAGTAAAAGGTGTGAGATGTGAATGGAGTGCACGTTTAAATTAGTCGATCTGGAAGTGGCTCATTAAAGAGAGGGCAATTCGAGAAACGGTGTACCCATGTTATTACCGTTAAGGATACTACTAATGTCACCACAGTAGTGGACAATGCTTCTCTCACTCAGTGCAATTACATACTGCAGTCCAGAGGAGAAAAATACCTAGTTTTTACTACTTGCTCCTTAAATAAATGAATTTTATATTGTCTGTAAATACCATTTATCTTTCCAAATGAAATGGCGCAGAGGCATTTATTAACAAAATGAGCTGCTTATTGCTATACAATGAATTGGATATCTTCACTTACCGTTAACCATTTATCATCACATTTCGTATATTTCAATTTATAACATTGCTATTTTTGTGCATTTTCTACAAAAAGCTCCCTATCCGCCTATCCGGCTCACTGGAGCATGATTTAACTCTCTTCCTCGTTGATTTCCATAAGATCAAATCACAATCGATAATCACCGTTTTTTAAAAGTGATCCCCCGTCATTAACCGAGCGGAATGATCACTCTTTTATCTCACTTACCATTACCATCACCCATTCCATGAGTCAATAATGCCCATACAATATTTAACACGGTGTCAAGTATCGAATATTTTTTTCCCGCTGATTCTCTCACTGATTAAGCTAGACAGTTCATCACTTAAAGTACCACCCTCGACCCTGATGAAGCTTCCAGAGTCCCTTTTATACCTCATAATCATCACAATAACAATGCACAATTCATTTGCAAAGGCACAGCCAGTGGATTCAGAAAACGAGATGATTTGTCCAGAAGATGGCTCCGATTGTTATCCAAAATTATTTGAACCTAGTGATGACTGGAAGGTTGTCCAACCGGGCCAATTAATTCCAGCAGGTTTACAGGTGAGATTGAGTTTGGACAATGACCAACGTGAGGCGAAATATGTTGATAAGGACAAGCAAAAGATGATATCCGGTGACGATAGCAAGGCGGTTGGTATTGTGCCGCAGCCCAAGAAAGCGGTTGTGGGGAAGAAGAATCATGATTTGGTTGTGCTTGACACAACATCCGAGTTGGGCAGCAGCATCAATTACGTCCAGAAATTGTTCAAAGGTGGCAGAATCCCTCACAAGCTGAACTACTCTGAATTGCAGGAACATTTGAACACGATGGAGGAATGGTCCTCCGATAGAGAATCGGGGGTTCTAATTTCTAAAGCTTTGGAATCTTTGCTTCATTTGACAGGTCTATACGAGGACACCAATGACAGATCATATGGGTTGACGTTTAGGCAGTTGAACAACGTGAAAGATCTAAGTTACCGCATTTTGTCCCAATCGTTTAGAAACAACGAAGAGGCTCAGGAGGAATTGACCCACCATGTCACAGATCCAGTCGGATTTTTGAAGAGATTGGTCAACCACGACGACAATGGGTTGGTTACAAAAAGTAGATTGGGACTATTGGGTTCAGTTTTGAACAACAACAAATTCGATACCTCCTTCATTGAGGGATCTATTGAGAGAGACCTCTTGAAACTCTATTCCATTACCAACGAATCCGCCATCAAGAAGAGAATCACAACAATCTTAGAAGACAAGAAAGTCAATAAGCGTGATGAGGAGGTCGATGATTCGAAACCGCTGGACGAGCGTTATGCGACATTGATTCAAGACCAATTGATTAGATCCAACTTGGAGAATGATGACACTGCAATCGAGCTGCTTAACATATTGAAGGCAATGAAGCTGAAAAAGAATGAGGTTTTCAAGCCAAGCGGTTCCTTTTTGGACTGGCTCAGTGAGGAAATCCGAAAGGCGAAATCCAGCGTCAAGAGAAGTGACGACCACGTCGAATACCTCATTGAATTACGCCACACCGTCTTTGGCAACCGGTTAGGATCCAGAAAGGAATACGATTTGTAGCTTACGTAATATGACGCAATTAAACCGTTTTCAGGCACGCCCAAAATTGATTGGCCTGTCCCTTCCCGGGTCTTTGTTGACGCGTTTCATAACGGGCGTGCGTGTGTAAGGAACAGGCACGACGAAAACAGAGAGGTTTTCTTCTTCCAGAGTAGAGCCATGAACCATCTCCATATTAGAGACACCACAGAAGAGTTTTTGACCGATTTGACGCCTTTCACCGGCACTACCCAGACAACAATCACGGCCGCCAGAGCAATGGATATGACAGAGACCATGCTAGGCTCAATCGTGAGTATTCCCACCTCCTTCTCCTCGGACGAGTTGACCAATATTACAACTGATGCCGATGCCACTTCCGGTGATTTCAACACGGATTTGACTCCAAAAACGACAATGATGACGTCTACCACTCATGAGCATCCATCTGTTTCCACGATTTCAACCCAGTCACAAACAAGTTCCAACTCGGGGGCCAGTGGTTCGTTGAATAAGAAGGGATATTTGGTTCATGCTATTTTAGGGGTTTCTATTGTAATTGCCAACTTGTGAAAGTTGGTAGAGTATTGCTGGTCAAGCAAAATGTGGGCACAGGTTAAACATATTTATATTGATATTTACTAATGATTATTTACAAGCTGAGATTGTTGACATTATTAGGGGAGAAGAAGAGATGAATCTATGGTTGTAGTTTCTGGATGATCTGTGTGTGTGCTGGTGAAAGCGGGGTCACCAAGATGATTTCCAGTCGGGGTGAAATCGGCGAATTTGTTCAAGTCATTTGGGCAATCCTTTCACTTTATTTTGGTGCATACCTCAACCCTTGGCATCCTTTTGTGCTTATGCCACCTGGAGTTTCATAAAATATGAAGAGTGGATGGATGCCACTTCAAAGCCATAATATCTTGCCTGTTTCTGTATTAGAACTACGTCATCTCTACGGCAACTAACCAGGTGGACATCTCGGACGTTTGTTTGCCTGAGCAGTGGCGCATGATGTTTCATATTTCTCATCATGCGCTAGATCCGAGCTCAGAAGAAATGAACCCCGTCATTTCCACGAAAATCACACAATTTCCATTCCAAAGGATATTCATTCCATGACAATGAATTTGCAATAACAATTCCGTCTTTTCCATCAAGAAACACTCCACAAGAAGAGTGAATTCATCCAAGACTAAAAACCAATACATGTCACGTGCTTCACAAGAGGGTTTTCAACCCCTATTTTTTCGCAGTCACAATAAAATATAAAGCCAATAATTTTTCAAACTTTTCACCCTTAACCCTATCACCTTCTTTTAACTAACAATGGCTCCAATTGTATGTTGCAACGCTAACGATACAACGCGGAACATTTGCAAAGTTGTCTTTAATAGAATATCCCAGTTTAAACAACCGGGGTGTTTATTTTAAAGCCACTATACTATTCTGTGTCTCAACCATCAATGTGGTTGATTCTGCAGTAGGGTTTTATTATAAACGGTGATTATTTTGCCATTCTGTAAAAGTCTATCTTTGTAAATCTTTTGGTATCACGCTCTCTCTAGCTGAATACTAACCTTCTCTCCAGACTAAGAAGACTGAATCCGTTCAAAAGACTTTCACCGTCGAAACCTCCGTTCCAACCGAAAACGGTGTCTTTGACCCTGCTGCTTACGTTAAGTACTTGGTCGAGCACATCAAGGTTGATGGTCACCTCGGTCAATTGGGTGAATTGATCTCCGTCAAGCAAGAAGGCTCCAAGGTCGTTGTTGTTTCCAACACCAAGTTCTCTGGTAAGTACTTGAAGTACTTGACCAAGAGATACTTGAAGAAGAACCAATTGAGAGATTGGATCAGATTCGTCTCTGTCAAGAAGAACGAATACAAGTTGGCTTTCTACGCTACCTCCGTTGATGAGGAAGACGAGGAAGACGCTGAGTAATTGTGTTCCAATATCCATTTATAGACCACTTTTAATTCAATCCAACTTTTCTAATTGTTTGTAACTTTAATGCTTTTTTACTTGATAGCTGTGCTGAGCAGTTACCGCCGCGCGTCACGTGTCAATCAATCTTCATTCTGATCCTCAAAAACCATGGGAACACCGTTTGTGCCCTTCGTTTTTGTCAACCTCATATTCAAATTGGATGTCATCGGATGCTGACCAGAAGGGCGACACACCCTTTACTCATTCTCAACTGATCCAAAGTAAATTACAGAATTCCGCCACTGTTGACTCCACCACATCGTTTAATTCCAAGTTAGCAATACCCAAAAATGACCATAAAGAGTATAAAATATATCACAGTGACGATTCAGATTCCGACTTGTCGATATATGACGGTTCTCCAGTTGCGCGAACCGATAGGGATTATGTGGAGTACAATTTCACCAAGATCAAGGGTAATGAATCGTTCACTGTTTTGGATAGAGAATTTAGTAAAGTTGATCAAAATAAAGAAATGGAACGAGATTTGGGGAGAAGCTTATTGGCAAATGAAGTTGATCAAAGCCAATCATCACCCATCAAATCCAGATCCAGATCTCCTGTTAAAAAGACGAGAGAATTAGACATAAATGAAGAAAGCGAAGATGGTGACGACTGGAAGGAAATTAATACTCAGTTGGATTGTGGTGATATCTACAACTTGAAAGGGGAAAAGATTGAATCCTTTATTCACTCACAGGAAACTCTTGAAGGACCCGAGGCCATGATGAAAGCTACAAAGAAGAAATCAAAAAAGAGTAGTAAGAGTGCTCAAGTGGGAAAGAAGGTTGTCACAGCTGTCACTGGGATTAAAATCGGCAATGACTCAAAGTTGGACCGATTAAACGAAAGATATCACCAGGCACACGTCACAAGTATGGATAAGGATAAACAGGGTTACACTAGAGTGAACGCTCAGGAGCAGGCCAAGAAATTCAACGAAATGGATAAAAAGTTCGACTTCTTATTCCAGAACGAAAATTCCAACCTAAGAAAATTGCACCAACAGGCACAATCATCCAGTACAGTTGATTTGACTTCAATAAAGAATGAGGAACCGGAAGAATTTGTTGCACCAGAAAAATTCGATGATGTGTTCATTAATTCTGGACGACCCGATGTAGAATTAAACCCAAATACCCAAATGATGTCCACAAAATCAATGCTTGATGATTCTCAAAAAATCGCTTATGCGGCCTTGGTTAAATTGATCATTGTCCAACTAAATACAGATTTAGCCCAACTCAGAGGTTCTGGTTCCACGTCTATCCTTAAAAAATTGGCTCTTGGAAACAAATCTTTCACAAGATGGTCAATGACCATTATGGATGCCCTATATGACCATCTAGACATTAAAAAACCCGAAGAGAGGAGTATGATTGAAACCTTAAGTTGTCATGGTGTTGAAACCAAGGATTTAACAAAAGTTTTTGACAAGAGGTTGACGATTGAGAACCATTTAAAGGAGGAGGAGGGCGATTTGCAAATGATAAATGTCGAAAATGACGAGAAGAATGAGGAAATCGAGATTGATGTTAAATGGACCTTGGTTTGTGATCTCTTCTTAATTCTTTTAGAGGCATACGTCTATGATTCCCGTTCTCGTACCCTTTTGATGAACTTTGCTCAATCCATTGGGATAGACACATTGGAAGTTTACCAATTTGAAAGAAGAATCACTGATTCGCTAGAAATAGACGAGACGATGGAGATCATGCAGAATCAACAAACTTGGGATGAACGAGACATCCTTAAACAGCATAAAAAGAAGTCGAAAAACGCCAAGATTGTTAAAATTGCTCTTGCAACCGCTGCCGGTGGTTTAGTCATCGGTCTTTCTGCAGGTGCATTGGCGCCAGTAATTGGTGCAGGGTTGGCAGCCGGTCTGACGACAATTGGTATTGGAGGAACATCTGGGTTTTTGGCAGGAACTGCAGGTACAGCCATAATTACGACAGGCGGTGTTCTTTCAGGTATGAGAGCCGGTGGTGTTGCGATGAACAACAGAGCAGGTCCTGTGAAAACCTTTGAATTCATTCCCTTGCACAACAACCAGAGGGTCAATTTGATATTGACGGTGTCTGGATGGATGTCCGGTGAATTGGATGATGTTAGGTTGCCGTTTTCTACGGTGGATCAAGTCATGGGGGATTTGTATTCCCTACTTTGGGAGCCCGATATGTTGACAAGTACTGGTCAGACCATTGGTATTTTAGCTAATGAGGTCTTAACCCAAAGTATACAACAAATCTTGGGAAGTACCCTATTGATCACCTTGATGTCCGGTTTGCAATTGCCTTTGATGTTATCTAAATTGGGGTATCTTCTAGATAACCCATGGAATGTCTCATTAGATAGGGCGTGGGCTGCAGGGCAAGTTTTAGCAGACACCCTACGTATGAAGAAGTTGGGTGGTAGACCAATAACTTTGGTTGGTTTTAGTTTAGGTGCTAGATTGATTTATTCCTGTTTGTTGAGTTTGGCCAAATCTGGTGATTATGGTATTGTTGAAAATGTTTACATCTTTGGCTCTCCGTTTGTTATTCATGCGGATGAAATAGCACTTGCTAGGAGTTCTGTTAGTGGGAGATTTGTCAATGGGTATTTGAAACAGGATTGGATTTTGGGATATCTATTTAGGGCCACCTCAGGTGGTTTAAGAACCATTTCAGGGTTGTCTCCTATTGATGCGGACCAATTCAACATTGAAAATGTAGACTGCTGTGATGATGTCAGGGGCCATATGCAGTACAGAGAGGCTATGCCTAAACTATTGAAGAAAATTGGTTGGGAGGTTTTGGAGGACCAGTTTGTTGAGATCGAACAGCCCAACCCCGAAGAAGAGGAGCGCCAGAGAAAGTTGCTAAGTGATTTTGAGAAGGCACAGAAGGGCGGGAAAAAGAAGAAGGGTTGGTACAATAAGTGGTTTGGAAAGAGCTCAAAAAACAGTGAATGGTGGGAAATGTATGAAGAGGGGCAAAAGGAAAAGGAGGAGAAGAAGAAAAAGGAGGGAGGATTTGATATAGAGGCGTTGAGAAAAGAGGTTGAAAACATCGAGAAGGAAGCCGCAAAAAAGAAGGATGACAATAATAAGGGGAATGATGAAGTAGAGGTGGATATTATTGAACGAATCACCGGTAGTGCTCTAACGAGGAACGTGGAGGATGAGACACAAGAACCTACACAGGCAAAAACCCCAAAAATGGGCCCAGTGAAAATCTTCCATTTATCACCAGAAGCCAATTCGAAGAAACAACCACAAGAGGTGGTGGGACCACATGTGATTCCCAAGGGTCTCAAGAACAGAAAATCGATGATTCAATTAACTGCGGCGCCTGAGCCCTCAATTGGAGCGGATTTAGCTCCTTCGAAAGATATACCTCCACTAGAGATCACCAAGCCCTCTCATGCAAACAAAGGGGAATCACATAGGAAGAACTCAAAGACCCACACAGGACAATTGAAAGCATTTAGAATCAGCTCCAACACCCTTCTCGATTCCCCAAGCGATCCAAGTAAGGGTACCGGTTTAGGATTCGGGCTCTTTGGAAAACAAAGTGAAGCTGTTAAAGAGAAGGAGGAGCGGAAACCCACAGAGATGCATATTGAGAGGGGACATGGTTTGGCGTTTGATTTGGTTAAGGTCACAAAGGAATCTCAACAAGAACCAGAACAAGAACCTGCTAGCGAATTGCCGTCTGTTTTGACTTCTGCACCAGCTGGGATTAAGAAAAGAGATGTGGAAGAGAGTCACGAGCAAATAGACTATGGTGATGACTATGGAACTATCAATCACTCCACAGGCATTCAAATCACTTACGGGGATGAGTTTGATCATTTGCAAGATAAGGTAAGAGAGAAGTACATGGATAAGCCGGGCTTTGGTGCTTTTACGGGAATCGACTATGGTGATGAGGACGAGTTCCCATGCGATGACCACAATTTGAAGGTCACCTTCTCGTAGCTATATGAGCAAGCATATGTAACTTGTAATTGAAGGCAAGCAAGAGGGAAAACTGGCACGTGACTAATGTTCAGTTACCGTAGATGATTTAAGATAGATATATAAGTAATGTAAAGGATTGAAGAGATAAAAATAAAGAAGGGAAGGTCAACACTTTTAACAACAAGAAGACCCACCGGAAGCGGACTTGCTACCACCAACTTCAACATTGACCTTATCATCAGCCTCACCTTGTGGTTCGTCAGGCATTGACTCGTTGATTGCGGCGGCCATCTTCATAAACAACTCCTCGACGTTCGTGCCTGTCTTTGCGGAGGCTTCAATGAATTGGACTCCCAAGGAATTGGCAAAATCTTCTCCCTCTTGGGTGGAAACCTGTCTAATTTGGTCCTCATCACACTTGTTACCCACAAAAAAGATCTTGGCCTCCTCATTGGCATGCTGCTTGACCGCATCGTACCAGGTTTGTAGGTGTTCGAAACTGGTTCTTTCCGTCACATCGTAAACCACTGCAATACCCATGGCCCCTCTGTAGTAGGCCGTGGTGATTGTTCTGAATCTCTCTTGGCCAGCGGTATCCCAGATTTGCAGCTTGATCTTCGTACCATTCAAGTTGATAGTCTTAATCTTGAAGTCTATGCCGATTGTGGTGATGAATTGTGCGTTGAATTGGTTGTCAACAAATCTCACAAGAAGACACGACTTCCCAACGCCTGAGTCTCCCACCATGAGGAGCTTCATCGATTTGTCGAACTGCTTACCCTTGGTAGACATCCTGTAATGGGCGAACGGTGAAAGAAGCTGCCGCGTCCGCTGGAAGAAATTGTAGCTATAACTACTTTTTTTGCCACAGATGAGAGACAATTCAACATTTGAGGATGTTCTCCACCGGATATCTGTATGAGGATGGCGTAGTTGTAATCAGCACTTTTTGTTTAATCGTGATCCTTTTTAAAATGGAGAAAAGCGGTTGATTTAACATAGGATGAGCAGTAAAAACAGAAGCTCCATTTTTAATTCTTGCGTTTGTACTATTTTATATGGTTATCAATTGGATCTAGGTTGGTGTGCTTGTTGAATGGTTCATGATGGGATTGAATTATTATCATACGCTTTAAATTTATCAAATGTTTTTTTTTATAAAAAAGGGATGCCAACGGGGAAGAGGAACAGTAAGTTGTACAGTGACGTTGGGTGGTGAATGTGATCAGTTGATTGGCATGTTTTTGTTATTTTTGGAGTATTTTCAAACGGAGTTGAGCAATTGTTGCTTCTTGTTTTAGAAGATCAATAGAGAGGGCAAGGGTAACAATGGGGTGGGTATTTCCACATGACGTTAAGAAATTGTTTCTCCTTGCCTTAGAAGATCAATTTTTGCAGGAGGGTGTAAAAGTCATTGGGGTGGTTATTTGGGAATCAACTAATTTTGTTTCTAGATCTTTACTATGTCCCACTGGATTGAGAGCACATACATAGGATCAAACTTGAGCCAGTTGTTCTTCAATTGTCGTGGAACATTTTTTTTGCTCTTACTGGATGGCTAACAATCCTGTTTGGGGGATAGTTTAATGGTTCAATGGTGTTAAAACTTACCTTCTTCAATTGAATTGAGCACAGAATCAAAATTGAGTCAATTGAATCCAATTGTCATCCTAATCTTCTGCGTGCCCGAATTTTTACTCAACCATCCATTCAATTAATTATCCTTGAACCCACACAGATCCTATCCTTTTCACTTCGACACCCACATTGCAATCACATCAGGGATCGCTGAGCATTTTCTCCTTGCACTCAATTTTAATTCATTTACTCACTACAATTTTTTTCTTTTTCGACACTTTTTCATCACCAAATCGAAAAATGCCAACCGTTGCTGTGGATAAACAAGATCTGTTCGACCTGCTAGGGAAGAACTACACCACCAAGGAGTTTGACGAGCTTTGTTTTGAATTTGGTATTGAACTCGATGAGGACACCACCGAAGACGTTAAGGGCACCGATGAAAGACCTCAATTGAAAATCGAAATCGGCGCTAACAGATACGATATGCTCTGTATCGAAGGTATTGCCCAATCTTTAAACGAATACTTGGGCAGAACAACTTTGCCAAACTACACTTTGAAGCCAGCAAAGCCAGAATACTCATTGACTATCAAGGAATCCACCGCTCAAATTAGACCATATGCGGCCGGTGCAATTCTCAGGGGCATTAAATTCACCCAAAGATCGTATGACTCCTTCATTGCCCTTCAGGATAAACTTCATGCCAACTTGTGTAGACAGAGAACTTTGGTGGCCATGGGTACCCACGACATGGACACCATCCAAGGTCCATTCACTTACGAAGCTTTAAAGCCGGAGGAAATCAAGTTTGCTCCATTGAACCAAACTCAAGTCATGGACGGTAACCAATTAATGGAATTCTACAAGGGCGATAAGAATTTGGGTAAGTACTTGCACATCATTGAAAACTCACCTGTTTTCCCCGTCATTTTGGACGCAAACAGAACCGTTTGCTCCCTGCCCCCAATCATTAACTCAAATCATTCCAAGATTACCTTGGAAACCAAGAACGTCTTTTTGGATATCACCGGTACTGACAAGACCAAGGTGGAAGTGGTATTGAACCAATTGGTTGCCATGTTCTCCCGTTACTGTGCTGAACCATTCACCATTGAGCCAATTCAAGTCATTTCTGAACACAACGGTCAATCAAGAGTGTGTCCAGACTTGACCCAAAGAGCGTTGCCAGTGGAAAAGTCGTATATCAACTCCTGTTTGGCCTTGGAACTTTCCTCCGAGGAGATCTGTAATTTGTTGAAGAAGACCTCCTTGATTGCCTCTCCATCTACCACCGATGCCAACATCATTGATGTCAAGATCCCAATCACTCGTCCAGATGTTTTGCACTCCTGTGACGTGATGGAAGATTGTGCCATTGCCTACGGCTACGACAACCTGGTCAAGACCTACCCAAAGACCGCCGCTACTACCGCCTATCCATTGCCAATTAATAAGGTGGGAGACATTCTCCGTGTGGCCTCTGCTCAAGCCGGATGGCTGGAAGTGTTACCATTGACATTATGTTCTCATGATGAAAACTACAAGTTCTTGAGAGATACGGATGAACAATCTTTGGCCCAAGCCGTTTCCTTGGCTAACCCAAAGACTGTTGAATATGAGGTTGTTAGAACCTCATTGGTTCCGGGTATTTTGAAGACCATTAGAGAAAATAAGAAGCATGCCATTCCTATCAAGGTCTTTGAATGCGGTGATATCGTCTTGAAGGATGCCTCCTTGGAGAGACAGGCAAGAAACCAAAGAATGTGGGCCGCTGCTTACGCCGGTAACAAGTCTGGTTTTGAATACATTCAAGGGTTATTGACTAAGATTATGCAAACCTTCAGAGTCGACTTCTTGGAGAAGCCTTCCAGCGGTGAGCGTGGGTTTTGGACCGAGGCCAGCGAAGAGAAGAAGATGTTTTTCCCCGGTAGGGGAGCTGCCGTCTACTACAGACCAAGAAAGGACCAAGAGGCGATTAAGATCGGTCATATTGGTGTGCTTCATCCCGAGGTTGTTTACAACTTCGAGATCCCTTTTGCTGTCTCTGTTGTTGAGATCAATGCCGAAGTTTTCCTTTGAGAGAAACCCTTCATAAGCCAATTTTTGTATAAATTTCGGTGAAATCGTTACCTTTAAAAATTTTTCACCTTCACTTCTTCTTCCAACAACCTTCACCACATATTATATCTGGCTGTTTCTGTGCCCTTGTGGTGTGGATACGGTTTTAATCCCTTCGGGGGGCCTCAGTGAAGTATGTGTGTGCTTGTCGGTACTAGAGAAGCAGGTGATTGATTCCATATTTATGTCTGTCCGCCTTCGGGTGTTGATCGATGTAAGGGGTCTAATTGTCACGGAGTTGCTCTATCGAGGGGTTGGAAATGAATGAGGGGATTTCTTAGCTCGTAGCTCCTTTGGGGGTGTCTAACTTCTTGAATTCTTGATTCGTCAATTGAGTTCGTTGTTGGTAGGGTTTTGGGTTTCCACTGGCGGTATATTCCTAATCCCTACGAAGTCTCTATGAGTCGGTTATCGTTTGGGAAACAACCATATCGCGTACATCATGTAACCACCGTAATTTTTGGGAGATGTCACGACAAGTGTATCTGATTCTCGTCACGTCAAACTTCTTCACCAATCCGATTTTGACTGAGTTTATATTCTTGGTGAATTGAATAGAAGGAAATGGTGTTCAAACTACGAACCCATATATCCTCAAGCTCACCCCCCCACCAATTAATAAATTTGGTATGATGTAGTCTGAGTAGAGTTATCCCTCTCGAACTCAATTATTCGGTTCGGAAAAGTTCAATCCCTGACCGACTTCATAAACCACTTTACTTAGATTGACTCTTCACCAGCTCACCACTAGACTCATTATTTCTCTCAATCACAAGTTAACGCTATTTAATACTATCCATATACAATTGATGCTATTACATTGCCAGAAGCCCCAGTCCAAGCACCCCGCAAATAGCCATCTTCGTCTTCCAACTTCCTCCTTCTTGGAACATCAAAGGAGCCGCATCGTTAGTACTATTGCTATACGATGTTATGCTGCTGACGCCCTCCAAAACTGTTTCTGTGGATATACTTTGAATCGAGCTCACAACCTTTTCACCTGCACTGTTGGTACTGGTGATATCTATCTCATCGGTGTGGAGCTTGTAGGAATACATGGTTGATTGCACCACCACCTCGGAAACCGAGCTCTCACTAGAGGACACAATAGAGCTTCCAAGCGTGGATTGTGACACGCATTGAGCCCAATTCTCGTTTACCGTGCTACATAACAAACCGTCTTGGCAACAGCTGGCTCCTTCATAACCCAGTCCGCCACATTGGCTCCAAGCCGGCTGACATGCTGTGGCCGTTGAAACGAGCGCTGTTATAGTGGGAGTAGCCGTTTTGGTGACATCCGTTTGAAGATTTGACTCCCTCACATCGGTTTGAGAATTCATTTCCTGGGTTTGGCCGTTCTCCATCATATCGGTTTGAACATTCGTTTCCGTTGGTGTTTGCTGAGCAAATTGGTCTAATGTTGGTTCTGTTGTCGTCTGGGTCCCAGGTTGAGCAAGCGTTGTTTGCGTGAGATCCGCGGTGGTAGTCACAGCACCCACAGTCTCTGTTCCTTCAATTGTAGTCTTTTCTTCAGCTACAGTTTGCTGAGCCGTTTGCTCTGCGGTCGTCTCTGTACCTGCTGCGCTTGGCTCAATTTGATCATAATAATCGTCCAAACTACCGTTGTTTTGGACAAAGGCATCATCTGCAGCCTTGACAGCAGGGGCCATCATGGCAAGAGTGGAGAGGGTGCTCATGAACCCGATCATCTGATAGTTGTTAATAGAAAGTGACATTGTGCCTGGCATGGATGGCTCTCTAGAGTATACTTCAGGAGATATGCCCTCTTCTTAAATACCACTTATTATGGATCTAAGCCACCACAAGCCTTTGTTGTTGTTTCGATTCTTCTCACCAGCCATCTCAGATCTAAGAATATCCAAAAAATTTCAAAGATTTTGATTACGTCACCTGCTTCCACCGTTGTTCGTTACGAAGCCAGTGACTCTACGCGCAATTGAAGATCAATATAATGTCATCATGCTCTGTCTATCATCCTACCACGTTAGAGACCTCATATATAGGTTATGAGCCGTTGGAAACGGGTATTCCGCTTAGAAATTCGAGTCTACCGATGGATATCGAGATAGAGTGCAAGAAGGGGGGAAGAAGCGGCGGATCTAGCTCAGGGTCGAGAGAAGGGTCAAGCTCATCGGAATCCTCTGAATCGGAATCCTCCAGCTCCTCTGAATCGGAATCGTCCAGCTCTTCTGAATCGGAATCCTCCGGTAATGCCCAGGGCTCCCAAAGCCAAAATTATCAAGGTCGTGAAGGTGGTTCCAACAGCGGAGGCGCAGCACCCAAGGCAGTTAATTACGCAGGTACATACCATGGCTACCCTGCAGGGTTAGTTTACGGTCTTCCACTAGTGGGAGGCGTGGCGGCCATGGGTTTGGTGGGAGGACACGTTTACGAAACCTATTCAAGTGATGGTAGTTTGATCTATTCGGAGGTGCCGACACAATGTGCCTCAAGCGCTCCTGAGATTGTAACCACCGGGTCCTACTCTGGCGTGACCACATGTGTGACTACACCGGTCTCATATGTAGGAGAAGAGTTTGTCACAATTTCGGGCACTTTATCAGCAGCGCCGGCTTCGACTTCGAACCAAAGTTCAAGTGCAAGTGCAAGCGTCAGCGTCAGCGCAAGCGTAAGCTCAATATCCAGATCTAGCGGCGGCGCTGCAAGCTTGAGTGTGGATATACATCCACACTTCACTGGTAAAACATTGAAGCTTTGTCACGTGTTCACAGCTTTGGTCGGGTTGGGTGCCGTCATTACAATTCTTTAGTTGATTGGGTCACTTTATAGAGAATTAATCATATCATGGAGGATCCTTTCTATCTAAGGAACACTCAAATAAGGCCAAGCTGATTGGTGTATCCATGTCCTCACCGTTGGTATCCTCGTTCATATCAAATGGCTTCAAGATGTACTTGGTGCAGTTACTTTCACCATCCAACGTCCGATCGAGCTTTGCATTCACTATGAACAGTTTCGGATCACCATCGGGTATCGTATCCTTCAAATCAAAGTACTTCAACAAGTGCTTCAAATTGGTGTTGAAACTTGGCGGCTTTATGTTCAATATGTTGGGGATGTTCACGTACATGGTACTTGGCGGTAAGCCTGAAGGCACAGGATTGCCCATCTTTGGTGAAGAGATGAATGATGTTGGTGTGGCAACCTTATTGAACCACATTTGAGGGGCATTAAATGGTTGCTGCAACGGTTGTTGTTGTTGTTGTTGTTGTTGTTGTTGTTGTTGTTGAGAGTTTTGCTGCTGCTGTTGTTGCTGAGATAATCTCTGTTGTTGCTGGATAATCGATTCAGTTATCAAAATTTTGATTGAAATCATCACATCATAAAGTAAGTTCTTCAACTTGGGATTTTTCGTCAGAACCCTGTTATTGTATAGCCTCGTCAAATTCATCAATAAAACGTCCTTTTGTAGATTAACCGATCTTTTAATAATTAAGTCGACCAAGAACTTCTTGTGCAACATTATAATCTTGCAAATTAACCTCATACCTTTTGTTAATGATTCTAGCTTATCCGACCTTTGATTATTATTATTATTATTATTATTATGCGTCAGGTGATGGTGATGGTTGTGAGGATGACTATTATTCCTCTTATCCATGCTGTTGCAAAAATATGACAGCTTTTCAATCGACATATTCAAGGAGAAAACTAACGCATCCGTCAACTCTAAGACTTTATCATCACCCAACTCAAATCTTGAGCAACTGGTGATGATATTATTCAAATATTCCGTCATATTCTCACCATTAATCAAGAAGGAGGGAAAAGACTCATTTGTCAAGTATACATCCTCACATGACAGCAGAATTTCCACCTTAATGTCATCTTGCAAATGAGCAAACAATTCACCAACAATGTTCAGCGAATCTGATCCATTCATCGATTTCATTATATCGATGATATTGACAATCAAATTAGAACCATTGAACTCGTTATTGCCAATGAATTCCATCACAATTCCTTTAAATATCCATTGATAGAGGGTCAAATTGAAATACGATAAATTCTTGACTATAATCTCCACTTGTTCATTCAAATTTCCCGTTGAATCATTCAAAAAGTACCCCCTCATTGATTTCAAATCATAATTACTCCCAAAATCATCGTAAAAGAACTTCGTGAACAAGTCAGGACGTTGAGTGGTCAAATCCCAAAACCCATTGAGCAGGTTCTTCGATAGGCGTCGACCCTTGGTCGATTCTTTCACCTCACTAGATCCCACATTAGGGTCCATATGGCTACTGGTCAATTCAGAAAAGGGATCCAAGACGCTCACATCTGATGGAACATCTCTAGATGGACTCTCCCCCAGAGGATTTCCTAACGGGTTCCCCAACGAATTAACAAGTGGATTAACAATGGGGGTTCCCATAGGACCTAAATGATTATTCACCTCTCCAACAATATCTGAAACAGTGTGCACACCCAAGATCGACCCATTGGTATTGACCGCTGGCGGGTTTATCAGAAATTTGAACTTGATTGTATCAAATATGATTTTGTAATAACTCACTGGGAAGTCTTTCGAAAACTTCCATACTTGGTATCTCAAATGAATGGATTCCATGTCAAAATAGAGAATTTGGTCCAATTCCTCTAAATTAGCGAAAAGAATATCCCTTATTAAATTCCAGTTAACTGATCCTTCATCCGATGATGTTGATAACGTTTTCAGCAATTGTGGAATATCCAACAACTCATCACAAATCATCTTAATTAGAACTCTCCTATTGGAATCAAAATCCAATACCAATGTAGGGGTCAAGCTTCTCAAAATGTAGGATTCCAATAAATCCTTAAATTCCAATGGCTTCCATAGTTTTAGGAATTTCAAAAATAGGACAATGGAATTAATGTTTGAGGTTTCAATCCCTTTGATATAATTACAGTAAACCAAGATTCCATTATTGAACTGTTGACTGAACTCTCCATCTAAATTTAAGAGACCTTCATAATTGCTGAATCCAATAGACCTGAGATGATCTTCAGGTAAAACCATACGCGCCATTTGATTCAATGTGATCTCTTTAATAATTTGCGCTTCTGCGATTAACAAAGGACAATCATTCGGTTTATCTAACAACGTCATCCATTCACAGATATTGCACTGATTTTTATTGATCGACCAACTGTGAAGGATTGTAGTTATTGTATCCCATTGGGTTATCTTTTCCAAATCCTCCCTTGGTCTTTCAATTGAAGATAACGAACTCTTCAACAATTGCTCATAATGAATGATCAATTTTAACAATTCTGGTAAACAATGGCCTTCCAATTCATATTTGACTCTTTTATCATCTTTATTGAATAGTTTACAGTCCATTCCCATTACTAGAGATTCTAAGATCTCTCCAATCATATCTAATTCCAAGCCCAAATCGATTAATACGCGCAACTTTGTCTTTGTCACTTTCATACATCGCATCCCGGTGTTTACATTGGAAAACTGCCCCCATTGAAGTAACCCAGTTATAGCTATGCTTAATTCATTCCTCAAACTCAAATAAAAGACCAAATCCTCACGTTCCGTCAATTTCCAGCCCCACTGGGATTTGAAATCGTAGATAGCCTTTGTCAAATCATCACTGTGTGGAGCTGTTAATTTGTCCCAAAATGTGAGTAAGTGAGGCTCCAATTGATTCCAATCCTGATTCGGCAATGTTATACCTGTTGATTCAGATAACCTCTTTAGGATATTTTTTGAATTACCTGTTCTCAGCTCCTTGATGGTGTTTAAAATCAATAGATGGATGTAACATGTCCTATCAGCTTTCGATAGATAAATCACCCCTGAAGCAATCAATTTTCTCAAGTATGACGAGACAATAAATATCTGGAACTGGTTTAACTTGTTTGTCAATAAAAGAAACCCGTTAAGGGAGTATTCTTGACCTTGGCTGCTCTGTATCGCCCTGAAATTCAACCTTTCAGACATGGAATTGATAAAGGTGGTGATCAATGTCTCTAAATTCGTCTTCAACTGCTTAGAGCGCTTTGTTTTACTCACCAGGAGCTGGTCATATCTCACCCTCAATATCGACACCACCAGTTGGATCCGCTGCCAGCGGTAGTCAAGACATGTACAATCGGGGAAGTTGATTGTTTCTATCGACCAGTTGAGTATCGTTGTGAGGTTTGTCTTCCAGTTAACGTTCGATGATTCGAAGACCAACTTCACCAGATCCTCGATTGGGTCCTTGAAATCGTTCAACCTCCTCACAATAGTGTACGTAGCGTCCCCCGGGACGGTCCCAGTAAACCCAGACTTAGTTGCCAGTTTTTCAAAGTCGTCAATCATGAGCGATTCATTTCTATAGTGAATCAAATTGAACTGTTCCACCACAACAGGAATGTTCATGTCTAACACTCGCTTCAAATGAGGTCTCAAGACGGGCCAACTTGTCGAGAGGATGAATGCGTCTGAGTTGTGATAAAATAAGTATTTGATCAACTCTTCGTATTTGTATTGGAAATCCTCTATGATGGAGTCATATTTTACGCTCTTTGGTATGTTTGTCAATCCAGCAATTGCCATCAAGAGTCCTCCACTGAGTTCCTTTGAGAGATAATCCACTCTGATGATCTTGAACCAGAAGTGCTTGAGTAAAAGATAGTGTACACTCATGAGCTTCAAGTCCTCGATTGTTAATGTTCCCTTCGTTAAGTTGGTCACGTATCTCACCACCCAGGTGAGAAACGTCACCTTATTCAGCAATCCCTCTATATACAAGTTTGTCACCAACTCCAGCGTAAAATCCAACCTTTGCGACCACTTGCCGTCATTTAATCTGAAACATCCTTCAATCACACCCTCAATGAACGCCGTTACCTGATCCGTCCATTCAATCACCCACCTGTTCACAATGACACCCAGATTACCCCCTGACTTCGTATTTAACTGTCTGTGCTCATTACCAGCCACACATCGTATCAACCAGATGGTTCGATCTATTGATACGTCATGGCGCAGACACTGTTCCAGAAGGGTTTTGTTTCTCAATCCATGAGGAATAGCTCGAGAGAGCTGCTTCAAGGGCACCTCCTCGTTCGCCAACTTACCTAGCCACACGTCTCTTTTGTTTTCTGTCAACGTCATTCTAGGTGGTGGTTTGTAACCCTTTTGAAGCTGGACTCTGTTGTGTTCTCGCCGTTTGAGCATGGCGTTGCTTAGTAGATCATTAAGAACGTCTAGCTTCGACCCTTTCGGTGTCTTGGTCAGCAACGGTGTCATATACGGTCTTCCCATTTGGTATTCCATTGAAACTTCCCTTGGTACGCTGTAACCTTTGGCCAAATGAGTCTGCATGAGCGCGTCTTCAAGCGGGGTTTGGCTCCAGAGCTGGTAGTCGGGGTATAGCCCCTCTTCCACGGGGTAGATGTCCGCGGGAGGCTTCAATTGATCCTCCATGGCTCAATATCTGGAAAAGAAGAACAATATATCTGGTGTATTCTTTATATGAGAAGATGAATAATCAGACGCTGGTAAAGAAGCAGAGGGAACAGGCTCCCCTGGGAGAATACCACTTTAATGAACAGGGAACGAGAATGGCAGTAGCGCTTTTGCCACCTCAAGAGGGCTTCTCAGTGGTCCAGACGGACCCTTTGAAGGTTATTTCTGAAACAAGGTCTAAGAAGTTGGGTTTGGTGCGGCTGGTGAGACTGTTAGACAAGACTAACTATGTTTTAGTTGTTCAGAGTGCCGCCATAGCAGTCTGGGATGATTTTAAGGGCGAAAAGGTGATTGATTTACACTTTGAAGAGGGTGTTGTCAACTGTGAACTGACAAGGTCATACATCGTTGTGCAATTTGAGCGATCGCTCTCCATTTACCGATTTAGGAGCGTGCCTGAGTTGGTGTGCAGCTTTGAAACGTTTGAAAACACCGGAGTTCTGACCACAAAGGTGATTGGAGCTGTGACGGTGATTGTGTTTCCAGGCAAGGCGGCGGGACAATTGAGGGTTTTAGAGCTTGATTCAGAAGGGGAGACACTGACGACGATCATAAGAGCCCATCTGAACCCCTTGCGATGTCTTGGAGTCTCCAACAACGGGAAGCTCGTTGTTTCTGCTTCGGATCTCGGAACAATGATAAGAGTTCACGATATCAAGGGGAATACGCTGGTCTACGAGTTTAGACGAGGAATGGAGAGAGCCACAGTGACCAACATGGCATTTTCACCAAACGATTCCCAGCTGGCTCTTCTCAGTGACAAGAACACATTGCATATCTTCCAGTTCAACACTCTCAACAGAGAGTCGAACCCCAAGCCGCTAACAGAGCTTGTCCTACCCTCATACTTCAAGTCAACCAAGTCCAGTGTGTCGGCTTACGTGGGGCCCTCCTCTGGAGAACCAGACTCAGCGGAGATGGTGTGGACAGACGACGAGACCTTAATCTTGGTTTGGAAGTTCAGACGCATTTGGGAGAAATGGGTGTTGCAAGGCTCTTTAGAACCCTCTCTTGTTCGATGGGGATGGAGGTCCATTCCTGTGTAAAAGTTAAGACTTGATATGAGCATGACGCGGTTTTAAGGATCTAGCATGTGAACAGCATGGGCAACACACTTTATGATATTGAGGGAGCAGAGCCACTTATGCTTTAACTGGTTTAAATTTAATTACAGCTTTCCATGGAGAGTAGAATCCGGATAGAAGAGCCGCGTCGTTATCAGGCTTTAATTGCATTGTCCGCTTCAACTCTATTGTTGGGATGACTGTACTGAGTTTATTGCAACCAAAATGGGAATCAAAGTCAATAAATTATAGTCGAGAAACACATTATCATTATACCCGGGTAAGGTGGCATTTTAAATAAGTATATGACTTTATTTGAAATTATCTAAGTTTAGTGTATTCATCTTCTTTTTACCGAAAAGATATTGTTCGTTTGGCAAGGAGCTATCCAGAAGCTACCCAGGAGCTGCCATTTTTTATCAGCTGAGAGATATTCATGATATTCAAACCATGCTGATATCCGCTTATTTTCATTAAAAATTGATGTAAATGATATAGGATGTTCATCTAGGGTTGGTAAAATTGTCTCACCAATTGAGTGATGTCAATTGCAAAGTGGCCTATCACTCAAATGATAATGAGCGAAGGTGTGCTTATTTTAAATCTAGCAGTCCTAAGAATTGCTCGCCTATAAGCAACCTTATTGCGCTGAAATTGTCCTCGCCTATATCTTATACTCTCTCAGCTTTCTGACTTACATAAAAGGCCAAAGAAATAACGTAGAAACCTTAATATTGGTTCGAGCAGAGAACCAGGTCCAAAAACTTCCCCATGGCGATATATACCCACCAAACACGCCATTGCGATCATCTATCGCCCTAGGACAGTTAAATCCTTTGATAGCCATTTTCTATTAGAAAGTGTCTCATCAAAACTAAGGTGGTGTCCCTCAGAGTATTTGGTCCATAACAAATGAATTAAATTTAGGTGGAATCGTCAATTTGTGAGTTTCCAAGTGGGTGAAATAACTGTTCATCATGATAGCCGCTGCTATGACCTATTTCTATATCATCCGCCATCATAAATGCCATATCCAGCTGGGTCTTTTACCATAATGATCTTTTCATTATCTCCGGCTCTTTCTGATATTTTCTGTTGCTCACAAGGAGCCCGTAGTATTCACATACATCAACTTCTAATCGATCACCTCAACTGGGGCTCCATGTCATACAAATGGTCATTTAAATGGCTAACCAACCAGTTCCTTAGAATCTAATTATTTATCCAACAAGTCTCCTAACTCCAGGAACATCCCCCTCCTGATGTCGCCTACCTCTATCGTTCTACAGTTTCGCCATTATGAATATTCTATGCAGCGTGATCTGAGCAACAACCTGGTATTTCAGCCCATTCACCACGTTACAGGACACAACTTTGGTGCCGAACCGGGTTCCCCGCCATTGGGCCATTACCGGCTCCCCCAGTGTCCAATGTGATACAAAGAGAGCTATGGAATCGACCTGATACCCGGCCATCTCCTCTAACAGGTCAACAACGTTTAACATGATGGCCCGTGTCTGTTGGATCGCAGGCGGATCGCCGGAGGGCGGCACCCAGCGGCCTCCTGGCCGCTGGGGGGTGATACCGACTGTCACATGTTCACAAGAGTTCTGCATGTGTAATTGGTACGTCTTCATTGTAAAGACCGTGCTGATTGTCCCATCGTGAGATGGCCCGCTGGGCCAGATGCGGGGTAGCGAAGATGACGATGTCCACACATCGGTGGGTGGTGGGGTGGATCATCGTCCTCCGCAGCGGATTGATGCTGTGGAGATCAAGATCCCACACCGTGTCCAGGATACGCTGCGTTGGCACCTTATAGTTGAAATTGTGGAGTACGACGCATTGGGACCGCTGGATCGGGTTTGCGGTCTGTTCATTCAAGTATACACTGCGCAGATAGTCGAAATCATTGACGGTGATGTCCAGCCCCTTCTGCCGCTGCTCTAGCTTGTCTAAGTGCCTTGTCTTTTCATTCCAGATCGATGTCCATACACTGGGGTTCACATACTGCGCCAGTTCCTTCACATCCACCAATTCCGGCACGAGCGTAGGAAGCACAAACCGCAGCGGATGCTTTGCAGAGGGAAACTTGTCTGCAGTAGTCATCGTCAATCCTCGTCCCAGTAACTGGATATCCTGATTGATGATCTTACCTGAATACCTCTTGAGGTCCTCGGGACTGTGAAACCTGACAAGGTAGTGACCTGTGGGATTGAGGTTCATTCCAAAACGACACTTAATTACATCTCGCACCTCAACCTGGTCGTCCAGCTGCTGAAAGTCCGACACAGTGAGCAGGTTGGAGGGATGATAAGTCATGAAGAATCCTCCTGGATGACTCAATCCCGGCTCGCCTATTCCATAGATAGTCTCTGAAGATGCGAAATCCGTCATCCTCTTCTTCATCGACCCAACTAACTGTCTTCCAATGACATTCATCCCAACCGTAGATCAATTAGGGATGAAAATATAATCAAGCCGTGAAAAATCACCCTTCCAAACCCTGGCTCCCACCAAAACCACCACAACACATACTAAAACATCTCATGAGCCTTTAAAAGCACACACAGCGGCCGTCACTGTGTGGGAGGAACAGCACAGAGGGGGTATTCTCACCGATCACGTGACATCATACTCTCTCAGTGAGAATTTTTTCAGATCCAATTGGACCTCCGTGCTGCGTCCTCTTCCTCCTCTGTTTCACCTTGTAAATAGTTTTAGATACCGGTATGGAGGACAAATTTGATGAGGTTGCATCGATAATATCGTCACTTTCCACGGGGTCCCGAAGAGGGTCCCAGTTGGGAGCACATTTGGGCGCAAAACCCTCGTTGCTCGGGTCCCATAATAAGACAACCTACGCCCAATTTGAGGAAGCGGTGAAGAGTGAAGGTTCAGACGCCCTCAGAGACGCTTTAAGCTCCATCAGCGCCACTTCTGCCCCCCAACCCCTCAATCTGTCTCGGTTTCCTTCAAATATGAACCTGTTTGGCCAAAATACACACAGTCACTCAATCGCTGGGTCGAGCTTCTTGGAGAAGTTTGCGAGCGTGACGGAGAAGACAAGAGATCTGGAATTAGGAAAGAGTGGATCAGGATCCAGAAGAGGAAGCTCGATTTTGAACACAAACCAGAACGGAGACCTGATCTCCTCTCCAAATCAAAGCTTCAGAGAGGCCAGAAAGCAGTCCTTTTCGGAGAAATTGGACAACTACATCTCCGCCACTAACTCTCCAAACCAATCCCGTCACCTATCGTTCAATTCCGGCATCGATAGACCCCATTTGGATGACGGGAAGAATATCTGGAACCCCGGCTCGGCTTCCACGTTCCACCCTTCCACGGTTCCGGAACCAGTTCCAAACCCAACAAGTCAACAGATTAACGGCTTTGGTTATTCTTTTGGAGACATCAACTTCATGCAGGGTCCACCCCAGATGATGATGGCTCCATTCTTGCCAAACGGATATGTTCCTTCAATGTTCCCTCCGTTCATGCCAGTCACTGAGCAGGAAGCCGTCGAAGAGGGTGAAAAGGAGGACAAGGGCGAATCATATTCTGCAGTAATCGAGGAAGAAGCCATTGAAGAAGAAACAGGCGGAGATCCAAAATCCAACAATCAAGATGTTAGACCAATCTCACCTTTCATGATGCCCCCTTTTAATCCCTACGGGTTGCCACCATTTGTGATACCTGTGTCTCCAATTGGAACACCTCCACCGCCAATGATGATGCAAAATCAAATGATGATGCCCCAACAGCAAAAGAAGGCGAAATCTCCAAAGAAGACGACTGCTTCACTGTCAGGGCCAAATGCCACTCCACCAGCTGTCAAGAAGAATAAGCCAAAGATGAGAGGCGGAAAATCAACGATTGTTAGATCACCTTTATTGGAGGAATTCAGATCGAACAAAGATGGAAATAACAAGTACACATTGAAGGCTATAACATCACACGCCTACGAGTTCTCGAAAGATCAGCATGGATCGAGATTCATCCAACAACAATTGGGTGTTTGTGACGAAGAATCGAAGGATTTATTCTTCAAGGAGATTGTTAACGACTCAATGGATTTGATGACCGATGTCTTTGGTAATTATGTGATCCAAAAGTACTTTGAACATGGTACATCTGTTCAAAAGAAGGTGCTTTTTGAAAATATGAGATGGTCATTCAACGATCTATCGGTTCAAATGTATGGGTGCCGTGTTGTTCAAAAGTGTATCGAAGGTGTTGCTTTGGAGGACCAATTGGCAATTGTTGAGGAATTGAGATCAAACGTCTTCAATTTGGTCAAGGACCAGAACGGTAATCACGTGATCCAAAAGTCGATTGAGAGAATCCCAATCGAAAGGATCCCATTCATCTTAGAGGCCTTGAAATCCCACATTTACCACTTATCAATGCATCCATACGGTTGTAGAGTCATTCAAAGATTGTTGGAATGCTCTCCTGAGGATGATCAGGACTTCATTCTAAAGGAATTGAAGGGGTTCATTTATTATCTCATTCAGGACCAATTTGGTAACTACGTCATTCAACACATCATAGAATCAGGCAATGAGGAATACAGAGGAGAGATCTTGAAGGTGGTCATTTCCAACCTGATTGAATTGTCGAAACACAAGTTTGCTTCCAATGCTGTCGAAAAGTGTATCATCAATTTACCTGTGGATTCGAGAATCCAAATTTATGTCACAATGATGGCCATTGATAAGGATTCTGAGGGGGAACCCAACCTGTTAAAAATGATGAAGGATCCTTTTGCCAACTACGTTGTTCAAAGAATGGTTGAATTGATCGATACGGAGAGGAAAGTGGTTCTTGTGGCTCAAATTAGAGAATACTTGGAATTAATCAGAAAATCCCACCAAGGTAAGCACTTGGCTAGTATTGAGAAGTTGAGCTTGATTTGCTCACGTTACGACTGATTTTCTGCGTCTTGTTTATAGTTTTTTTTATTGAAGTGTTCCTAGCTTGTTGTTGAATGCTGAGCATCTGAATTCCTGGCTGTGCAACAAAAAATTTCACCCTTCAAATTTTTCATTTTAAAGCCTGATTTGCCCTTCATAGCGTGCCAATAAGAAGGTCATCAAATGTCTGCAGAAGATTTGGACGATATTTTCACAAAGTTAAAAGAGGCCCATGATTTGAATTCTATTGAGGAAGCTCCTCAGCGAGATACCTTGAACTCTTTAAAGAAGAAAATCAATAAGTTACCCAAGATAGAGGCCCACGTCACCAATAGTAAGGCAGTGGAGAGGAAATCAAAGAGATCCGTTCAATATGTTAACGATCCAATTGAAGCTATTCTTCCAAGTATGGAAAAGGTTGAAACAAACCCTAAAAGATTGAAGGAATTGAGATCTCAAAAATGGTTCGCTATGGCAAAACCAGAAATGACTGAGGAGTTACAAAGAGACCTAACGCTGCTTCAGAATAGACAGTTTTTGGATCCAAAGAGGTTTTACAAGGGGGAGAAATGGAAAATACCCGAGCATTTCCAGGTGGGTACAATCGTCTCAGGTGTTGGAGAGTATGCGGGTGATCTCAAGAAATCTCAAAGAGGTAAAGGGTTTACTGAAGAGTTATTAAAGGATAATGCCAGTCAGAAATGGTTTAAAAAGACATATGCCGATATCCAGAAGAAGGAATCTAGTAAGGTCTCCAAGAGAAAAATAACACGCTGACTGTCTCCATTGATGTATACATATAATAGATAACATTTGCTTAAAGATAGAAAAAAATGGGTTAATAGGAGTCTGTTTGGAGATACATTTTCCTATTTGTTGGCTCTCCACTTCTTCGTCTTCTCTCCAATTCTTGCTCCGCCTTTATTGGGCCAAACCTTTTGGTCAACTTGTTGAAGAACAATCCACATGCGTTGCACAAGGTGCGGGCGCTCACAGGCCCTTTTCGCCACTCGGGTGTTTTATCTGACCCACATTGAGAGCAGATTGTCTTTGGTTTAAAACTTAGCTCTGGTTGAAGCATCCCTTTGGGATAGAGGCTTGACTGAGTCTTTTCAAAGTTTTCGGGCTTTAGCGGATCCACCTGCAGAGTGACGGCAACTCCAGGGAATTTGGCGGGCCTAATGTGGGATCTTAAATTGCTTGTCTCACCTTGAATATCCAATCCATACGATTCACTTACAAGACCGGGTCCACCTTCCATTAAATTGAGGGGCATGCTTTCCGATGCGGGGGTCCATTTATTGAATGTTATCTGGCGCTCATCATTCTCTCCTTCAAACTGGAGCCAATCATCTATGATCAATTTGCAGGATTGAAAGATCGATCTTAAATTGACCAATTCATTCTTTGGAAATTGTTTTAAATAATGATGGAATTGGTCGATATTATATCCATCCTGGTCGACAACCCCACCGCGGGCTTGCAATCCGGATTCGTCCTTCATTTCTACTCCCATGAACTTCCTCATCTGCTCATCATCTTTAATATGATGTATGAATTTTTCAATCTCCGGAGCAACCTCCTTCAACCCAATAATACCCCTCAAAATGTGATGTGCACTTTCATAATACTCACTGTATGAGTTTTTAGGATTTTCAACGTTAACTGTTCTTGCCTCCTCCATTAGAAACGTATAGTTCTCAGGAAGCATATTCCATTTCTGGTATTGCGAACTTGTTGTATGAAGTGTGGCCATTTTATCACCACTTTTGGCCAGGAAATGACGGGTGAGAGGGCTTTCCACAAAACTGGGATGGTACTCCTCGGGGCTTTTTGGAGGAAGGTTGAAAACCGGATTTGTAGTCCAAACCTCACCGGGTCTATTCTCAATAGACGCATAGACTGGCGTGCTTATATCCCCCTTTTGCCCAGAAAATTCCATTGGAGGTTGAAGGGGTGTCAAATTTGTGTTCTTCTGCCTTAGCATGTCGATGTTGGTATCACTATGGGGGAATGAAGGATTGAAATTAAGCAGTTGGTTGAGAGGTGGATTTTTCACCAGGTATGAGTGGCTTTCCGGTGTTATGGGGTTATTGAATTTGGCATTTGGTCCTCTTTCGCTGCCTTGAGAGCAGGATTGCGAATGGAATGGCAGAAAGGGCCTACTCTGATAGTTATAATCATATGGTTTCAACGCTTCATTTGGATATTCATGAGGGTAATTAAATATTTGGGAAGAACCGGTTTTTTGGCTTTGTTGATTCAAACCTTGTTCTCTGAGTGAGATCCCCAGGTTTTGGTTTGTTGATTTGGGTTGGGAGGTAGTGTCAAATATTTTGCCTTGTTCACTCTGGTCGCCTTTAACCATCGAATTAAAATCAAAATCGACGTAAAAAGTGGTTGGGTTCAATTGATACGACTGGAAATCAACTATTCAAAACGTATTCAATAAAATCGAAGCTTTGTCAATTGAAACCAGTCAAATAAAAAGACAATATATTTGCCTTTTTCCATTGCTAATCAACTTTAATAAATGATGTCTTTTATTATTTTATGGAGTAGTAGTCTGTCCCCCAGCAGACTGAATACCTACAGTAGCTAAAAACAAGATTGGCAGAAAAGAGTTGCCTAAACGGGAAATTATATAGATCTCAGCAAACAATGGCAAGGGCAACATCATCACACATTACCAGCAACTTGAAAATAAATGATATTATTGTGTGTCAATGTTTTTCTTTGCCAGATATACTGGTTGGGCATTGTATTGTGTTTAAATGAGATAGAATGCTGAGCGCTCATGATTTTTCCCTATTTCTTTCGCCCTAGGGTTTTGCAGTACCATTGTGAATCCGATTTTTGTGACCAGTCACATCTTACCAATTTTTATCAAAGGAGTAACAGCCATTTATAAACCAGCCATCTTTGTCTACTTCAAAAACAGTACAAATATGGTCCTTCAGGACATTTCTAATTTGTACTTTACTGAACCCAATTCGAAAAGACGACGATTGAACACCAGAAGGCATTCCTTAATTCCAACTTCTTTATCAATGCTGTCACTGTATAAGAAACATCTTGAGGGCCCAGATACGACTTTATTGTCAAAAAAAAGAGACACTAATCGCCGTTATTCAATTGCCACAAATGTCACTTCAAAATCGTTTGTGAATCCTACTACTGATAGGCAACCGCAAGATCTGTTTTTATTAAAACAATTGAGGGCCCAGTATAAAGACGTTAAGGCCAAGTACTTAAAAGCGGAAGAAAGAATCAAAGATATGAAGATTGCTCATGATTTGAACAAGGAAAGCTTGAATAATAAATTTTTAACAGACAAAGAGGAGTTAAAAGACCAATTTCAAGCCAAGTTGAAAGCAATCGAAGAAACTTACCTTTTGAAGGCGCAGAATATTGTAGATGAAAATATCAAAAAGGTGCATTGCGAAATGGCCAACATGAAGGAGGAAATTGATGATATAAAAGGCAAAATCAATCACACTTCAAAATTCTCATTCAGAGAAAAGGAAGAAGAGTTGAAGTTAATTCATTTGACTTCAATGAAAAACTTGAATACCTCCCACATTGATCAGATAAAAAACTTGGAAAAGGAGTGCAATAACTACCGAACAAAAATCGATGAGTTGAATGTTCAAATTGATCTCTACAGCAAAACGACGGCCGATGATCTGGAAATAAGGGAGACCACACTAAAAAAGGCCATAAAAGATTGCCTAAAAGAGGAGAATGAATTGAAAAACCAGGAATCAAATCTTTCAACTGTGATCCAACAACTGGAACTAGATTTAATCTCAGCTAGGGACCAGATTACAAAAAAGAAAGATCAAGTCAAAACCTTTCTATTGGAAGAAGCTGATTTTGAAAAGAGTCTTTTTAATGAACAAGAAAGCCGCCGCATTGCTCTTAACAAACTTCAGCAATTAAAGGGTAATATCAGAGTATTCTGCAGATTGAAGCCTTCTACTTCCAACGATACATTTTTCACAGAAAAGTTGGGATTCTCACAAACCAAAACAGGAAAGCAAGGATTGATTATTAGTGAAACACTCAAAACACGCCCTGGTTTGACATCTCCAACAAAGAATAAGGTACTTAGCCATACCTTTCAATTTGATTCCATTTTTGAACAATCATCTACCAACGAGGAGATATTCGAAGAAATCTCCCAATTGGTCGAAAGTGCTTTAGATGGTTATAATGTTTGCATCTTTACATACGGTCAAACAGGCTCAGGTAAAACATACACGATGTCAAACCCCAATGATGGATTAATTCCAAGATCGCTGAGCCAAATTTTGGATAGAGTCGAAAGATTAAGAAGGAGATGTTGGGAATACAAGCTTTTTGGCCAATTCTTTGAGATCTATGGCGATTCGGTTAAGGACTTGTTAAATGGCAAGTTTAAAACCAATGCTTTCGATATCGAACATGTCAGAAAAGTCCAACTAACAGATTTGGACCAAATCAATACCCTTTTATTGAAAGCCAATTCCAACAGAGCCACGAAATCAACAATGGCTAATAGTGAATCTTCAAGATCTCACTATGTCTTTAAGTTGACCCTGGAAGGTAAAAATGAAAAAGGTGAGATCTTCAATGGCTCGTTGAATTTGGTAGATCTTGCGGGATCTGAGCGGATTTCTCAATCTCAGGTGACTGGAATGCGATTAAAAGAGACTCAAGCAATCAATAAATCGTTGAGTGCTTTGGGAGATGTCATACATTCTCTTTCCAAAAAATCAACTCATATTCCATATAGAAATTCCAAGTTGACATATATTTTGAAAGATTCCTTGGGAGGGGATTCAAAGACCCTTATGTTTGTCAATATAAGTTGCTCAAATTCCCACTTTAGTGAGAGTTTGAACAGTTTGAGATTTGCCAGTAAGGTTAATAACAGCAAATTAAGATAGGAGTTGGTTTTTTATATCTTCATATCCGTTTTATATCATCATAATAGTATAAAATATAAGTATTTCGGTCTATATACAGAAATCAATTTGATATCCTTTTGATCTCAATGTGTGGTTTTTCGTAAGGACTATCCAACAAATTTGGATAATCATCATTGACCTCCAACTGGCCACTCTCCTTCAAGCGTTTCCATGTGCCTGGAAAACATTTTGCAGCGTACTTATCCAAATCTTTTCTAACCCCTTCATGTAAACAGTTGTTATGTATCGTTTTCAAAACATGTTCATCGATTAAGGTGGGGTCTCCATTTTCATTTGTATCAATCAATGTATCCAATGCTGTACGGTACTGTTCAAAATAACAGTTTGCAATTAGAAATTCTCCAAATAGATAAGAATCCGGTAAAACGTCATAACTGGAAAGTCCATTATAGAAATCCTTCACATGACCCAATGTAGCGTACTTTAAAGATTTCAACATCCAATACGCGGATTCATTGTTTAAACCGTGATTCTTGGGCAAGGCGTAGGCCATATTGAAATTATCTCTCGTTTTGAATGGATCCTCCAAAGCCGAATATCCCTCCATAACGGCATTTAGAAGCTTTATGTCAAGATTGATAGATAAATCCATTTTTAGAGCAAGATGAAGTTTAAAAATCCCTTCTGCATCCTGGAATTTACCCAAAGCTTTGAAAAGATAGATGTAGAACTCTTCACTTGGTGGTGGCAATTTCTTTTCTTTGCTCAAAGCCTTCATATCAGCAAAAACCTTAAGAGCCATATCCGGGCGCTGCGATTCAACGAACATTTGAACAAACCCTGGAAAGTAATCATAGGAGATATCAAATGAATCGGAAAGATATCTGTAAATACGGGAGTTCAGTTCTCCATCCTTTGAGTCAAGAAGGAACTCGTAGACACAACCAAAGATTTTCTCATATTTCCCCGGGTTCAATTTTGATTCACCTTTCTTGATATCCGGTGTTTGATCCAAGAGAACCAAAATACCCAATGATGGCTCATTATATGCAATTGATGATTTAATCATGCGGTATACACTCTCCTTATCAAAAATGTACTCATACCTCTTGACATTCTTGTATATTTCCATCTTCAAATTCCACGAAATCTCTGGCACCTCCCATATCGAAGCAACTAGTTTGAAGAGAGATAAAACATAGAATCCCTCATATTCGCCTTCCCAATCCACTCTATCTTTATTCTTCATGAATATAGACGCTGCATTGTTATAATCCTTCTTTGAAATCAAATAGTTGAATAAAGTGGCTACACTCTTCGCGTCAGGTTGTAAACCAAACTCATCTTCGAAATCATTTGTGAACTTCTCAATATATTCGAAACTTTTATGAGACCAAGAGAGCGCCTCTAAGACTTGATTATACGAGTCGGTGTCTTCAAATGCGTATTCTTTACCCAATTTCTCCAATTTTTGGTTCAGTTCCTGAACAATTTCTATCGCCGGTTTATATTCGTGGTTTTCGTATGAGTTCCATTGTAATAATGCCATCCACTCCTCTTCAATGTATTCTTCCTCCTTTCTTGTTTTTAACAAATCGATCAATGTTTTTGCACTGTTCTGTTTACCAAATGTTAATGCTGAGCCAACTAAGGCGAACAAGACATCACCAACAAAGATCTCTTTAAATTCGGGATTCTGAAACCCACCACTGGCCGTTTCTAGCTTTGTCAAAATCCCTTGGGAAACATCCTCAAAGTTATTTCTTGTTGCAAAATATAACAATTCAACATATGCTTCCACAGGTTGGTCGACCTTCTTTTCCAATTCATCCAATAAAAGCACCAATCGTTCGCTGACAAAGTTATCTTCAAATCCTTGACTGATTTCCTCATCTGCGGCCTTGAAGAACGTTTCAAGTATCTTATTGAGTACTCCCTCCTTCTTTAAACCCTCTTTAGTAACCAGCTGACATAGTTTAATCATGGTTTCTGTATCTGGTTTTATACTTTGGAATGCCTCTACAACAATTTCTACCACTTGATCTTCTGTCCTGACATTATGTAACTCGGTCTCCTCCTTAATGAATGCATCAATCACTTTAACAATATTTTCTCTCTTGTTACTCAAAAGGACATAGTTGATGAATATTTCAAATAGCTGCAACCTGATATCCTGATCTTCGTCATATTCTATGGTTTTTCTCATAGCGTTATAAAACCTGGGGAAAAAATCAATATATCTAACGTCGTCTATTGTCATAGCACCTAAAACTGATCTCAAAGTCGTCAAAATTTCTTCTGGTGTGAATGAATCGGATGGATTTGATGTTTGATCAATAAAGTTGATTAAAGAGTTTGCCATTGGTAGTTGCTTACGATCGAACTCCCCACTTGGTAATATAGAGATCAAATGAAATAACCCTACTTTCAACCGTTTTGCCTTCAATTTTGGGGCCATTGATTGGTTTTTGAATGTGTTTTGAAGTTCTAAGACCATTTGAATCCGTTGAGCTTCCAAATCCGCAAATTCCGTGCTTGGAGTTGAAGATTGTGTCGAATACTTTTGAACGTGAAATGTGGACTTTACCGCCGTTGGAATGGGTCTTTCGTAAATCAAAGAATTCTCTCTTATAACAAGAGACCTAAATACTTGTGAAACCAATCTAAGATTGGCATAACCCGCACGGAACATCTCTAAAGTTGAATTGGTGAAGTACAAAAATGGCATACTGGAACTGAAAAATTTCTACAATGTTAAACGGAGATTGAATCTGCTCAGCATTAGGATTATAGTTTTGTACGCAACCGTTTGTAAATTATATAGTAAATAAATAGATAGTTTTTTAACACCAAAAGCGGTAGACTCTATACCACCAGGGTTTAGCCTTCAATGCTTCTTTTTCAGCCGCAATTTCAGCCACTAGGGCTTCAATATCCACTTCTCTACGACCAGTGTCCACATCAATGTCTTCTGCCCTGATGAATAAAGTGAAGTCCTTCTTCCATACCATGTAGAAGACATAGAAGAAAATTAAAATTGGAACACAAAGCCAAGTTTCAAAGAAGTTCTCAGCATCAGCCTTTGATTCCCCCATTGGAAACAAAGCGACCCAAAATTGGGAGATCAAAATCAAGCAAATTAAAACACATCCAAAGATGGAACCCCAAATGCCAGTTTGAGAAGTGTAATGCAATTCGTTAATGCCGCGGCCTCTAACTTGAAGGGCTTTTCTGAATCTCATCTGGCAAACACAGATCGAGCCCCAGGTGAACAAAGAGGAGAGACCGGATATGGAAAGCATCCAAGTGAAGATTGTAGTTTGCTTGCCAGTTGCCACCAAGAAACAGAGGAACCCAAAAGCCAAGGTGATCATAACACCTGCCAAAGGTCTTCCTCGCTTATCAATGTAACCAAACCAGCGAGGACCATAGCCATGATCGGCTAAAGAGACAATGGTTCTTGAAGCACCGAAGACACCCGCGTTACCCACAGATAGAACTGCAATCATGATGACCACGTTCATAACAGAAGGTAACCCTTTGATCCCGGCATTAGAAATGGCAATAACAAAGGGAGAGGCCGCAGCATTGGAAGAACCTGCTCCCAGCAATCTTTCATCATTGTATGGAACTAATAAACCAATCAACGTCAAGGAGATCAAGTAGAATAGAGTAATTCTCCAGAACACCTGTTTTGTGGCCTTTGGCAATGACTTTGGGTCGGCAGCTTCAGAGGCAGCAAGGGCTGCCATCTCAGTCCCACTGAAAGAAAATGCGGAAGTGACAAAGACAGCACAAACACCTTTGAAGCCGTTTGCAAATGGACCAGGATCGTGCCAATATTTACCTCCTAGATACCCATTTGGATTACTTTTTGGTGCACCACAATTGATTATGATACCCAAGATGATGAATCCGACAATCGTGACGACCTTAATGATTGAAAAGATGAATTCGGCCTCACCATAACCTCTAACACCAAATATATTAATAAAGATGATCAAAGCCAGGAAAATCGCAACCCACGCTGCAGAGTTGACAGTGCTGTGCCAGTATTCGATGGTGATCGAAGCCGCAGTCAATTCCAAGGGAACAGTGATGATCCAGCCTAAAACGTAATTCCAAGCCATACAAAACCCCCAAGCAGGAGAAATGAACCTAGAGTTGTAGTGGATGTATGAACCTGACACAGGAATGGCCGTTGCCAGTTCTGCTGCGGCCCTAGAATGATGTTAGTGTCAAATGCTCATGATAGAAGAGAATAAGTTCAACATACTGACAGGTGCAATAAATCAAGGCACCAGTTAAGGACCAAGCAATGATCAAAGCGGCAGGCCCACCCTTGTGCAAAGCCTTACCCGAACCGACAAATAACCCTGTACCAATGGCACCACCAATACTAATCATCTGCAGATGTCTCCCTTTCAATGACCGTTTCAACGGAATGCCTGCTGCTCTCCTATTAGCAATTTCCATCTCAGTCAACCCGGGCTCTAGTTCCGGCCGATTTTTGTACATTGGATGTGGTTTAAATGAATCGATGAACCCGGTGATGATGTTCTTGTCATTGTCTTCATTTTTGCTGCCCTCTTCTAAATCAATTGATGAGATTGTCTCAACTGTAGCAGTTACAGTATTCTTTTCGTCAAATACCTTAGCCATGGTTGATTGTTACCTTATTGTGTGATATCCACTTTACGTTCACGCCGTATTGGCCCTTCAAATTTGGTGCAATCTGGCGGGGTATTTATAGAATTTCAATGCTGATAATGTTATCGTAATTCCGGTATGATATTTCTTAGCTGCTCTTATCACTGGGATCAAAGATAAGAATCTCATGACTTCCGATACAATTACCCTTTTAAGGGCATGCTGAGCACCTGTATCACAAAAAATATCTCTCTATTGTTCTTATCTTTCTTTAATGCCACACGCTTTTTGAGTCAGGTGCTTAAATACCCACCCGCAGGCGTATCATCCCGACTCAAACCTCCTGTATCAGCAAATGTAAGAAAATTAAGCAATTTAAATTCGATACAATTGGACTCTTGACAACCACTGGCCACGTCAACAAAAGGTTCGAAAAGCTAGGAGTGGAAGTTCATTTGCAATGAAAGGTATTTCCATGTTCAAGATCTCACCACAACCACAATTTTGCAGCAAAGCCTCAATGATCTTATCATAGCCACAATTTTGAAGGAAAGTTTCGATGCTCTTATCAAAATTGACACCGAGCAATTCCTATTAACAATTACTGTCACGCCAGTGTTGATTATGAGCAATTAGGTCGAGATGCAGATTTTGCCAAGTAAATGTATCCTCTATCCAACAAGGTGGTTTGTATAAATTATCTCGTTGCATCGCTTTGCATTAATCTCCTTTGCACCCATGACATTCTTTGGGGTTGTCTATTTGGCACGGCATCAAAATAAAAAATTAGGTATGATAAGAAACGTGGGAGATATGCGGGCCGACGAATACCCGAACCAATGTAAACACGACTTCGCGTGGAATTGTTGGGTGACCCCATAATTATCATATTGGTGAGTGGTCACACACCGAGCTTTAGTTGGAAAGCATGAGTGTATTGAAAGTACAACTCTATTGTGAAATCGGGTTTGGAGCCCATGCCAATATCTGGGTCGGGACCCTCTATTTATAAGTGGTTCTATATATTTGGATTGAGTCTCTCAAATTGTGGAAGCCAAGTTGGATCAAAAAAGCGTCGCTTCAAACCCCGTCCGGTCTTTCACTGTCCCTTTTACCAATGACCTGGCCCCTATCATCGTATATCTTCACATCATGTTGGTATTCCTTGATTGCCCAATTCAGTCCAATGAAATTGATGTCGGGATCACTGCTACCTCTTGATTTCGTGTATCTGGTCCAAAAATCAACCGACTTGAATCTAGGATCCTCTTCGGGAAAACCGTTGCCTAATCTCAATTGGGCACACTGGTCCCTCAAGTAATCACACACAGCACTTCTCAATTTCCTGGCCTCAGATCCGAATTTCAACTCATCGCTCAGGTCATTTGGATTCTCCAAATTGGGGTATTTTTTGGTTAGTTCTTGCCACTCCTTCCTGAAAGCAGCAATGATGGAATCATCCAATGGTTTTCCGATGTTCACCGTCACGGTTGCGCCAACGTTGTTTGGTGTCAAATAATCCGACTTCATGTCCAGTTCCTCGGGCTTCAAGAGCTCAAACCCGTCCGCAAAGATCGGCACAATCACCGGCTGGACCGTGGGTTCCAAAATCAGTCTTGCCGTCCCCCATCTGAAGTATCTCATCGAGTTGTTATGTGGAGGTTTCAATTGACACACATAACCTTCGGGGAAAACATGAACCCACGAGGATTGGTACCGCAAGAGGGGTGATGTGTATTTGGGATCAAAAAGCGACATGGCGTGTCTGGAAAGAGCTTGTTCGCTCTTCTTTTCTTCAAACACACCTAACATATGTTGACTGTCAATCGTTTCATCCGGACTTAAGATTCTGATACATGCATCCAGACCTGATTGGAACGGTCCTCTACCGAATCTTTCGCAAGGTAGAATCTTTCCTAAGGAAAAGAATGTGGTTGCTGCCTTATTTGTAAAACAGACGTTTGATGCTGCTAATCCCCATCTAATATCATTCCATGCCAGAGAATATTTCCATGGCAAACATGCTACAATCATTGGGTCGTCGCATGTGGACATGTGATTCATATACGTTAAAAAGCCTCTATTTTCAGCCCTTGCTTGAGCCAACCCCCTGTCAAAGTTTTCCAATCCCTTCACCTCCTTGTTATACAGAGTTGAAAGAATCACCTTACATATGGCAATCATCGACATGCCCGTAAATTGCGACGCCAAATTCCATAATCGAGACCTTTCAGGTCTTGTTTTAAGAATCTCCTCATCTCCCCTTTTTAGAACATCATGAAACGACATCGAATGGTGGCTTGGTGCTTAATCACTCAATGTTTGATTTGATGAGAGCATTCCTTTTTTTTTGTTGAGAGGCGTAAAAAAATTTACCCGGAGAGACTCAATATGTTGGTCAATACGAGAGAAGCGATGCGTGCTCTTGTTTATCCATGAGCAGCGTGTTGTGTGCTGTTTTTTCCAGGAATCTTTGTTCAGTTAGTGGAGTTATAAGTTGAATTAAGAGGACACTCAAGCCTTGCGCCACGCCGAGGTTTCATGCGCCACCACTGCGCTGAAGTTTCCAAGAAGAGGCCAAGAAGCGTAATTTAAAAGCACCAATTTATGGAAGAAAAGTGATGATTATGATCCATTTCATTATATTGCCAGATCTGACTTATATATCGATTCATTTACGATGAGATTAAGTGACAGATGTGAGGGTGGCTCAGTGGCTCATGAGCTCATTTGAATTTTTCCGGTTATCATGGCAATGACCAAAAATATACCACCAAACTGGTTAGTTATAATCAAAACAATAAATAGAGTAAGTGATGAATAATTGATCCTTTGATTATAAATGAATGTTAAAAAAACCAAAGCTTAAGGGTAAGCTGTAGGGGAATCAATCCATCAAAAATCACTTTCCATAAGAGGTAATAAATAAGGGTTTAACGAAACGGGGGGGAGGAGGGGAGTTGAAACCATTCTGCCAAAGAAATGACTTAAAAACCAGTATACGTTCAAAACCAATTTGTTTATCCTATTTATTACCTTGTTAGTGGGAAGCAGTTTAGCCTCAAGTAATGTAAATTATTGCTTGATTGTCTTTTTAAATGACAACATAAGAGAAATCACAAATAGGTCAGTATTAATTGTGTAGTTTATGCATGCCTAGCAAATGCCTAGCAAATGCATGTTATAAACTCATATGGCACTGTCTGTCTTAGCAGAATTGACCCCCACTCAATTCATATAAAATAAAATAACAATTACATGAAAACAAGTTATAACTTGGTGAATTATGCTTGAAATCACATTCTCACTACAATGGAACAACCAAAACGACAATTTGACGTTTATTCGATTGTGTCTTTACACCAACGTGGATCATGGCGCATGCTCACAATCATCCTGCATGCGCCACTGCACACCGCACCAGAATTGACCCCCTCTCAATTTCATATCAAATAAGACAATAATCACAAGAAAACAAACTCCAACGGTATCACATAAGCTGCTTGTCACATTCCTATTACAATGGAACATTTAAAACGGCAATTGGTTCTTTCATTCCATTGTATCTCTGATCCAGCATGAATCATGGCGCATGTACATCAGTTACCCTTAATGCGCCACACACGTGACCACTGTCAATTCCATTCAAACCCCGTCCAATTTTGGTCACTATAAAACCACCTAACTGATTACCCCCCTCAAATTACATCTTGCTCCGACCCCACACCTTCAACTCTCTTCTCCCCTTTCCACTAAGGGATCTGGCGCTTCCGTCCTTGCTGCGCCACACACACGTGACAACACTACGTATTTGATTGTGGCGCATAACGAAAAATTTTTACACCCTCCGTTGGAAAATTTTTATCGATCTTGCCCTTTGCCCTTTCTTCTCCTCAGAACACTCAGTTTTCCTCCAATTTTCGGCCAATTTTTTGATATTTGAAGAAGGTTTTAACTACCCAGTATCCAAAAATACCTCTATAAGAAAAAAATCATAAAAAACCCCAAATTTTAACTAAAAAAATTAAAAAAACCCAAAATGTCTTCTGCTGAAATCAATCAACTTACCGACGCCGCTGAAAAGTTGTCAGTGTCAGAAACCCCAGCTGCTGAAACCCCAGCTACAACCACAGGTGATTCTCCAGCTTCCGAGCAACAATCTAGCTTTGTTTCTCTTTACGTTGGTGAGTTGGAACCATCTGTTACTGAATCCGACCTTTACGAGATTTTCTCCCAAATCGGTCAAGTTTCTTCTATCAGAGTTTGCAGAGATGCTGTTTCTAAGCAATCTCTTGGTTACGCTTACGTCAACTTTGAAAATAAAGATGATGGTGAAAAGGCTTTAGACTCTTTGAACTATTCCGAAATCAAGGGTAGACCATGCAGAATCATGTGGTCTCAAAGAGACCCAGCTTCTAGAAAGAAGGGTAACGGTAACATTTTTATCAAGAACTTGCACCCAGCTATTGATAACAAGACTTTGCACGACACCTTCTCCTCTTTCGGTAGAATCTTGTCTTGTAAGGTTGCCACCGATGTTAACGGTAACTCCAAGGGTTTCGGTTTTGTCCACTTTGAAACTGATGAAGCTGCCGCTGACGCCATTGAAAACGTTAACGGTATGAAGTTGAACGACTTGGAACTTTACGTTGGTCCTCACGTTACTAAGAAGGAAAGAGACGCAAAGATGCAAGAAATGATCGACAACTACACCAACATTTACGCCAAGAACTTCTCCTTGGAATGGGATGAAGAATACTTGAACAACTTGTTTGGTGAATTCGGTGAAATCACCTCTCTTCACCTTGCCAAGGATCAAGAAGGTAAGTCCAAGGGTTTCGTTTTCGTCAACTACCAAAACCACGAAGATGCTGCCAAGGCTGTTGGAGCTTTGAACGACAAAGATTTCGACGGTAAGGTCTTGTACGTGGGCAGAGCTCAAAAGAAGAGAGAAAGAGTTGAACAATTGAAGCAACAACACGAAGCTGTTGAACAAGAAAAGCAAACCAAATACCAAGGTGTTAACTTGTTTGTCAAGAACTTGGACGATTCCATCGATGACGAAAAGTTGAAGGAAGAATTCGCCCCTTACGGTACTATCACCTCCGCCATTGTCATGAAGGATGAAGCTGGTAAGTCCAAGGGTTTCGGTTTTGTTTGTTACTCCACTCCAGAAGAAGCCACCAAGGCCATCAACGAAATGCACTCCAGATTGGCCGGCTCTAAGCCATTGTACGTTGCTCTTGCTCAAAGAAAGGAAGTTAGAAGAAACCAACTTTCCCAACAAATGCAAGCCAGACAACAAATGAGAATGCAACAAGCTCATGCCGGTATGGGTGGCTTTGTCAACCCAATGTTCTACGGTCAAGGTATGGTTCCACAATTCCAAGGTAGAGCCGGTCCATTCCCTGGTGCTCCAAACCCAATGATGATGCAACAAGGCCCAAGACCAGGCCAAGGCGTTCCAAACTTCAGAGTCGGTCCAAACGGTCAGCCTGTTCCTGTCTACATGCAACCTGTTTTCAACGGTGTTCCACAACAACAAAACAGATACTACCAAAACAGACCACAAGGTAGAAAGAGCAAGGAGGATTTGGCCGCTATTCTCTCTCAAGTTCCTGTTGAAGAACAGAGAAGAATCTTGGGTAACGAAATTTACCCAAGAATTGCTGAATCCGGTAAGGTCTCCGAACCTGACTCCACTGGTAAGATCACTGGTATGATGTTGTCTATGGAACAACCTCAAATTTTGGCCATGTTGGATGATGATGCTTTGTTCAACTCTCAATTGGACGAAGCTATCCAAGCCTACGAAAACTACAAGAAGGGTGAAGAAGCTGAGACTCCTATTGAAGCTTAAATGTGTTAACGGTATCATTTAATTGAATCACTGTTCAACACTTGATAGTTTTTTTCAGTCGGGTTTTTTTTTCCAACTTTTCTTTTCTTTTCTTATGTGGGTTTTTTATCTTCATTTTCTTATCAATGGCTGACTGTTACATGCGGTTGTTGAGTGATTAAACCCATGGATTTTTTAAATACATCAGTTTTTTAAAGATTTTTTTTTTTTAAAATTTTGCTAATGTTACTTTTGATCTGCAATATTAGATACTTCTTTATAAAGGAAAAGCGTAAGAGAATAAATTGAAGAGAATAAAGGTTAAGATTTGGTGATAATCTCAAAATTCTAATGTAGTTAAGAATTGTAAGTGGAATTTAATATGTATTCGATCTCATGAATCTCATTCATACCATTTGTAGATAACCACATGGCATCATCTGTCACTTGTTTCCACAATTCTAGATCGTTATCATTGGGGTTCATGTTCTCAATATTTATCTGGTGAAGAATTGGGGCGGATGGAGGAAGGAATGTATGGCCCAAATGGATTGTTTCCCTAGGGGTTTCTGATAGTTTTGCTTTGTTTTGTTGGGAAATATTCCCATAATCTTCATATTTGATCAATATACCGGCTAAAGAGTCATCAAAATCTAACATCTGGATCAACTTCAATATTTGGGTTCTTCTCAATTGGGCTGTAAAGTTCCCCCAGTTCTTCATTTTAGTTAACATTTCCAATGAAAGGTCAAGATATTGTATAGATGATTCTTGAGTCCCAAATGTTTTGTTGAATAGAATACATGTAATGGTTGAATTGACCAAATACTCTCTATCCATGAATCCAAATGTGGAGAACATATTTTCTGGTATTAATGCTGCCAATGACCTTATGGTATTGATAGATGCCTGATATGAAGATGTTAATAGGGCTATGATTACGGGGGAGTATTGTGATAATTGTAAATATTCTCCTCTTTGTAATCCCCCATTTTTAATATTTTGAATGAAAAGATGAAGAAGGAGAGGCCGTATTGCCAAGTTGAATCCATGTAAATATTCTGTCATTATATTGGCCACTAATCTTGTAATATTCAACTCCTTGTGACAGTAATCACATTGAAGATCTCCTGGTAACGACTTCTTCCATTTAAAAAGGTTAATAATCAGTTCTTGGACCGTGGGAAGGCTTATATCAGAATGGTTACTGTATAGCCTTTTCAAAATTGATGTGTTTAATTGTGTAATCTTGACACAATTAGAGATGAAGTCCGATTCCGGAAAAATGTAATTAGTGCATCCTTTTGGTGGATTTGACATGTCAAAATCCGCCGGAAAACCCGTCAAGATATCCTCTTCCTGGATTAAAATCGGCAAACCTGATTTCGATGCTAACATTCTCTCATACATGTAGACAGTCCACCAAAGTCTTCTCTTATGTTCCAATTCGAACCTATTGAGATGATCTCGCCCAATATCCACATGGTATCCCTGCAGGACCGCGACTCTCAAAGCCCAAGTCAGGTACATATGGCCACCAATTGTGTCATCCATAACCTGAAGGTAGAACGAATAAAGTAGGAGGACCTCAATACTGCCCTCTTTCATGAAGTTATCCAATGAGTTTGTCGGGTATATGGCATTGAATAGTTGGGAAGCGTGTAAAAAGAATTTGGATCCAGGTAACCCCACTTTTGGCTTCTTATCAACATTTTTGGCTTTCCTGACCCGCTTTATTGGATATTGTGAAGTACCTAGGTACATTTCTCCAATAGAGAAAATTAGCAAGAGTTTGCAAAACCAGATTGATTCTAAGATATTTTCGCTATGCTCTAACGAGTTGATTTTGTCATCTCCATAATCAAATTGAAATCCTCCGGGTGCTGGGGGATCGTTATAGATTCTTTTCAAATTTTCCCTAACAATCCCTTCATTGAAGAAATAATAACAGCCATCATTGTATGAGACAAATCCATCCACAAGCCATAACGCATAACTGTACGATGGTAATTCGAAATCCACCTGCACCGGTTTTCGGGCGCTACTCATCACCAATTTATAAGTATCTCCTTCTGTATCCATAATCGACGTGGAGTCATCATCACCTTTCAGTTTCTTGACTAATCTGTTTATTTCCGACATGGAGGTGGTCATGGAGGAAGGCCCTGAATAGAGCGTTCCACCATTACGGTTATCAATCAATTTTCCATATCTTTGATGCAAATGAAAGAAATCTCCTCCAGATTCCCCTCCGGTGTTTAAAGACCTACCTGAAGCACTTGTACTGGCTGCGGATTCCACGGGGGACTTGTGCTCCTTCAACTGCGCATTTTCTCGCTTTAGCTGAGTCACAAGAGATTCCAATTGGTCAACATATTGTTTGGATATTTCCACCTTTTCAGCCCCTAAGGAGGGGGATTTTTTTGTTTTCTTTACAGAATCATTTTCTTCCATTTCAATGCTGTTGATGGTGGCATTTCTGGAGCGCTTGGACCGGGATTCGGCCATTTTTCACCACTGAAAGGAACCGGGGTTATCAGTCACAGTGAGGGAAAAAAGTTCAATATGCTCAGCAACGGTCTCTAGAATTTGGTGAGCGTTATTATAAAGATTTTAAATGGTGGCATCAGCCAACTTTTCCTTGATTTCGTCCACAGCAGGAACAACGGAGGCTTCCGGTTCTGGGGTTTCTTGCTTGGAACCAGGGTATCTTGACCCTCTGTTCTTGACCTTGACCTTCTTGGTGACGGTTTTAACTGGAGCGTACGCCTTTTCTTCGATTTCTTGCCACTCCTTGTTGGATTCAAACTCTTCAATGACCGGCTTCAAGAGAGCATTGATTGCGTCAGAAACACCCGCCTTCAAATCCACCGGAGACAACTTTTCCTCCTTGAAGGCCAATTCCAACTGTTCGTAGGAGTTGTAGGTGATAGGGCCACCGTATTGTTCAGGTCTGTCGATGAAAAACTCAAATGCACCATCTCCGTTCTTCAACTCGTAAGCTGGACCCACAACGTTCTTGACAAAGGCCAAAAGACCGTTGTCCTCAATGTTACCAGGAGCACAGAATGCAGAGCCGATCTTCTTCTTCACCACCTTTGGCTTTTCCAAGATATCGATCTTGGAATTTGGATCCGAGGCAGACATCTTACCCCCTTGACCCAAACCAGGCACCATCTTGTTCATGAGATGGCCCCTCTTCTTGTAACCCAAGTGGTGCATGTTCTCCTCCGCAAGAACAAAGATCTTCCTTTGATCCACACCACCAAACTGGGCATCCACTTTGAGGTATTCTTCATCCAAGACCTGCATCAATGGATAGATCAACCCGGAAAGAAGAGGGTTGGACACCTGCTTCACAACATCCGCACCTGCTCTCTTTGCATCGTTCTGAGACACGTGATTTGACAACTTGAACAAATCCATCGTGTATTCCGGTGTCAACTGGTAAGAGGATCCCAGAACAAACTTCATCTTTTCAATTGGAACATTGAAAGACTTCAAGATAGACTTGATGATGAATTCATAGTATTTTGCTCTGAACTGGACTGTTTCCAATGGTGCCTTCATGTTGTCCAGGTAAGCGTGCAAATCCGCAACCAAGACCGTCAATTCAACTCCTGCTTTCAACATGTGAGCCAATTTAATCATTGGAACAAAGTACCCACAGTGAGGTTTACCAGTAGGAGCGGTACCCCAGTAAACCTTGAGTGGTTCTTCCTTTTTTTCCAAGATGTCTTGGATAATCTTGGGATTCAACACCTCTTGCAAGTTCCTTGAGATGAGTTCGTACTGTTGTTCTGCGGTCAAATCAGACATCTTTCAGTAAGAAAGCTGGTCAATAATGAGTAAAAATTTTTAGCGATGAGTATTTGACGATGAGATGATTAGAAAAGAATATAAAATGAATGTAAAATGAATATAAAATGAATGGGTTGAATGTGTTTGATTGAATTGGATCAAAAACCAGTGGATTGTGAATAAATTGAGGCTGTTTCCGGATCCATCGCGTCAAAATCCGATTCAATATGATCAAAATCCGGCAAAATTGGTGCTTGAGAACCTACTGGTATGTCGAATGGATCCAGTGAAAACCTTTGAACCACAGAGGGGTACCCTTCATCCAATTGGACCTCAGGATACCCGGCCTCAGGACCCTGGACTGGAAAATGAGGTACCACATACTCACCCAATTCGTTGTAGTGGGAAGGCTCATTAAGTGAAGAGACCTGCGATGATTCCAGTGAGTGGTCGATGTTGACAGGTGGATCTGTTAAAAGGTTTAAGGAAAGATCCGCGTTCAAATCCACAGCAGCTTCGGTGCTTTCAAACGGATTAGCACCTTGTAGGAGATTTGTTCTTGAATATGCGGATTGGTTGAATTGTTCCTGGTACGGACTGTGCTTGAGTTCTCTGAGATGGCCAAAATGGTCCTCGTGAGCTTGCTTGGGCGTGGGAATGGTTTCCATTGGGATTGTCTCGTGAAATGGATCACCCCATTGGTTGTCGAGATCCAACTCGAGATCCTCCTTAATTTCCGACATCCTGTTGATCGTAGGAACTCTTCTCTTACCCTCAAGATCCTCCTCGTGAGCAGTGGCCCTCTCGTCATACATGTCGGCCACAGAGCCGACCACAATCGAGTGAATGTATGCCTTGAAAGTAGAGTCCTTCTTCTTCCTGACGTTGGTTATGACGCACATCGACGACAGCACAACAATCACGTTTCGGAAGGTAAAACACAGCCACACCACAAATGAGAAGAACATGAACCCCAAAAGCACGGCCTCCTCTCTATCGTTCGTACCAATGTAGGAGAGAATCGACCCAATGTCTCCATCGGTGAATTTGTTTGACACAGTATAGGCAATGGTGGCACCATTAAGCGCCTGACGTGGAGTATCGGCCAGTAACCATTGCACGATATCATAATGATACACTTGGTAAATCGTCAAACACACCCAATCATGGAAATTCTTGGTCGAAATCTCCTCATAAATACAGAACCGCTCGTAGCTCTTGATGGAATCAATTACACGAGCTCCGTTGGACAGATAGGATTCCACAATCTTATTCCGCCGATAGATCATCAGTCCTGTAGACCAGGTGAATATCAAAAAGAGGAACGAAAATCCAATACAAGTCGTGAAGACAATCTTATACACCAGCGGGGGAATATATGTGATTGTGTGGAAACCCTCCCAGTTCTTGAGCGCATAAATTTGGATCAACGTGTATATATCAGAAGCTAAAAATAGACCTTGAAGAATCAACCCCACGTACATGATAATGTAGGAGATGATGGCCAAAAGAGTGTACTTTTTGTATGAGTGTTCGCCTTCAATGTGTCGAAATAGCACCTCTGTTGGTCGCTTCGTTAGTCCCAGTGAGTAGGACGATGGTTTGTGTTGCATCATCACCTCAAAATAAGCCGTTTCTTTTCCGTCTTTTTCCAAATAACTTCAAAATGCTGATAGCCAACGAGGGTAAAATTTTCAATGCTGCCAGTGCCAGGAAGGTGATGCAAGGACCAGAAACGTAGATGAAACAGGCTTATGAAAAGCGGATAAAAATTTCGAGGGAGGCCTGCAAATGGCTCAGCATAAGCCCGATTCACTTGGATCCTCTCTTCACCGGCTTCTTCTCATCCACAGGCTTGGCAGTGACCTTGGGTTTGCCGCGAGGTCTTCCGCGGCCCCTCACAGACCGCTTATCGGCGTCTGATTCTGTCTCCTTTTCACCGGTTTTTCCACTTGTCTTTCCATTCGTTCTGCCTGTGATTCTACTACTGGTCCTTCCTGCGGGTCTTCCAACGCCTCTCACCACCGGCCGTCCTCTAGGTCTTCCCACCGGCCTTCTTTCACTTGAGTTTCTGCGGCCGCCTGTTCTTGAGCTTGCTCGTGAGCTTGCAAGGTCTCCGCTGGGTCTCTTCACCCTTTTTCTCGTCTCACCCTCCTCTGCGGCGTTGTAATCCTCTGCATCCTCCTCACCTGAAGATACAGACCCGGATCCCGGATCTAGGTCCTCTCCTGAGGATTCCCCGTCCGTTCTGTCGATGCTTTGTGTTCTGTCTCTCTTTCGTGAACTGTCCCTCTTAGACTTAGAATCAGACTCCTCCACTTCACTTGCAGATTCTTTGCCCTTGAGTCTAGTACTGCGTCTCTTGGGGGTTTCTTCCTCCCTTGGAGTTTCTTGATCCATTGGCATTTCATCATCCTCGGAGACATGAGGCTCTTCTGCAGGTGAACTTGGCTCCTCCTGTTTTGCAGCGCTTCTCGTCAAGCGCTTGGGTTCTACATCTACCTCCACTGCCAACGACGTGTCTGCATCCCGAGGCGGCTTCGATAGCGATCTTCTCGAAGGAGATGTGTCTTCATCAGGAGGTTTCACCTTGGCAGACTCGTTGTCCATTTCCTGTCTTGCAGCCCTCCTGGTCAATCGTTTTATCTCCACGGGTGCATCACTCTCCTTGCCGGTGCTGCTTGTTGCAGATAGGGATTGATCCATCGTCGTTGTGGGCGACTCCTTCAACTTCTTCAGCTGGGATCGGGTCAGATGTGGGGTGGCTGCAGGAATTGGCTTTCCTGCTGTTGCATCCACATTAGATTTGTCTGCATGCTCTCTCGGAGGAGCGGGGTCGACGTCGTCCAATTGAGACAACCCCTTCAAGTCCCAGAATTGGAGTAACTTGTCATTTAACAGTTCCAGCGTCAGGCCCTCAAAACCCTCCTCTTGGAAAGATTTCAGGATTGTTGCCAAATGCTCGTCTCTTGCCGGTCCAATTGGCTTGTTGTTGATCACCAGCCGCAAGAGCTGTGTTTCCCTCTCCAGTGTCCAATCCATCACTTAATAAGAAGAGGTGAAGAAAAAAGTGCTCATGCGAAATGACTCTCAATTCTTGTAACAATTTCATCCTTTTTACCGCCTAGCTTTATATCCACGCCGATGGAGCGAATAAACTCCTTGAGGTCGTCCATTGTGTAATTTTTCAAGCCCCCTGATTGGATGATTTGCTTAATGTTGTCCAAACTGAGGGGCTGTCTGGCGGAAGGTTTACTTCTTTTCACCTTCTCGGAGTCTAGCGCCTCTGCCTTCGTTTTGAATTCCAAACGCAAATCATTTTCTAAGGCGTTATATGTGGATAAAAGAGAGTTGATAATCTCCTTATTGTTTGACTCCAAGTTTGACCGCTGACGGTCGATTATTTCCGAGATCGGGTCGTCGACCGAAGACAGCGTGACATCTCTGTTGCAAGCTCTCAAGACGAGAGAAGTGAGCTTTCGATCAAACCCCCCATTGGAAGCCAATTGCACACGGTCCAAATGCATGGCTTTGACTAGATACTCGAAAACCTCCGGCCTTGGGGGTCTCTCAATGAGATGGCTCGCCAACCATTCTGGAGGTTGTCTAACCTCATCTCCGTGTGGAATCTTGACCAATACCAATGCTTGTGGATAGGATTTGTTGAATAGACCCGTGGGAAACAAATAGTACAACGAAGGGATTGCATTTCTTGCCGTTGAACCCCAACATATTAGAGTCCTCTTTTTCTTCAACAATGAGTTGTAAAGAGCACTAAAATGAAGTAGAGAGTTGGTGTACTCACCGTAATCATTGCTAACGACTAATTTGGCTTCCTTGAGAGTGTTGGGTTCAATTTCATCATACGGAATGCTTGCTTGAACCTCCAATTGGGGGTTGAAAACTCTATGGGAATCGATAATAGTACCGACAGGCAAATATTGGTTTTTCCACATTTCAACGCTTTTAATCAATTTATCCTTTTCATATTCACCACCCTCGAACTCTTGAACAGTTTCGCTCTTAACAGGATATTTATAGCCCTCCACCTCGACGTATTTCAAAGTTTTCAAAGACGTGGATTTGAACATGGTGATGCCCCGTACCGACATTTTTAATTCACCCATCACTAGACTACAGGAAAAAGCAATGCGTTTGAATTCAACAGATTGAAGCAACTTCGTCTTCAAATGGTTGAAATCAATGGTTTTGAAAGAAGGCTTGAATTGCTCATCATTGAATAAGATCTTATACTCCTCGATCGACTGCGTGGTTGTGCCGGGTTTTTCCAACAAAATCGGATAAAGAGAGATTCTTTGCTGAGACATCACCTTAATGACCGACTGGAGCGACTCCTTCTTGTTATTATCTCCGTTAAACGGCTTATAACAATCTGTTAAGAGAAACACTTTTTGGTGGTGAAATTTGCCGTAATCAAGACCTGCGTTGTTGAACTCCTCAAGAGACGTGTACAATGCATTGAGTAACTGTCCGCCAAATGATTCCTCAATTGAGGTATCTCCAATGGGATATAAATTGTCCCAATATGTGGATGTAGATACTTTGACTAAATCAGACTCCTCACCTTCCTGGTCCTGATAATCAACAATGATATCACCCAGTAGCTGGAAGATAGACTCGTTGATGTATTGAAGCTTGAAAACCTTTTCTACACCCTCCTTTGTGTTGAAGAAGTATACACCAACACCCGAGGAGGGTGCTGTCTTTAAAAGGTGGACGAGAATATCAAAGAGGGTGATAAATAGTGAACCCAAGTCCTCAAACGTTGGTGTACGATGGATCAAAAAAATCAGCCCCTGGGTCGTCTTATCCTCTTCTTGGAATTCCATCTTGTCCAGGTATTTAATTGGGATAATAGTAGTTAAGGGTGTTAAGGGTGCTGCCGGTACAGGGGAAATCACTTTGAGACACAAAATAACCTCCCCTCAGCAAATTTCCCAGTAACTTTTGTTTCCGGCCGGACTAAAAAAAATTAGTGGGAAATCACAACCACCGTTCTTCTATAGAAGCAAATGAGATCAACGCAGCTGGTTTTAAAGACTTCGCACATTCCTTTCAAGGTTACAGCAAAGAAAGCGTCGAGAGAGGCGACGGAAGGGAGATTGCTTCCTCCTCTACAACTCTACAGGGCGATTTTACGATCCCATTGCAAATTGCCTCCCTTCCAAAGAAGTCTCGGAGATGATTACGTGAAGAAGGAGTTCCGCCTCCACAAGAGTCTGGATAACCCCGTTCAAATTCTAGGATTCTTGACAGAGTGGCAGAAGTATCTCGTATTGGTGAATAAGAACACGGATCAAGACTGGAAGAAATATAAGATTGATGAGACGCTGTTGGAGAAGATGAATGACGATCAAATCAATCAAATGTATGGGCTTTTGAAGGAAACAAGGGAACTATATTCCAAAGATAGGGATTCCCAGGAATGAAGATAGATTCGTGTATATATCAAATTAAAGTTTATAAAAAATATGAATAGTTTATAAGAGGGTTAGTCTAGTGAAGCGTTTAAGTGAAGCAGCAATTCCAACCCAATGAATTGACGACCTCGGTCCAGTCAATAAAAGGAATCCCATGCTTGCGTATTTCAAGATCCAGTGCAATCCAGGCCTGTTTGACGATTTCCCAACACACAGTGATGTTTTTGATGTCACAGTTGATCAACAATCGCTCATAGAGATCTGTCATGACCCTTCTCTCCTCCTCAGTCACAGACACCAACCCCAACATTAGAAGAGGCAGACAGAGCATGGAGTTCACTTGGGAGTCGATCAAGATGTGGAACAATTTGTTGCCGATCTTCTTGAGCCGTTTAATGCTTGGATCGTCAAACCGCAATTTGATGAAGGAGATCCGCAACGACAACCTGATGGAAAGTTGAGTCAGCTCAAACAAGGTGAGATGGTGTTCCAAGAATTTCGAGTCATTCTCATTGATCACATCCTGGACCATCTCCATTGGGGGGATAGCCTCGATTATCCTTTTTTCAAACTCAACAAATTGGTTCTGCACTTGGGTATATATGCGGTTCACGTTGGCCTCCAAGGAAGGAGAATTGATGACGGTCATTTGGAACTCCATCTGCTTGAACTTTCTCCGTTCGGTGATTATTTCCGCCAATATCAAGTACAACTCGTAATTTAGTCCTTGAAATGGGTCCAATCCATATTTCTGATCAATGAAGAATTTTTGATCCTTTATCACGATGTTATAGTCTTCGACAGGGAAGAGAGTGCCGAATTCCAAAGTTCTGACGCTCAAGGTGTCATGGAAGAAGATAGACGAGATGATCCATCTTCCCAGATTTGAATTTGAGTTCTTTTCTGCAAACTTGAGCAATCCGCCTGACTGGATGATCAAATCTCTGCAATGTAAAAGAAATTGATACCATTGGGTCACGTCACCTGTTGAAATTTCACTGGCCATTGAAAATAGATAGAATGATAACGTTGTGAGAATGTCGTCATTGGTCTGGATGTTGTTTCTGAATTGGGTTATTAGGGTTCTTGAGGTTTCAAGGTATTGCTTAGCATCGGAGTTTTCTCGGCCCAATAAAAACATGCCTCCCCATGCCACAAGACAGTAAAGGATCGACTTGTGTTGAGAGGCGGCTGATATTGCATGGTCAAGAAAGAAGCTCTTATTACCAATGTCTAATTGATGTGAAGCGATATAGGAAACATAGTGTTCAAGAAACAACCTTCCATTAGGATCCAAATGGGTGAGCATCGTGGTATCTGGTTTTATGATGTTAAGAATATCGTTTCGGTTGAAAAGAGCATGTATTGATGGTTTCAAGTAGGGTTGGAACGTTTTGGACCTGAAGACTGTAAGTAACTCCGGTTCGGACAAAAACACGTTTTCCAACATATGAGATTCATCCATGGGCAGAAACTGCTCGTTGGTATCTTCGTCATCGTCGGCTTCCGTTCCAGTGGAATCCAGATCCAGTGACTGGATTTTCTCCTCATTTGTCACGTCATCAAAATCAGTCAAATTTAATAATTCCGTTAATGACGGAGAAAGCAGGAGAGAGTCGGGATTTATCAGATGTTTGCTGTGGAACTCAAGAGCTGTGTTCAAGATGTTGTCCACAACAGAAGTGATTGGATCAAACTTGCCTGACTGGATATGATTAACCATGTTCTGGATCAGATCCGGATGGATTTCTTCATCATACAATCCCTTAACCTGAGGTTGGGTCTGAGACTGGATTTGTTGACGAGGATTTTCCGAAACAAAGACCAACTCTTTTCTCTTCACCTTCACTGGCTTTGACACTTGTCCTGTCTTGTGAGCCCTATCGATATTGAACTTTCTCTCGTCTTCGCATCTCCAAATACACTCTGTCTTTCTCTTTGTACACAAGCCACACACAGGGTGAACTTCGTCACACTTCTTTTTTCTCTTTCTACAGTTCAAGCATCCTAGTTTGGATCTCGAGGAGGTCCCAACGAACTTATGCATTGTAAAAGATGAGTAATCTATATCAATTAGAGTGGCATCTGAAAAATTATAGGCCCGATAACCCTGGCAATAGAAAATCCGTGTTACATAATCAAAAGATAGAAATGGTGACCAAATAAAGATTAAATAAAGGTGTTATTGAAGTTCAAACCTAAGCAAAGACGCCTTTGTGGGGTTCTAAAACCCCGTGTCCTGTGAACCGTTGAAAAACGAAGTGAATGTGATGATTGTAGCCCATATGGAGCCTCCACCAACCAAGGTTAAGAGTGTGGCCATTGGGTTCAAAACTCCACAGTGACAAAGCACAATGGGGCTAGAAATGGCGGAGGTGGCCAATAAAGCGGATAGAAACAAGGCCGGAGAGTTGATTTCATCCTCTTGATCAAAGAGATCATCGTGACGTTTTGAGGATAATGTGAGGGGGAGATGTGCGAGAGAGAAAAGCAAGGCAACCCCGAGCGGGGACCAGTGACCGTATAGGGCCATTGCCAAGACGACAAGAAGAAATCCAAGCGCCAAAGTGCCGCTGAGGGCAATGATTTTACCCAATGGGTTCATGGTTTGAAAGCAGTGAGTGTTAGCGAGGATGAAAGGAGAAGAAAGTATTGTCAGTGGGGAAAAAAATGGTCCGGTATTCCCCAGTGGAGATTTCTCCACTGGGGAATTAAAAAATTGGTGGGAAAAAGTGTCTTTTTTTTCCCCCAGTAGATGTCACCACAAGGGAGATTCCCCCCACCAAGAGGGGCCATTTCAGGGCATTATTGGGTGGCAAAAAAATGAACCATGGGTATCACCACCACCTAGCTTCTTAAGATGTTTAGAAATAACTACGATAATGATGCCACAACGTTCTCTCCAACGGGGAGAATCTTTCAATTGGAGTATGCCGTTGAGGCTATTAAGCAGGGATCGCCAGCAGTGGGGTTGGTGTCGAAAACTCACGCTGTGCTAGTGGCCCTCAAGAGAAACGCAGAGGAGTTGGGTTCATACCAGCGTAAGGTGGTGAAGATCGACTCCCACTTGGGGGTGGGTCTTGCCGGTTTGGCCCCCGACGCACGTGTTCTCTCCAATTTCCTCCGTCAACAAGCCATGACCGAGAGAATGGTCTATGATAGACCGTTGAATGTCCAGAAGGCGGTTCTGTCGATCGCAGACAAGGCCCAGGAAAATACACAATCCGCCGGTGGCAGACCTTACGGTGTGGGGTTCTTGGTTGTGGGTGTTGACGAACAAGGTCCACATTTATTTGAATTTTTACCAACAGGTTCAGTCTTAGAGTATTCCGCCAATTCGATCGGTGCCAGATCCCAGGCGGCAAAGACGTATTTAGAGAGGAATTTTGAATCTTTTCCAGAGGCCTCTTTGAAGGAGTTGGTTGAACACGGGTTGAGAGCCTTGAGAGACACACTTCCTCAAGATAAGGAATTGAATTCTCTCAATACCACCGTTTCCGTTGTGGGTAAGGACGTGGACTTCACAATCTACAATGACGAGGACGTGACACAATGGTTGGATTTGTTAGACACTTTGAGCAATACCAGGGCGAGAGCAGTCGTGGACTCTGATTCCGAGGACGAACCAATGAATCAAGCTCAGGAGTGAAAAACTCGACTTCAACCGTTAGTCTGAGGGTGAGTGTCTCAACATGTGAGAACTCTATGTCAACCATCAACATGTTTAATCTCTCCTGTATACCACGTATTAGTCCATCCGCAATCTTTCCCACTTAATTTTCACAGATATATAGTGCTACAACTGTAACAGCAACCCCTATATTGCCGGTCGATCTTGCTAAATTGACACCCATTCCAGTCAATTCAACTCTTATCTATTGGTCAACTCACAACTTTAACTGAAATCCCGGAGCATACTCCACTTCAATGCAAACGTCCTCAGGAATCTCATTCTGGTTACATAACACACAGAAATCAATCTGGTCCACCAAAACAACCATAGGCGCATGCCACACTCCAGGATTATAAGTCACAGCTTCATTACCTTTGGCAACAAAGATTTCGGTTTTTTGCCAATCAGGCAAGCCATCTTTATCAGGGGCACAAATCACAAGATAGGCGTCCACTTCCCTACCAACTCCCATTGGCACAAACGTCTGTGACGTGTAGGGATGTTTCTCAAGCACCTTACAGATGTAATTTCCATCTTGCCATTTTTCTGGCACATAGTTGCATTGAAAGATATCCCAGTATGTCCTGCCAGGTCTGTCACTTGGAAAGTTATTCTCCACTTCAGTGATACGCACCAGCTTCAATGCAGACCCCTGATTGGCATCCGAACGTTGTTTGATTGATTTGAGGCCATCAACTGACATAGCAAGACCAAACTTTTCAAATTCGGCCGGCGTAAACCTCTGTGCTTTGGAAATCACTCCACACTGGTTGGACGTATCAATTGTGGTAACGGTAACCATAATCAACGAAGAAAGGAATGATCGGAGAAGGGCGAATAAAATTGCTCAGCATTTTTTATCTTAATATCTAGATGAATTACACACAGTAAACCGTGAACCTATGAAATTAAGCTACAAACTATATAAATACCCTGTCATAATTAAGGATTAAATCCTCACAAATGAAATTCATCAACCCAAACCCACTCTTAAAGTTGTGTGAAGTGACTCCCTCAATAAGAGATCCTCCCATTATGGTACTGAGATTATAGCTGGTCATCTTGTTCACCTCCTTCATGGATTCAATCATTCTCATATGTCTAGTGAGCCTCTCAATGAGAGCATACCGCTCAGGATCCAAATGGGACAAAATATCAACATACATCGAAAATCTAATGTCCTCTTTAATATACGGCTTGATCTCGATGATTTGAGAGATCATCCAATCAGGAACAAGAGGTTCAGGTAAAGATCTGAGGAACATCTTGATACAGCCGGTGATATTATGCACATCAAACACAAGAGCGTTCTCCATGTTTAGATCACCAAACTTATCAACCAACGCCCTGATCTGCTCAATCTGGGTCATGGACCCACTCTTTCTATAAACACCCACCTCTTCCAGCCCTCTGAACTCAATCTCATTGAAAAACTTCTCTAAAATTGGAGGCACCAAATGACCACTCTTTTCATGAAGGTATGCCAATGGCAGACCAAAGGTGAGATTCGAAGTGGCCCACTTCATATTGAGAGATTTGGAATGGTACCATTGTTTCTTGTTCCTATTCAATTGATAAATCCAATCATCCACCTCGTCCTGGTTGTGACATTGAATAATCACCTCCGCATGCTTGTTATGGGAAGTGGAGTATTCAATCGTAAAACTGTTTTCAGTTCTATACGATGGGAAGATCTTTGGACAGTTCTTCAACGAGATTGACATAACCGGTTTCGTCCCCCCATGAAATGCCATCGCTGGAGGCAATTCAGATATGTGCTGAGGTTTTCTTTCGGCGTTGTAGTTAGGAATAGAGATTGAGAATGGCCTAGACTTCAAGAACCCGAATTTGAACTTTCCTGAACCGGTTGATGCTGTAGGGACTGTCTTATGAATTCGGTGAGAATTGGACCCCGCGGTTGGTGCACGAGACGGTGGAGTTGGCGAAGGAGTATGTGGGACATGACTAATCGCAGTCCTTTGAGACACCTTTGTAATAATAGACTGTTCATCGGTACTTGACATTTGGTGAGTTAACAACTGCCATTTTGATGTCTCAATATTGATCAATTTCAGTTCTTGATCGACAAGTTTTTGGAATAAAAGATGTGGAGTAGCCTCAAGTACCTTCTGTGAGTGATCATAAACCGATCTAAGAGATAACAAAAGAGGTTTCAAGTGGACCAATTGATCAAATCTTGAGTTTGAAGTCTCATCCCTCAACATTTCAGGAACTAGCTGTAAAATATTTGTTATTGAAGAGTGAACAAACCTGATCTTATCAAAATTGATGAGATTGGTATTTTCCACATCCATATTCGGAACAAAGCACACGATTTCTAACACCTTGCCTAGAACCCAACCAGGGCAAACAGTCAATGGATCCGCATCTGTCACTGATATAGGTGGAAGCATCGATTCTAAATCTTCAAAGACTTCAAGCTCAGGATGATAGAGTTGACCGGCTAGAGTCCACGATTTGGAGTAGAATCTAGAAGCAGGAAGCAAAATTGTCGAAGCAAGAATCGACTCCAAAAAAGAAGGAACACATGGAGATCTATTAAATTCCATCTCCCCTTGAAATAGCTTAACTTTCCCCATTCTGGACCGGCAAATCTGAACCATCTTCAAAAGAGAGGTCATTTTTTGAACTCTTGCATCTTGTTCGATATCCTGATCTGTTATTTGCATTAAAAACATATCTCTCACCTTGGTAAAGAATTGGAACGCATTTGCGATTTTTGGCGGCAATCTACTCAAAAGAGAAGCACCATTATCCAACTTCATACTTAATATCCAGTGGAAAATGTCTTCAACGTGTAGCAAGCTCGGGTCAACACCCAGCAATTGACGATCATAATTAAACAACCCCACGTTGGATTTGGAAATGAGATTTTGAATCAAGTTGAAACAGTCTATCCAATTATCCAATGTGATTCCCTTGGTAATGCCTCTAAGTGAACTGTCCAATTCAGTAACGTATCGGTTTAAGTCTGAATCGTCAAGTGGAATCGAGAATTCCTCGGGTAATTCAACCATAGTGGAATCAAATTGGATGCCAGTGGGCCCGACAGATGGGGTGAATGATTGCCTAATGAATACCATTCTTAATTGCTTGTAAATGGACTCCAGCGGAGTAAAGGTTGCCAGAATTTCCGAGTACTCAGGTGAATGATTCAATCCATCCAAAATGATGGGCCATTCCTCCACAATAGTCTTGTCCACCATCGATAAAAAGGCATCAAATGATTCCTTCAACTCCAAGCCCTCAAAAAAGTGACTGAAATAATTGGTCACAAATTCTAACATAGATTCTAAAATGCCAAGCTGAATTTGAGCCACAAACTTCCAATTGATAGTCTGACCCTCTGGGACGCTAGGAGACCAATCAGGAAAATTAGCAAAATCTCCTCGTTCACTCAAGTTCGTTAACGATAATGAAGCGGATTTGGCACCCTTAAATCTCAGGCTCAGGGCATCCACTAATTCACCTGTCGAGTAAAATGTTTTAAAAGTAGAAAAAAAGATCTGAGTGAAGTTTCCATTATCCATCTGGAAAACAACAGCTTCTCTTCCATCTTTCAAAGAATCGAGGTACTTTTTAACATCTTCTTGTTTGATCAATATTCCAAAAATAGAAGAGGTTAACACCAATAGATCCACCAGCCTATCAACGGTTGCAGCCTTGAGTGAAACATCAACACGAGAGCCTTCAGTAGAATCACCGGCATCTTCACCATGGGAATCAACCGGGTTTACCTCAGAGATTGGACTGGATGGGTCCAAGGAATCCCTTAGATAGTTGTGGTAGGAGTTAATATACTCGTTCAGATTAAAGCTGCCTGAAGACATGACACTGATTCTCTTCTTAGAAGATGTGTTATTCGATGACGTCGGAGTAGAGTCAAACAAAACGCTTGCTGGTCTGGATTTCTTACCATTTGCTGACCTGACGAGCGGAGGTCCTGATGTTTCTGTTTTGAATATTATCGACGAATCCACCATGTTGAATTCCATTGTACCTTGATTGAATGTATCTCTGATATGCCTTAATACGGTTGATCTATTTTTCTTTGATTCTGCTCCACCAAGAGCCCCCAGAAGTTGTTCGGGGTTAAAAATATGGTAGTTGGGCAACACGTCCTGGAATAAGACTGGAACATAAGATCCTAAGAAAAGAGGTGATCTAGATGTTCTATAGGACGTATCTTTAACTGAATGGAAGCCAATTTCCAAATGTGTTGACAGATCCATTATTTGAGTTTGGGTTAAAGGCCCTTTCTGACAGTTAAAAGCAATGGAGGATTTCAAAATATTGATGACTTCAGTGTCATCTTCGGTAGATTGAGGGACATCAAAAAGGTCATCAGAGTCAACGACATGTTGATAGTATTTCTCCCATTTGTTCAGGCTGGTATGAACCTTATCCAGATAAGAACAATATTCTTTCACCTTATTTCCCTTGATTTCATTTGGAAGTTGTCTTTTTGCTAAATCTCCAAAATAAGGCACCACTTTGTCCTTGGAATAAACGGTACCAATGCCCCTTGGCACCAAAATCTTGAAGTTTGGTAAATCCATGACCCAGTTGTAAGTTTCTCCTCTCCTCACTTCAAAGACAACAGGGGCCCATTTCTTTGAGACTTCATTAATTAGATCCTCATCCACGTAGCCCCAAGATTGTTCTAGCCTGAGAATCGGCAACCCACAAATAACAGTAGAAATACCGAGCCACGACACCATGTTTCCTGAATCACATAACAGTTGGCCCAATTCAATCCATTTAGATAGTAATTTGGCTCTAGATTGTGGATTGGTAGAACGTGATGGATCATTGAACAAGTGATACACTAATAACCGGCCTAAATAATGGCACTGGGATTTTGGATCAAAATGGAGAACATTGAATTTGTTTCCCTCATTTGGCAACAAAAGTGTGAGATCGAATTGGGGATGCCAATTTTTTAGAAAATGATGATCGATGGAGTTGATTGATCTTGCCAAGGTGTCGTTTGAGATCTCCAAAAATTGGTCTCCAGACAATAACTTCGCATTGTCCATCTTTTCGAAGGTTACGAGTTCGACCAACTGTGCTCTGGTTGATTCCAAGTCTTGTTTCAAAGCTGTCAAATTTGTTTCGGAGTTGGGTAGGTACTGGGAGAATTCTTTCTGATTCACCTTTGGCGGGGCAAGTGTTCTCTTGAAGGGGAATGCCAATAAAGCCTGGCATAGCTCTTGAGCCAAGAAATAGATGTCATCGTTAAGCAACAAACCTTTTAGTGAGTGGGTAAGAATGTCCAAGACCCTTCTGATTCTTCTGAGCATCAATTCCGATTCCAGGTGAGATAGCGTGCTTTGCCGAGAGAAGTGATCTAGCAATTTTGAAAAATAAATGAGGGAATTATTGAATTGCGGTTCCATTATTGGCAATACCTCGACCAACTTGTCTGTAAGGGAATCGGAGGGATAAAAGAGGATTGTGTGACATATTGATTCTAAATCCCCGTCCATGATCATTCCGGTTGAGTAATCAATCACCAAGTTAGGATGTGGACATGTTGAAGACAAATATTGGAGTTCATTGATCACGAGGGGCAGGACATCGTTTGATTTTGGTAGGGTGGACAATTCTACTGGAGGGAGGTCATGTATTGTGGGTGTTAGTGATTCCACCTTTGACAACGAGGCCGAGCCAAATAGCGAAAAGTTGTCAAGTTGGACGTTTAGATCATCTAAGGTGGTATGGATGCTCAATTGGTCCGTCACGTCAGGTTTGTTTTCCTTCCGCTCTTTTGTACTTTGGATGAATTCGTTGTCGATTAGACTTTGAACTTGGGAATCACCCTCCGACATTTGCGTTCCTCCTGTGATATCGGTTGATATCTCCTCAATGTCTTCCATCAGTAGGTTTTTCACAAACGTCAACTCTGTGGGAGGTTTATATAGATTGAACTGGGAACCTCTCAATTCTCCTCGAAATAGCCTTTCTTCTGTGTCATCTACAATTCTGTTCACCCACTCTGTTTTGAACGTAGTGGAATCCCACTTGGGGTCCACCAATTTCGTCATTTTAACAGCAGAGGATGGTGAAGATCTATTTGGGGAGTGCAATAAATCGGGGAGGTTAAAATGAGTTGAGGTTGGTGTACTCACCGAGGACCTGTTCTTGGCCTTTCTGGTGGAGTCTGCAATGGACATCGCCAGCGAGTCTCTGGATTTCGAGCTTTGAGCTGCATCTGGCGTCTGATCTTTCTGGTTTGGCGTCAACAACCCCACATGCTCATTGGGTCCATTTAGAGAGACCACCGAATGTGCGTAGGTCGACCGCAAGGAAAGCGAGGATTTGTTTAGGGAAAGAGAGCTTCTCGATTGACCTGGGCCATGCGACAGTTTGGCTCTTGTGGTGTTTAAATGGTCGATTGTCGACGATGACGCCAAATCCTCCTGCGCGTCGTTGTGCCTGCCTTGGCTGCTATATGAGCCTGATTTCTTCTGTGATGGTTCGTCTTGGGTGTCTTTACCTGGTGTACGGTCTTTCGACCGGTTAAGCAGTCTCCTCATCCGGCAATTACCTCAAACGATAAACAATCTGTTACATCAATAAGGGTGACGAGGGTGAAAAAATCTTCACCGCCTTGATAATGCCAGCAGTGGATCGATGGCTTAAGCAGGTGGATGCCAGTTATGAGTGTGGACTGCGTAGCTTGATAAAGCAATAGTAGTGGTTCGTTCAGGTTGCGAGGTTTGGTGAAGATTAGTGTTCTAGGCAAAACTAGAAATTGAGATGTAAATGGGCTCCCTAAAAAAGGCTCATGAAGAAGCTTTGGATGGCTTTTTAAGTAGAACAATGTTGTAAGGGGAGGTTGTAATTTGGTGTGAGTGGGTGATGTAAGTGGTTATCAGAAGATCTTATATGGCAAAAGTGAGTGATTGAAAGTCACTTGATGTATTTATAGTGGTGATTTTTAGAGTTTTCCATTTCAAGAGTGGAAGAAGTAGAGGAGTGCAGAATTTACCGAGGGGTGATGTAATTATTGGTGTTCGTCAAATTATATGTGTTTGGAGGTTTGTCTTAATGCGTGAGGGGAACCCAAATGAAGGTTTTGAGGACAATAAGAGCAGCAAAGGTGACGTGTCTTTCTCTTTCAAGAGTAGTGGACATTTTACTGGGAGAGGTGGTAAGAGTTTTTTTCCCAGTAAACTTGACGCAGGAATAATAAGACGTCTTTTTCTGCGTTTGCTGGGAACTACAGTGAGAAAATGTTTTCCCAGTATTCAGGACTTTCCGCAGTAATTATTTTATTGGGAAAAGAGACGCTTTGCGTTTGAGAATTTATTTGATTATGACCAATCCAACTTCATACAGACAAAGGGGATCAACCAACGATAGTTGTTGGATTATTGGATGACAAGCGTACAATAAAGTAAGGTGTGATGTGTGCACATGTGCCACACATTACCAAACCAAACCTCGGGGGAAATGGCCCCGATTTAATGCCTTAAACTGGAAATGCTCCATCCCAGAAAAGGCACATTTATTTGAAAGCTTCCTAGAGCAGGAAAAGGCAGGCAATATTGGTAGGATTCTGCCTATTTGTGGACGTGGCGCATGTTGATTTAGTCAGATGCATGCGCCACTCCCCACCTCTCCAGAATCAAGCCCTTCAATTCCCCCAAATTGGTCTCATTTGGAAAATGATGCATTTCTATCTTCACTTCTTTAGGCTTTCATTGGGAGGCAACGAATTGGGTTCAAATGGTTAGCGCTACTGACGGTAACAAATTGGAGTCAAGCAATTACTGCTCATGGGCTCATGCGTCCAGGCGTGTGGAGCTGTTCAAACTTGGAATGGAATGGCCTAGAACCACCAAGACTCTCATTCAATGAATTCTCACAATACCTTGTTTTTTATTCTTTGTTTCATGACCATTGTTCACAAGTTCGTGATCATGATTGTGATATCAAGTTCTCTAACTGAAGCAAGATGGCTACCAGAAAGAGAAAATGATATTGGTATTGCTAGAAGTGTAAGATTATGGCAACAGAAAGTTCAATATTGAAGAGAAAAGCAAACCCTCACTACTTTGCAAAGCTTACTAAATATTAACAATTGTCGTGCATCATATTTTCTGCATCTGATTACACAATTAAGGACGTCCACTTGCAAACCCATATCATCCATTCTTAATTCTTCACCCGCTCAAATAGACTTCTTGGCCAATTGCAAAACGGATTCCAGGGTCTTGGCACCTCCAATGAACCCGGCAGAGTGAATGAAAACACAGTCTGGAACACCCGCAGCTTCAGACAAGGCCTCGTCTCTCAAGCCTCTCCAAGGTTCAGGCAACTTCTTTCTGGAGTCAAATGAAGTGGAGGAAACTGGCACGGCGGCGATTCTCCAGCTCCCGGAATTATCAGGGAATAAAACATACAAGGATTGGCCCTCGATGCCCTCCTCCTTTTCAACCTGGAAGAGATGTTCCTTCCAAGGAGCGAACTGGTCCAAAACAAGGATTTTACCACTTGGATCAACCTCGGCTCTCTTCTTGACTGCATCAATCACAATCTGCTTAGCCTTCAAGAACGACTTGCCCATGTAAATGAGATAGTTGTAGAAGGCCTCACCAATGAGAGCAGAAGCCTTAAGAAACTGCTCGTCAAAGTCCGCATCTGTTGGGTTTTGGTCCCACGAGGGGTTCAAATTGGACACAATTCCAGCCAAGGTGAAATTTCTGTCCTTGAATCTAGACTGAAGGTTGTCTTGTTCTGGGAACTTGGTAATACCGTTATCATTGGCATCAACAGCTTCAATGAACTCACTGTATACTCTATCATACAGATACTCCACCTTTTCCGCGTCACTGTCATTGAAGTCACAAACATGGGTGATGATCTCTTTACCAAAATGCTTGTAAATTAACCCTGCTGATGATAACTTCGTGGAGTATTTGTCGTTGAACGTAGTGTTGAACTCTCTTTGATGGTGATCAAAGTATTTCTTCTCATCGTACTTACCTGAGACATCCATCACAATATCGGAATCCTCCCAATCTTGGGCATTTCTTGACCTCACAAGAGTCGCTTTTTCCCACTTTGGCAACAATCTCAGCATGTAGACGGCCAAGGCTTCATCCGCATGAAAGGATCCTGAATGAGTACAGATTTGGACCATTTTATTCATATAATTTGAATAAAAAAAGGGTCAATTAGGCCTCTGAAAAATTCTTCCCAGAACCAATCACCCTATTCAAAGATGTCAAGACTGTTCAAGGGGTTCCAGATGACCAGGAGTCAATTTGAGTTGGCCAAGTTCACCTTCTATTTGATGACGCCCATTTCCATCATGTATTATGTTGGTATTGATACCGATAGGAAGTTCAACTTGCCCGGTTACTGGCCAGATCCCGATACCCTCAATAAGATTCCAAAGGAGCCACATGAAATCCAGGCGGAATTGGCCAGAATTAGAGCTGCCCGTTTGGAGAAGAGAGCCCGTTTGGAACAGCGTGCTAAAGAATTGGGGATTACCAAGGACAATGTGAAGGATGACGAAGAGGATGAAGAGACTGCGGGAGTTGGAAAGTGATCTTATTGGATCTTTGTAAATAGCTTAAAAGTGATTGTTTATACCATTGAAAACGTGGAATTAGACCAGGGTTGTAGGGGGATTATTGGATGAGGGGGTTCATCGCATATCACCCTTCTATCTAATCTTTGATGATTTGTATCGATTTTTCTCATAGGGAGGTGTATTGACAGGGGTAGATTATTTAGGGAAGGGGACCAGAGGGTAGTTGTGGGAGAAGCTATGGATTGGTTGCATGGGTTGGTGGGATCACGTGAGTGGTAGTGGATGCATAAAAGATGAAAATGCATGCGCCACTCCTTACCCCTGAAGAAATAACCCCTTTAATTCCGCCAAATGGGGCATATTTTTCTATAAAAACCAAACGGTAGTTGTACTCCGCCACTCTATTTTGTAGAATCTGTGGATTTGGTGCTTGGATTGGTTCTTGGATCAGGTGAACGGTGGCGTATGAACTTATCTTTTGTGCATGCGCCACTCCCTCCACCAGCAGAAATGATCCCTTTAATTCCGCCAAATAGGGCATATTTTTGTATGACAACTAATTACCAGTGGTTTGACAAGGCTTTTTATGTGACTGTTGTACCAAGAAACTGGAAACAGTGACACACAGGGATTCATTTAATGTTAGTAATGTGGTCACGTGACGGGCTCATGTGCTCATTGTAACCTCCAATTCCACGTTCACCACACCTCCAGTGGGTTTTTTTTACTCCAACAAGTACACGTAACCATAATATATCACTTAAAGCTACTCAGTTACTCTATGTAATAGCATCGGTCAATATCCTCTTCATACCCGGCCAATTCTTTCACCCCAATACAACTCCATTTCACCGAGGGGTATGATTCCACAGAGAACCAGACAATAATAAATCCCTCTTTATCACACATACCCAACACACTGGGGAAACAGCCCAATTAACAACAACTCCATCCAGAATAAAAAATGAAAAAAACGAAACGGTGAAGAAAAGGCCGATTCTACTCTTCACCCCCCTAAAGCTTTCTAAATACCCCAGATTTGAACCCTCTAAATTATTAAAACCTCGTGTGTGTTCACATAAATGAAAAGCTTGAAACCTTACACCTCTGACAAATCATGATCGACTTCATCTCTTGCACTATCTTTCTTGATTTATCATATTTTTTTCTTTTTCCCCCAGGTAGGTCTCTTCTTATAACGCCACTGGAAGGCAAGTGATACAGATGTCAGCACAGAAGATTCTTTGGAAGGAGTTCAGGGATATCACACACCCAAAAACAGGGCTCAAACAGATTCATGCGGAATTAATCGACGACAATATTCTCCAATGGAGAGTGGCGATTATGGTGATCGATCCAAAATCGGAATACAACGGGGCATACTTCGAGTCGAAGATGACGTTCCCACCGGAATATCCGTTCAAGCCACCCAAGTTTACGTTCACACCGGCCATCTTCCATCCCAACGTCTACCCGGACGGAAAATTGTGCATTTCAATTCTACATGTTGCGGGCCAGGATCAGGCGGACGAGCCCGAGGACATCACGTGGTCGCCGGCTCAGAGGGTGGAGACGGTCTTGTTGAGTATACTTTCTTTGTTGGAGGATCCGAACGTCAATTCGCCCGCTAACGTGGATGCGGGCTTGTGTTACAGGAAACAAAGAGAGGTTTACATGCAGAAGGTGAAAAATGACGTGGCAAGGTCCCGGGAACGAATCCCCAAGGGGTTCAAGATGCCCACGTTTGAAGAGGTGTCGACAATCCAAAAGGACGAAGATCCCGAAGAAGATTGGTGGGAGGATGATTTTTACGACGAGGAGGAGGATGATGAGGATGATGAGGAGGATTACTCGGATGATATCGAGATGGATGATGAAGAAGAGAATGAGGAATTCGACAAATAAACCATACCACCGTCATTTTTAATAACATTGCTATATAAATGGTTATAACCTTTTCTTTAAAATTTCACAAAGAGAGCTCAATTTACCGAGGCATAATGGGGAGGGGTACTTATTGGACGTAACACACATGACACCGTATGTGTCGTTCACTGATTCCAAATAAAACCTCTTATCTCCAAACGTGTACACCCTACTTTCAAATTGGTCCTCTGACCATTTACTTATGATGTTCAAACCAATCACTGTGAGCAAAGTTTGGGGGTTTTTATCTGCACCAATGTAATCGTCCTCGTATCGGAGGTTGTTCAATTCCTCCAATTCCGTTTCCGGCGTCAAATACTCCTCATCCTCGTGATATTTTGGTTCCAGTGATGGTTTCCTTGTGAACGTGAGAAGAGGTTTGTATGATGTTTTAGAAACCAATGAAACGCTCTGAGGAATCTCTTGTGTTATAAGAGGAGAAGGTTCCATTATTTGGGATAGAAGCGGCTCTAGTTGGTCGAGTTGAAGCATCTTGGAGACAATTAGAGCATGACGGGAGATTGCACGCTTACATAAGCCAACTAATTGGAGAGAAAATGGACAGATTATGTAATGTGGTTGCGTAATGCGGTCACGGTGGATGGTGATTACGTAAGCTCCGTTTTCTCTGGAATAGAATCCCATCGGGGTGGGAGGATAGTATGTTGATTGTTCAGTTGGATGAAAAAAACTGGATGTGAGGGTTATGATCAGTGGTGGCAGAATTGGAATATACGAAAAGCTTTTTTATCGTTTTGCATTTCAATTTCACTTCTCAGCTTCATGGCTTAGAAAGCAATGGGAGGGTTATTGGGGCACTCACAGTTTAAGCCAATCCTAGTGGAAAAACTACTCTTTGAATTAGTGTTACAAAAAAAACACTATTTGAGTTAAGTCAAATTCAGCACAATTTTGTACAATTATGGGATCACACAAGAAGTAAGCATCCACTATCCTTTTTTGGTTGATAAATCTTTACAGCTTCTAGTAATCATTGATTACATGCATAGTATCCTAATTCGACGTAGGTTGAATTTTAGATCACTCGTGATTGGAGCATGTGATAGCTTTGCAAATTCATTCAAGGAGAGTCAATGGAAGTGGTGAAAAATCGAGTGAAACAGTGACACATTCTTCTGGAGGGCAAACAAACCAGTTTACGGTTATTCACTGTGCTTGTCTGATTGGCAAGACTCCATTTCCTTGGAGCCATCTCATCTCGCGTGACTTAGTAGTGGCACGTGTACAATGCCGCCAAAATCAAAAATAACCATCTTCATTTGCACAAAAAACGGTTCTAACCCGAGACCAAATGAATCGGGTGCTGCGGGGGAGTGATATTCTCAATATTTTCTTAACATATGGCAAAAACTTGGATTGGACAAGTAAACGGCTCAGGTCAGATAACTATTATTGATGGGCTCATGCGGATTAAAGACACTATTTTCCTCCACGTCAGTCGATGATTGAGAAATGTGTCTATACAACTCTACAATAGCTTGACACTCACTATGATGTCTTTTCCCATGATGTGATATGTAGACACAAATTTGAGAATGGATCTACAGTGAATGCGGCATCGGCTCTCAGCTCACTGGCAGGCTATTGGACTCACTGAAAGCGAGATATCGATAATGTGGAAACAATCATTGAAATGGGTCTCTTTCTCGTGGACTTATCTTATTCAACAAGGCATTCACTATAATGTAGTGGGTTAGTTTGGAGAAAACAGAGCCACTGATTCTATTTTGAGCTATCCTCGCCAGTGACCTGAAATATCCCTTACAGCATACACTAAAGCAAGCTACTAGTTTACGATTTCCATTCCTAATCTAGTAACGGTACCTACCCATTTATGGGTACAATTACTCACTGGTCAGCCCACTTCGTAAGGCACTATTGATCTCATTGGGCCGCCCTTTTTGTCACCTTATTTTGCTGGCGTATATCTCCTCTCACATTAGCTCCCTTAATTACCATATAGGATCTGGATTTGTATGTGAATTATATAAAAAGGTGATTTTTTCTATGTTGTGAAATTTACGTAGAATCTTTACGTAATGCTCGTAAATTAAACTGCCATGCATACAACTCTATAAAATTTCTCGTAAAATTGAGAGATCATACGAAAGTGTCCATATCCTTGGCCCAAAAATTACCTCCCAGGGTTGAATATACGCCAATTACATCCTCTCCTTTGATTAAAATTGGGAAATTTAACGTTATTTTATGTCTTTAAAATGAGAGCCGTACCGAGAGTGACAGTGGATAAAGATACTTCCAATCATCAAGAACCTACAGTGGAGTATAACTGACTTTTTGCAAGATGTGGCAACTTGAACTACGATGAATTGATCGTATATTGCCAACAAAAAGGAAGAGTCATTTTTGTTGGCAATAAACAATAGCGTATGCATAAAAAAAGTAGTTAACCGCTCTTGTCTATTGACCACAAACGGCAATGGTCTAATCCACTCTCTGGTGTTTTCTATCTTTCAATTTGTTGATATTAAAGAGGCTGGACGGCACGAGGGGTCTAATTAAGCTGTGGTTGAATGTTTTAGGCTTTTTAATTGAAAGAGCAAGCTCGGTCGAGACACGCAGCTGTGTATGCATTAGCCGAAACTTCATGCGCCACATTCACCTGACCTGGGCCGGCACATTGGTGGATTAATCCACCAACCAAGGATAAGTTGCTGGGGGTCCACTTTCATTGGCTTAATGGAGTGGAAAGTGGATATCAAGCGTCATGGCGGGAGGCTATTCTTGTTGCATAACTACAAGCCAAATGGACCATCCACCACCTCTACGAGCATGAGACATTCAGATGGTGCTATTTTTAAGCTGGTATTGCGTAAAGGTGGACGATGATAGTCACAGATCATTGGAATTAACGAGTTCCCACAGACAAGGCGTGTGGTGGAGCATGAGTCTGCGCCACCCCTTCCAGGGTCTCAAACAAAGAACCCAATAAACCTCCCTGTTGAAAGTATCCCCTGTTCCCTATTAGAGCAGATATTGCCCGAGCTTCTTCTCTTAATGGAGGTCTTTATTTGGGTGGGTTGTAATAATGTGAGTTCATAGGCTTGTACGCATTACTGTTCAACAAATTAAGGAGAGAATCGATTGGTGAGTTGGTAAATGGATTAATGGGAACTTACCAGTGCTGCGATTATTGGGGTTCTTTTAAAACCTCATTCCAGGACAGCGTAACCCATTTAACCACATTCAATCATTGGCGACTTTGATCATGTGCAATGAGGCGCATGGACAACGTTTTAATTCATGCGCCACTCCCTACCCCAGGGGAAATACCCCCCTTCAATTTTATCAAATCCATCGATTTTTTCTCTCAAATTCAGCTATGGGGATGGAGACTGGCGGCCTATTGTGATTGATCTAACAATGAGTCAATTCAAGAACCGTGCGCCGGGGTATTAGATTTTTACAAAAATGGTCCCGTGATTAACGCTCATGGGCTCATTTAAATGTATTTCTACAACATTTTGGTGTATATCCTCCTTTAAGTGGAAAGCTACTAACATGAGGCGACCGTTGACATTACATAGTTAATTTATTGTCTTTGTGATGGGCAAATAGAAGGTTGGGAGTCTGGCGATACCCCCGGCAGGGGTACTTTTCAATCCTCCCAGAAAGGAGAGTTTTTAGTCCTTTCAGCAGGGTAGTGGTTTGTCCGTTTGTGGTTTGTCCGTCCATAGTTTGTCCGTCCATAGTCTGTCCGTCTAACAAACTCGTTTCATTTGTTCTTTTCTTTGCATATTTATGTATAAAACGTGTAATTTGTTAGCCAGTAACCTAGACCGTTGGGAACGGGTAGCTCTTGTGTGCTCCTTTCTTTCTTAATTACTGGACACAAAGAATGCTCGTCTGATATTTATCACGAATTAAATATATATCATTCCAAAGCCACCTTTTGATTCCGATATGAGTTTGGTAGGAAATAAGCTTTTCGGATGGTTTTTAACTTTATATAACACATTTAGCAGGGGTAATTGTCGGTCCATAAAACAGAGATAATTAACTCCGCTCAATATGCACTTAGTAGGAGTGGTTTTCAGATTTCATGGCGTTAAAGATAACCGGTTTTTCTTCCTCGGCGTATAACGACGGCACGTGTTTTAAAGGAGCATAATGTCTTATTTATGTTATCAATATCCCGTCTGCTTTTGCTTACATCTTGGAAAAATAACCTGTCCAGTGGATTCAAATTATAAAACAGTGGAAACAGCCTCTTTTCCCCACACATCACTCATGCTTGTCTTGAAATACTAATATCACCACAATTTAAAACTGACCAAATTAAGCCAATAACCTTTTGCATTAAACCCAGTTAATTCACTATCAGCCGGCTCCTACCACTAAGAAACCAAATCACTAATGAACAAAAAAAGGCTTCAAAATGAGTCCAATACCTGCAAATTAAAATCTTTAATTTGCACCTAGCCAACCATCTCGGCTACCAAACAGGAGTCCATTAACGCCAATGATCCACTAAGAACACAAACCAATTGTTTTTCTCTTCCATACCTTGAAAACAGTCTTTCTAAAATTTGAATCACCTAATAGACCATTATAACCCCCACAAAATCCTCTTTACCCTACCTCAATATCCTTAGTGAGCCATCAATCTGCCCCTCGAGCCTCCTATCATCCCGCTAAACTCATGAGCATTTTTTTAGTGTGGTGACGCGTCACTGAGGGCAAAAAAAAGGGTAAACCTCCTCAACAACAACACGCTACTCACTGTTTTGCCAATGACAGAGAAGCTGGAGCTGCGAACCCCATTGGGGGATCGCTCTAAACACTTCTTTAACTCAAAGAATCACGTGAACCAATTAGGAGGGAATTTGAACAAAGCAAAACGCGTCAATTTGGTGGATTTGAACAATCAAGAAATAGATACTCAAAGGCCCCCTCAGTTGGATAACGTGGATATCCTGGGCACTTCCACACCCAAGAAGGACGGCCATGTGCCATTTCTGACGGGTAACACCTTAATCACAGCAGCAAAGGCAAAAAACCAGACCCAAGAGAAGGAAATGACAAAATGGCAACAAACCTGGAGAGAACTATTGCCTACTCAACACGTGTATTTTGAACACGACGAGTCCCACGATCGAGACCGTAAAAGAGCTATGTTGGCATTGAAGTCAATGGGCGCAAAAATCGAGCTATTCTTTGATGAACATATCACAATCATTGTCACAAATCGACCATACGATAAAAGAATCCAATACCCAATGGGAGACATCTTTCGAATTGTGCCAAAAAGACAGCTCAAAGTGTGGACGATTGAAAAGGTGTTCAGATTTATGAAGCATTTAGACGCAGAAATACCCGATTTTAACTATCAGAACGAAGCCCAATTGGACACCCTTTTACAGAATGAAAGAATCTTCGGAACAAACGACAAGGATCCAATGGCAAAGCGGGACGACATGAAGTATTTTATGGGCCCATATCTCTACATTTATGATCTCAGTCAAAGATTGAGACCAATCGTGGTCAAAGAGTGGAAGGATTCAAAGGAATGCACTAAAATCAACAAGAGCACCAACGGAAAGTCGATATTTGTGGAGGAAATCACATCAACTGCCTCCGGGGCGCTCAAAAGACATAAACGTCGCTTGCAGAATTTGGCAGAGTGTACAGAGTATAGATTACAATTGGAGGCGGCGTGTTATCCGAATGATAACCACAATTTAAAGAGACGTACATACGGTGATAGAGTTGAATACGCTCAGCAATACTTGGCTAATTATTATGCAAAAAGGCCTCAAGATGACCCGAAAATTAAATACAAGGGTTCAGGTTTGGAGCAGTCGTTTGAAAAGATGATCAAGAGGGAGTTGCTGAATGATGACATGGTGGTTAAGAAGGATGAAAAGTTTGACAAGTTTTTGGAAGATCAGCCGGATGCGATCGACAAGGCCATTAGAGTTAAAAGAGCCTTGCCATTCACCAATAATGTTTCCAAGGAGAAGAAAATCGATAAGATTGTCTTTGGTTTACCTAACCCACCAGCACAAATCAGGAGGGAAAATAGTGTTTTTGGGACAGCCCCTGGTGTGGTTAACGGGATGGCAATGAATAACCAGCACGCCGCTACGACGAAATTGGACCAGCAGGCCCTTTTATGCAATTACGGTGAAATTGTTGCCTCCGGGGTCACTCAATCCGGCAGTAATGTCATTGGTGGTGTTTTTTCACAGGGTAAGACCCAAGGGGGAAACGGATTGGGTCCAATGAGGGCCAGTGCCACGAACCGGACCCTATTAAAGGATTCTCAGCGGACAATGGTATTCCCAACAGCCAAGAGTGCGTCTCTTGCGCTCACACCTGCTGTTGTCCACGCCACCACCGCCATGAAGGGACCAAACACGATCATTTTACAGCAAGGAGATTCGACTATTCCAAACGACGATGAGCTGATGGAAATATTGCCTCAGGAACCAGGAGACAGCAGTGGCAAGTCTCTCATTGTCAAATTGAAGCTGGGCGTCAATGGTTTGTCTCGACTTAATAAGCGCTCTAATCCAGCCCCAAGTCCATTCCTTGAGCTGGAGAAGAAGATAACCAAGGAGGTTGTGAATAAAAAGCGTGTTGAAAAGGCCAAGGGTGATATGAAGCCAGGCTACTGTGAAAACTGTAGAGTGAAATACGTCGATTTTGAGGAACATTCTTGGAGTGATTGTCATCGACAATTTGCAAGTAATGAGAGGAACTTCAGAGAAATCGATAGGTTGATTTCTCAAATTTCCTCCAGGAGGTGAGAGCAACTTCGAAGAGATCGATAGGTGAAGTTCTCAAGTTTTCTCGAAGATGTGAGTGGAGGGGGGGTTAATATAGGGTACGACCATGCTACGTCATTCATACCAATGATTATATCACTACGTGATACTATTGCATATTAAATTTTACATAGAAAGAAAAGAAAGATCATTCATGACCATTTATTCATTCATTTTGGCCCTCTTCACGGGTTTTAAGGCCCATAATGGTTTTATCATAGGGATTGAAGATATCCATCAAGCATAAACAAGTTCAAAGCTCGTCATTTAAGCTAATTAATATTAATATCTAGGCGCTTTCAACCATTCAAAAAAATTTTACCTTGAGATCATAATCTCTTTAGAGGATGTTAATTGAATCCGATCACGAGGAGGGTGTTGTGACCACCGATGCACTTCTTGGTTACATTGATATTGCTATTGATTCCGAAAATACCCCCCTGCCAAAGGATTCGATAATTGGTTCTCAACCGATTCCGATGGATCCCAATTCACAGATTCCAAGTGAACTTACTCAATGTGGTCATTGTAAGGCCCCTATGAGACTGTTGGCACAGATAAATGCGGATTTGGTAGGCGAATGGTATGATAGATATATATATGTTTTCACGTGCATTGAAAGACAGTGTAGAAGACAAAAGGGTGCTGTGAGGGCAGTCAGAGGTATAAAGAAAGATCCGGTCGTTATGAAGCAAAGGGAACAACGGTTCTTGGATCAACAACTGAAGATGGAAGAAGAAAAGCGAAGAAGAGAAAAGGAAGAAAAGGATCAGAAGGAGAAAACGATGGGTCTATTTGGTGCTAATAAGGGAGGTTCAAATCCATTTGGTAGTAATCCATTTGGTCAGTCTGGCAGTAACCCATTTGATAAACCTCCAGCAGGAAATCCATTTGAAATGAAGCAGGTGAAGCAGGAAACTGCAAAGGTTGTTGAGAAGCCAACGTTTGCACAAGCGGCTCAGCAATCTGTTGAGGAAGGCAAAAAGAAGCCTGTGCTGCCGGTCGAGCCGTTGCCAGAGTTTCCTGGATACATTCTTTATTTTGATACCGAAGTCTTGGATCCACAAAATCAATTTCTGCCTCCATTACCTGATAACTTGAAGATCCAAGAAGATGGCACTGTTTTAGATGACAACGTTTCTGTAAAGTCGGGAAATTTGCCAAAAATCAATACCAGCACAACCAAGGAGCAGGAAGAACTTGCAGCCATGGTTGATGACCCCACATTCCAGAATTTCTCGAGAATCGTCTCCTTTAACACGGGCCAGGTGGTGAGATACGAGTTGGGGGGTCAGCCTCTCATCTATAGCTCCAAGGATTCCGTCAGTAACGTGTTTTACGGCGAAAATGGGAAGTTGAAGCCAGAGAATGAATGGACCATTCCACCTCCGGCGTACAATCCCTCCGGATCAAGAAGGTTTGAGGTTCAGTTGATGCCAAAGATGATCATTGACTTGGAGAAGGATTCCAATATCGATATTTTGAGAGATGGGATGGAATGGGGGACAATAGTTGTGGCCACCGACTCCCAAGACTTTGTTCCGTTGAACTACCTTGATTCAAATGGTGTTGCATATCTGGAGGAATGGTGTGGTGTCCAATGGGAGGAGGAGATTAAGAGAAATTAGGTAATAGATACGAGTAGAAGGACCCAGTGCAGTAGAGGCGGGTAATGAGTGATCACGACCCAACGGCAATTATACGATTCCGGTGCCACGGATTTTAAATATATTAATTGACATATTTTGGTCTATCTAGCCGTCTTGGGAAAGCACCACGACACTCTCGATCAGGCTTACAGTTGCGTGATATCCACATGAGCGTTTGTTGCTCAGCAACTTACCCCATGGGACAATCTTAAATCTCATGGAACATCTTTGCAATCCTTAAGGGAAATGTAATGCTAGAGTGATTGTGCAAGTGGTTTTGGTCGAATGTAGGTTTAATACAGCCTTAGTTTTTACAGACGACAACGAATGAGTAATCATGAGCCAGCACCAACTATACGATCCCACTTTTACTCAATTTAATCATCACATTTTGCTCAATGAAGCCGTGTGTGATTTGCTTCAAAACCATCATAATGTTGCTAACAGCATCTGTGGAGAGTGGGCTAGCTTCTCATGAGCATTTACTTGCTCAGCAAGTCAAAACCTGTGTAACCGCTTCACACTCATTAAAGGAAAGCCATTTGAAAAAATCAACACTTTAATGAATATTAAGTTAATGTTTAATACTCACCTATGTATCAACAATGGCAAACGGTCTGAAATCTTATGAATTGTTGATTTAATCAGACACCAACCAATCACCATTCTTTTTTACATTTAAAACATCACCAACGCACGCAACTTTTCATAGGCTTAATCATCACCCTACCACCACCACATCCATTTTTCTAGAGACCCCACTCTAGGTGGGCAAAAGCAAATTCCGATGATCCTAAGATGTGTGCTTACGTAATTGCCGGGGTTTGCTTCGGAGTCATTCCCTTCCTCCCAATACAAGTCAATGTTTACGCCCTTAGAGTCGACTATTGGTGCTCTTCTTATTCAGGGAGCCACATCATCGTATTTACATTTGCAGGGTAAAGTTGTGGGATTTTCGTCGACGATTTACGGTGCTTTGGCCAATCCAAATGCTAATAATGTGTCAATACTTGTCGGGATGTTTCTTTCCACACGTCTAGTTAGATGGGTTTTGCCCTCGTTGGGGGTTGCAGCCAACCCCATGAATTTGTCTCCAACGTTGTGGGGTATTTCGGGTTTGTTGGTGGGGTTGGGTACCAGTGCTGGTTGTGGGTGTACCTCTGGCCATATGCTTTCGGGCTTGAGCAGATTAAGATGGAGGTCTTTTGTGGCCACGTTGACCTTCTTCTCCACCGCTTTGGTCGCAAATCACTTGAGGGGAAATAGCGATCAATGGACGTGTAATGGACCGTGTTACAATTGGGACTCCAACTTCTCATTCTTCAAGGAGAATGGTCTGGTTTTACTTGGTTTGGCGGTCGGTGGTCTCGTCTGGTCGTACCTAATTCTACCGGCCTTTGCCACCTCTTTGCAAAAGAAGAGTGAGATTGCAGCCACATCTCTTGTTTCTGCCTCCACCGGACTTTTCTTTGGTCTGGGATTATTCATTGCCGGTATGACTGACCCAACAAAAGTGGCAGGGTTTCTTTCTTTCTTCAACATCCCCAAGTTTGACCCCTCTCTAGCAATGATCCCCCTCTTCACAATCATCCCAAACATCTTCCTCTGGATGAGATGGTCTCCACCAAAATGTCTCAAGCCACTCTGCGGGTCCAAATTCGACTTGAACTGGTCAAATAAGACCGAAATTCCGTTTATTTTGGGAAATGCTCTCTTTGGCCTGGGTTGGGGTATTGCAGGAGTTTGTCCTGGTCCTGCATTGTTGACATTCTTCCTCGCAGGTTTCCAATCCAACCAATTCTTGTGGATTTTAGGCTTTTTCACCGGCTCTTTTTGTGAAAAGAAGCTAAAATCCCTCTACAAATAATCGACATCTTGGAAACAACAACTTCGAGTGGAAATGGTCCTAAAATCTACTCAAAACCCACTTACCACCACTAACACAATAACATTTATCGTCAATAAAACTGCTCGGCATTCTTTTATTGTCCGTTGCGCTCTATAAAAAAATTGATGATGGTGATGTGTCGACTTTTTATTGCCACTCTTCTTTTCCTTGACAATGTCATCACCAGCAGAACTGCTCGCACAGAGACACGCATCAGCCGATGTGGACGCTGACGCCGAAATTGAGACCCAATCAGACGCCTCGTTGTCCGCAGTCGACTCTCAATTGGACTCGGAGACCACGTTGGTTACCCCGGTGAAAGTGGGTAAAAAATGGGATATCAACGATACCAAAGCCTTCCCAGCGTTGGGTAACTCCTCGTCTGTTCATGGAGCTCAAGGGTCAAAGTGGGGCCAAGGATCGTTCTCACCAACGCCTTCGGAATCAAGAAGCGGCAGTAATCCGAACTTTAAGCCCGCGGTGAAATCCTCCACCACCCAATTGACGTTCATAATCGACGATGAACAACAGAAGAATTTGACGGATTCTGAAAGAAGTAAAATTCTCTCGGACATTAGAGCCAAGTATGACGTGAAGATCGAGTCCACATATTCCTCAACAACAAAGAAGAGAACGTTCCTATTGAATGGTAAGAATTCCAAGGTTCAATTGGCAAGAAAGTTTGTTCTTAAGCAAATTACAAAGCCCACAGAGCTGGAATTCACAATCCCTTTAAAGCTGAGATCCACAGTCATCGGTTCAAGAGGTAAGACCTTAAATCCGATCCTTGAGTCCACCGGAGTCAGAATCGACATCGAGAAGGGTTCAAATGATTTGGATCATTTTGTCCCATCAACCGAAGACGAGGAATTATTCGGTAGGTCTCTAACCGTGAAGATTTCCGGTGATGTGGAAGGTTGTCAGGACGCTAAGAAACAAATCATGGCCATTGTCAACGAAAACACAAAGAATCTTCACATTAGAGTGCCTGTTGATGAGTCGATCAAGAAATTCGTGCCTTCACAGGTGGCCAAGCTCAATGTGAATGGGAATGGTGTCGAGGTGACAATCCCAGACGCTTCCTCTAAAGCCTCCAATATCATAATCACTGGTCCAAGAGAGGCTGTGATTTCGGCGAGAAATCAAATAAAGAAGTGCCTAGATTCGATCGATTCCAACATCACAATCACCGAAAAGTCGATTCCAAAGCCTTTGCACGATCTCTTGGACCCGGAAAAGTTGTTTGAAGAAACAAACGTTGTGGTAGAAATCCCTCCACAGGATCAATCCACCACTAACGTGAAATTCATCGGCTTTGTCTCCAACATTCCAAAGGCCATTGATGTGGCCAGAAAAATGACCTCCGACTCAGTCGTGGATTCTCTCAACCTGGGTAAGTCCCACGGTAACAACATCGATCACGCTAAGAATTTGACAAGTTACCTCGTTCATTCCAAATTCTTGGAAAGGTTGTCAAACGACACCGGGGTCAAGATCAAGGGCCCATCTTATCAAAGCCTTGCCTCGCCTGAAACTTCTGAGGTCTTGATCTCCTTCACAACTGATAAGGACAACAGAGAATCGATCAAGGAAGCAAGAAAAACGATTGTGGAATTGGTCAACAAAATCCCTCCAAGTCACATCAGATCCATTGACACAATTGAATCGTTCCTCTTTTCAAAGTTGGACAAATCCGTTGCAGTGAAAGAACAAGTGTATATCGTTCCTTTGGGAGAACTTTCTAAGATCGGAAACAAGCTAATTTTAGTTGTTCAACAATCTGATGATGAATTCCTACCATCCGTTGAAGAAATCAATGAAAGATTGGATAAAGTGGAAGAATCCTTCACCAAATTGAAGGAACTGTCTGCCACTTTGATTATAAAGACTATTCAATTGGATGCCGATGATCAAAAGCATCTTGAGGGTAACACATTAAACGTTTTATTAAACAAATTTGAACCAAAAACAATTGAGATCAAATTGAACCAAAACGCTCAAGGGCTCCCATCCGATAATGAATTGTATTTGAGGGGTTTCAAGTCATCTGTGAATGAAGCTATCAAAGAAATTGACCAATTGATTGTCGATATCAAGAACTATGAAGAAGCTTCCAAGTATAACACGGAGATTGAAATTCCAACGAAGCTCTTGGCCAGATTTATTGGTCAAAAGGGCTCCCATCTGAATGAACTTTCCGAGGAATTTGGTGTTAGAATCGATGTTGGTGAACAAGAGAATGAATCCACCGATGTCAAGCTCACTGGTTTGAAGTCGAATGTCGATGAATTGTCCAAAAAGGTTGACACCCTCATTAAGAGATGGGCTGACGAAACCACCGTGACTATGTATGTGGAACAAAAGTATCACAAGACCTTGGTGGGTCCGGGTGGGATCTACATTAACAGATTGCAGGACAAATACCATGTTAAGATTAATTTGCCAAAGGCAGAAGGTAAGACCGATATTACCATCAGAGGTCCATCAAGAGGTGTTGTGAAGGCTCAGGAGGAAATCAAGATGTTGATGGACTATGAAAAGGAGAATGACTTCAAGGAGGTGATTTCTGTTTCCAAGGAGGCTCTGGGTTCCATCATTGGTAAGAAAGGTGAGACATTGAATGATATCAGTGTTGATGCCGGAGTCAATGTCAAGGTTGGAGATGATTCTACAGATAAGGTGGAATTGACCTTGACTGGGTCAAAGAAGGGGATTAGGGACGCTGCTGAAAGAATCTTGGCCATTGAAAAGAGATCGGTCAATCAAGTTGTTGAAACTTTCGAAGTCGACTCAAAGTGGTACAGAAACTTGATTGGTCCTTCCGGTATGACAAAGAGGTCGATTCTTCTCAAGGCCGGTGGTGATGAGGGTGACAGGGATTTCAGAAGATTACTGCAATTTCCAAACATGGGTGAAGACTCCAATCTTCTCAAATGTGAGGGTGACAAGTCTATTGTTGAAAAGGTGATTGCTATTGTCAAGTCGATGGTTGAAGAGTACGAGAGTGTTATCGAGGAGAGAGTTGAAATTCCAAAGAACAAGCACAGATATCTGATTGGTCCTTCTGGTGTTGTTAAGTCTGGTATTGAATCCGATTTCAATGTCAAGATCTTCATCCCAAACAAGGATAGCGAAAGATCCGATATTGGTGTCAAGGGTACTCCCAAGAACATTGAGGGTGCTGTTGAGAAGATGAAGGCATTGGTGGCTGATAAAAAGTAAACATTTGAATAAAAAGATAACACTATATAAATATAATTTTCACACGGTTACTGGTGGACCTGATGATGCCTGGTGGTGTCTGAGGCGAGTATGGAGTTGTTGGATTGGGGCTTTAGCTCATGAGCTCATGAGCTCATCTTGCCACCCCTAATTGGTGGATCTTGAGTTGCTAATTTACTCATATTCTGCGTGTTGATGATATTAGATCAATATAGATGCTTCAAACTACTGTTACCATTAGTAACACTTCATTAGAGCGTCAATTTGATGAATTGACGAAGCTTTGAATGGTCTCATCCAGGCTCCCGTCTTCCCGTATTGCTAAATTTACTGCGGATTTTTCTCCGATCGCTGTCCACGATGTAATATTTTACTGGGAAAATTTGTCATCGGTTTGTTAGTAACTTCCGCAGTAAGTTCCGCAGTAACCATTTTCCCGTCCTCCGGGGGGCTCCGAAAGAGCCTTTCGTTTGGTGACCCCTTTCGACGTGTCACTTATCTTCCCATTGACAGGCCATTTCTTTCAGGATGGATTTGGAAAACGAACTAGAAGAGTTTAAGAAGCACAACACACCTGCTCTTGTGGGTGTCTCCCTCAGAGGCATGGAGAAATCTGATGAATCAATTCCGGTTTCCGAGGAAACATTGAGATCCACGTCCAGACCGGTTGTGAAGAACGTGGAATCTCGCAGTAACGTTGTTACCCTCGCAGATTTGAAGGCAGAAGGAGGGTTGGTGGATGATTCAGAGGGCCCGCTTGACGAAATCCTAGATGCTAGCGGTCATGTGAGAAAGGAGGCATTGAACGAGTACGAATCTCCATTGCCAAGACAAAAGGCGAGAACAAAGATGGAGGTTGCAGACGAAGACGACAGGAGAGAAAACTTGATCTTTGGTGGTCATGGGGAACAATATGTGGTTCCTGCAAGTGGAATGAACAGTGGCTACACGAAGAAGACCCAAATCAAGAAGAAAAGCCTTCCAACGTTGACTGACGAGGCATCAGATGATATTATCCCTCCGGAGAGAGTCAAGAGCGTGACCGACATCATTGAGGAGGTTAACAAGGGTCAATTGCCAAAGAAAACGCCGGAAAATGTGGGTGATCAATTGGATAAGATGATGAAGGATATCCAAGGGTTGAACTTCGAGTCAATGGATGCCAGCAAGGAATTGGTTAGAGATGTGGATTTTATTCCGCCTGCGGCATACAGATCCGGATCCAGTGGTTCCCTCAAGTCGCTAGCTTCACTTCCATCGACCAATGAACCAAGAGGTCGGTTGGCCCACAGTGATGGGCCATTTGGTGGTGACAGAAAACCCCATCTAGCCAGAGGGGATTCCTACCACGGTGGCCTTAACGACGAAAATGTTCATCATCCAATCAATTCAACAAACAATGGTGACCGTCAATCCAGAAACCCGGAGAGACCCTCGATTGCCAGTTCCTCCTCTTTATCGTATTTGCGGTCGATTTCCCGCTCTAGGTCTAGAATGGCGGCTAATGATAAGAGGGCGCATGAGGAATTGACGTTGGATCAGTTGAAGCAGACAGGTGCTCTCACTGATGATTCTGAAGGATTATCGGGAGCTGGCAATGGACCAAATTATGCACAGGCTGTAGAAATGGCTATGGAGTATGTGGATCAAAGTCATCATGGCGGAAAGCCCAAGATGGATCCTTTGACCGGTGTGAAGGAAGATGAAGAGGCGGCGAGTCATCGCGCAATGAATAAAGACGACTTATTGGACCAATTGGCCAACTCCGCTAAGGAATTGATGTTGAGTAAGGAGGAGGGTGTGATGGATGATCACCAGGAGGGGCAGGATGAAGATAAGAAGGATGAAGAGGACAAATTTAATGATGCCATTTTTAATACTAACACATCACCAGTTGAACAGAATGATGTGGATGAGCCAGATGAAAAGAAAGGTGTTGATGAATTGGGTGAGGAGGATGATGTTGCAAACCCTGCTGAACAAGAGCCTAAACAGCCGCTTGAGGAGCAAGAAGTGGCTGAGCAAGAGCCAGTTTTGAAATCACCGCAAACTGAGGCCCCAGTGGAGGCCCTGGTGGAGGCCCTGGTGGAAGACGACACCAGCGATGATGACGAACACGAAAAGCCGTTGAATTTGGGCTCTAAGGCCGTTGACCCGGTGGAGGACACCGAGGACACTAACGGCGAGGATCTAACGGACGAGGCAGACGAAGACGACATTGAGGCTTTGCTTGCGGCGGCAATGAAGGAGCAGGAAGCCAAAGGCAGATCTTTCGACAAGAACGACGAGCTGTCTGTTCTTGTTGCTGGTGCGGTCAAGGAGCAGAAGGATCTTAAGGATTACGCGGAATTCGACTCCATTGTGGCGGCTGTTGCCAAAGAGAAGGCTCTTAAGGACTCTTCTACTGGTGTGGGGGCAGACGGGTCCGTCTACGTTCCAAAGGCCGCCAAGATGGCCTTTGAGGATGAGCCTGTTTACGTCTACACCTCTCTTGCCGGGGGGTTCCAAATCCACAACAGAACCAACAGAATGATAACGATCTTGACGGTGAATAAGATATCTTATACGGTCAGGGATTTGGGTACGGATCCCGAGGCCAAGTCCATCTGGCAGAGATATTGTGGCGGTAAGACTTTGCCCGGTATTGTGCGTGGAAAAGACGATTTCATTGGCAACTGGCAGGATTTAGAGGATGCCAACGAGGATTATGCTGTCAAATCGCTTATTTTCGATACTTATTAGTTTTTTAATTCTGAGTTTAACGTTGAATCGGCTGAGCACTTTTCTCTTTTTATCACACCGATGGATAAGAGGGTTGTGGTGCTAGCAAAAGGTGATAATGAGAACCTTGCAGAGGTCTTGGATGTTGCCCTCGCCATTGTGGAGTCTGGCTTGAAAAGTGGACAAATTGTTGAGATTCATCTGGCTTCAAAGAGAAGAGTGATTTACCCCACAACGAACGCGTTGATGGCTCGCCGATTTGCGAGAATCGTGAGGATTTTGGCCATTATTAGGAGTAATATTATCACCGGTACCGTCATAAGCAAGCGTGCTCTCTATTACATGGATGTTACGCTTTTTGGGACCCAAAAACAGGTTGATTGTATCATCGATGGTCTCGTCACGTGCTTTCAAACAGATTTGACTTCGTTGGGGTTACGATGTGTTGAGAAAGGTCTTTTCGCCCTCGGAGGACAGCAGCCCCAGTTGATCGGACCTGGAACAAAATGTCCCGACCATTTTGGCGCAATGGTGGTGATAGAGAAGGAGGCCATTTTCACCAATGTCATTCAGTCACCGCTGGCCGCACCAGACACCCTCTATGTGACCGGGAAGGGGTTTCCGGACCAAGCCACAAAGGCGTTTGTTAACCGGGCAAAATCCCACACGCAGAAAATCAAATGCGTAGTAGATTTCGATGTTTATGGCACCATTATTTCTCAGTGTTACGGGTTAAATCCGTGGGGTTCTCTACTAGCTGCAAGGGAAGGATTTCTAGCGCTAACCAGACGGGACGTGGTACTGTTGTTGGGTGTGATACGCCGTGCATCTCCGCAGTGTCCATACCTGTTAGTATCCCAGCGATCCCTCTTTTTTTGCGTCAAAAGAGAGCTTGAATTGACGAACGGCACAACTGTTTGCTGAGCACATGAGCATTGAACCATCTCCGGATTTTCTTGCGGGGACAGTTGATCCGAAGAAATTTTTGAATTCAACTCCACTTTCATTTCTTTTTTCCTTTAATTCTCTCAAAAGAGACCAATGACTATACATAAACACACGCTAAGTGGCACAGAAATAAGGAGTGATGGATCCAGCTATTCACAGCTATCTTTGCCGCTCAAAAGATCGCTTTCCTCCACTCTACACACCAATCATTCTTCCTTCACCACAACTACAACCACGCCGGAATACTCCCCTCAGCTGATCACAAATGAAGTGGGTGGTTTGTTAAGAATGGAAGAGTGGGATTTGATGGACGATGCACAGTCCGGTGGAGATTCAACTGATAATCGATACAGAACCCGTCACAGCTACCGCCACATGAGGCATAAAAGGGCACCTTCTTCGAAATTAATATTTGACTTTAACTCTGAAACTGACACAGATCACGAGGAGGATATGGATCCCGAGGGTATATTTGATGACGAGGAGAGTCTGATCGGAGAGCCTCTGAGTAGGACCAAGACTGACAACCGTTGCGGTGATTGCACGGAAGAAGGAGATGCTCAGCATGCTCATGCGCATGACCTCAATATGGACGAAGCGGAGATCCAGACCTCAAATCCTTCTTTTGATGATCCAGAGTGGGACTTTCACACCAAGTGGGCCATAGTGCTGATTGGACTACCGGCATCAGGCAAGTCTTCAATTGTGAGGGACTTGATGCAGTTTATACACAAATCAACCGAAGGCAGAACAAGGGTAGGTGTCTTCAACGCAGGTGATGTGCGTCGAAAGTACGAGAAGGAAGGTGACGGTAAGATGGAATTTAACTTCACAAACGGAAAATCCCAGGAGAGAAGAGACTTTTACGCGTTTGAAACCTTGGCCAATCTGACCAACTCGCTCATTAACGATGACCTAGATATCGGTGTTTTCGACGCCACAAACACAACAAAGGAAAGAAGAGAAGAGGTTTTTAACAGAATCAGAGAAACAAATAAACAATCCATAACGAAAATCCATCCCATCCTGCTTGAGGTCAAATGTCCCAACAGAGCGTTGAGAAGATACAACATTGAACAGAAGGTCCACAACGGTGATTACAGCCAGAAACCAAAGGAAACCGCAATTATAGACTTCCTTCAAAGGGTCCACCAATACGAGACTATCTATGAGGCGGTCACGTTGTCAGAAATAACCGGTTTAGAGGTGAAATACTTTGGTATTTGCAATGTGGGGGAAACGGTGTATTATGACTGTGGGTTGAGCCATCACAACCCTACCCGTCATAGCGGGCTCAGGTTCAAATATTTGGCCTTAAACATGATTTACTACTTTTTGATGACATACAGAGGAACCTACGCAAGAGACTACCTAGAGATGGTGAGAGAGTTTTACAAGGAAGGTCATTATAAGCCGGTGAATAATCCATTCTCCCAGCCTGTCACCGACGAGGGGGTGGAAGAGGGTACCAAGGATTCCCCAATGAGATCCTTTATACCAAAAGTGTTGTCCTCGAGGAGGATAACATCGCATTGACAAATACCCACGGTGGGAAAACCACCACTTGCTACTAATGAAAGTTTATGATATATAAAGAAATTAAGATGTTTAATTGTACAAAGGTTGGTTCCGAAATGGTTGGTGCGTTTATGCGCTGAACCCTGGAATTGCTGTAAACCCCGGAAGTGCTCCCGACGACAGTGGCTGTTGGGGTTGTTGCTGCATCTGCATTTGCATTTGGTCCTGCTGTTCCGAAGCCTTTGTTTCTCTTGGTTCCCCTGTATATGCGTTGTCCTTGAACATCCCCGAATCGCTTGGATCACCCCTGGACCAGAACCTCATTGATTTATCTGCCCCTGCTGTACACAATAGATGGCCAAGGGGGTGGTATTCCATCGAATAGATGGCCTTTTCATGAGCATATGGGATTCCGTGTGTTATATTGCTTATCACAGGAGGTTTATAGCTTGAAGTCAGTCCCATGGCCAAATCTAATGAACCTCCCAAGTGGAAGTGATTTAAAGACCCATCGTAACCACCGATTGTGAGATGGTTTGCATGGGTTGGGTGCCAGGCCAATGCAGATAAATCGGCGTCCGGTGTTCCACTTTCGCTCTTGGGTCTGATAACAGCCATCGCCTTCATCATACGGATATCAAATACCCTTGTAGAATGATCTCTCGAGCAAGCAGCCATTAAAGTTTGGCCTCCGTTTGGCTGAAAGGTCACCTTCGACACAGTGTGTTTGAAATCGTGAATCGTGGTCAAACATGCCACTCCTCTTGGATCCCACAACTTGACCAAGTTATCCTTCGATGCAGAGGCAATCAGACCCTTGGTGGGATGCCAATCGCACGATTTTATATCCCAATGATGTGCTTTGATTGATTGCTCGATTTTGCCCGTTGTGAAATCCCAGACCTTCAAATGCTGGTCGTCCGAGCAGGACACAAATTTCGTGTCCTTTGGACTAAACTTGAGTCCTTGGATTGAGTCTTTGTGGGCTTGAGGGATAATATTAACGTTGTTGAAGTTGGGCTGCCAAAACTTAATACACCCCGACTGATCACCACTCAAAAGCCACCTACCGTTGTGGGAGTACTCTAACGTCATGATAGGAGCGTCATGTGCCTGCATGATTGATTCAAACCCAAACTGGGTTCCGTTCCAGAGAGTGAATTCCCCCGAATACGACGACACCAAGACACGGTGACCGTCGGGAGTCCATTTGACCGCGTGGATTGCGTGACGGGATTTGTTCGTCGATACATGGACAAACTTCATCGGCGTGTCCATGATCAACCCCTGGGAGGACTTTGTTGGAGGTGGCATCTGTGCCAAATACGACGAATCCGGTCTAATTCTGCCTGAATGATACTTCCGTGATGCTTTTCTCACTCCTTTTCTTTCTAAAAGACGTCTTTGGCCAAAAGCTGTTTCTGCAAAGTGATCTATCGTTGGACGGTGCAATTTAAGCGGCTTTTCTGGCTCCATTTTGAGTGGTTTCTACACAAGAAGGTGATCCTTGAAAAAAAAATTACGTAAGTCGACGCTCAGGTTTGATAAACGAAGCAGGTGATGAAAAATGCAGGAATGTGAGCGGTAGTAAGGTGAAATATGTTCATAAACTGTTTAATGCAGTTTTTAATATACTGGGGTCTGTTTTGGGGGAAGAGGTGATCGAAAAGCAACCACTATGGCTTTTAATAATACGCTCAGCAATGAATATTTAAACATTCACTTTTCCTACTAGAAGGAATAAATATTCGGGATTTTATAACAAAACCCTGTTTGATACAATTACTCCAGTAAATTCACTTTTGAAGGGTCAACAAATTCAATGGGAGTCAACCATTCTATCAAAGTTAATCTTGGCCTACCAAATTACACGCTCATGATGCTTCCAGTGGTTCTTCTTGCCCCCGTTTTTTTGCTATCATCATAAAGAAAGTGTTCTATTTTCTTTGAAATATCACACACCACAATTACTCCATCAACCATCTATTTGAACATACTTTAACCAACAGTTCACCTAGGGTGAAAAATTTGTCACCTCTCTACTTACAGCTAGTGCTTGCAAATTGGATAAAAATGGCCACTTCTATGAGCCCGCCGACGGATCTCTTGAGTCCAATGAGGACTTACGGCCCTTTATGTGCCATTAGAGCTTTTAGCGAAACGTTAACTCTTCTTGCAGAAGGACCAACCGTTTCTCTTTATGATCATGCCAAAGGAAGTAAAATCCATTCTAGACAGGTGTTCCCAAGGAATAAAGTACATGGAATGCAAGTGGTGGGAAGTAGAGTGGTGGCATGGGGGGGTCAGAACCTTACGGTTTTTGATTTGGCGGATTTAGCAGACGATTCAAGACAGTTACCCTTGTATGGTGTTGGAGACTGGATCACTCATGCTCTGCTCTCCACGAATGTTAGCTGTGACGCAACGTTAATATACATATTGTCTGCACACAATTTAGTCCACACCGCAATGATCACGCCCTCAGGCCTGAAGTTGGTGAAGAGTTCTAACTGTGGTTGGAAATCGATTCTTTACTCGGGTACTCTTCATGAGGATGATGCAGGTAAAGTCACGGTTGTAGCCGGTACAGTTATGGACGGTATAATTATCTGGGACTTGGTTTCAAAACAGATCGTCCACAGCTTGAAGGATCACGAAGGCTCGATCTTCAACGTCACGGTGTCCTCAAATGGTCAGTATTTAGCCTCCTGCTCCGACGATAGAAGTATCAAGGTATGGGATTTGCCTCAAGGAAAGCTTCTAGCCAACGGATGGGGCCACGGGTCCCGTATTTGGGGGTTGGCTATCTATAATGTGGGCGACAACGGATTGAACATTTACAGTGCCGGTGAAGACTGTACTTCCCGTGTCTGGTCCTTTACAAAAGGTAGAGACCAGCTAGTGCAGGATAGACTAATCCATGGCCACACAGGTAGACACATCTGGTCGGTGGATGTTGTTGAGACCAAGAACAATGTCTGGGGTTTCACCGGTGGAGCTGATGGCAAGGTGATCAAGATGGATATCGGGCCCAACTCTCAAAAGGTGCTAGAATGGGATTTGAAGCAGATCACCCAACAGGCACCTGATGTCACGTTTATTAAGGGGGAGTCAATCAAGGAATACACCGATTTCGGTAATGGGTTGCTGGCCGTTACCACCCAAGGAAAGGTCCTTCTGTTACAAAAGTATACTAAGTGGATTGAGCTTTTTCAAGACAGCACTTTTGAGAGATTCTCGATTGTCCAGTCTTCCAAGAAGACTCCAATTGTTGTTATTGGTAACAAGTTGGGTGATGTCCATTTACTACAATTCAACGCTTGCGGGGAGATGGAAACCAAGACTCAATTCACCCTAAAGGGGTCCATTTCCAGATTGGCTAACATCCTTGTTAATGAGACGGAAAGGGAAGTGGTTGTTTTCTTCGAATCGTCGAATCCCAAGGACCCGATTCTTGTGCGCACGTTTAATGTTGACACCCTAAGCTTGGTTGATTCTAGGGAATTATCCAAACCTGAGAAGGTTGTTTTGAACACCGTCATCAGCGCAAATGGGTTACTTCTTTTTGGCTGCAGATATGATACCCTCTTGGTGTACAACTTGGGGCTATCCAGCGACCCAATCGCCTATTTGCCAAGAATTGCCCAAGGAGACACCATTACCTCGTTGAACGTTATTTCCAACAATAATAGTGGTGTGCTCACGTTGTATGCAACCAACAAAGATGGCTCGTACCATATCATGGAGTTCAACCCGGATCTTGCTCAGGTAGAGGTTATCCATTCGGGCAGAATTCAAAGGGGATCCTTGGAGGGCTCATTAGTCGACAATGACCAGTTGCTACTTTATGGTTTCCAATCCGATTGTTTCTTTCTCTGGAATGAAACCACACAGTGTGAATTGTTGAGAGAACCATGTGGTGGTGCACACAGAAGATGGTCATTTGATGTGAATGAGTCCAATTATAGATTTGTCTTTACAAAGTCTACCGGGGTTCAGATCGTTCAGGGCGCTTTGGACATCAACGGTGTGCTTCTTGCAGGGTTGCAAGGTAGGGAAATCAGGGACGCGGTGATTTTGGACACGGCTGATGCCAATAAGAAGGTGATCATCACTGGTGCGGAGGACACGACGTTGAAGGTGTCAATTTTGACCGCGGACGGCTCTTTAAAGCCCCTGTGGACCTATAGAGATCATGTGGGTGGTATGCAGGCCATCCACAAGGCGAACAATCAATGGGTTGTGTCAACTTCCGCCCGGGAGGAGGTTTTCCTCTGGAAGTTGAACAAATTGCCTAAGGAATCCGTGTGTTTGGGTCTTGTGAACAAGCTGGAACCCAAGTCTATGAACCCTGATTTGAGAGTCATGGCCGTCGACACCCTCGAGGTGCACAACGAGGCCAAGCAACTGGTGGGATTTGTGCTGGTGAGCGTCTACTCGGATTCTGGCATCAGGGTCCACTATTACGATCTTGGCCTCAACAAGTTTTCCTTGTTGATGGAAACCAGGTATAAGACATGCTGTATCTTCCACTGCCGGTTGGTTCCCCTGGGTGGTGACAAGCTTTACTTGGTTATTGCTGCTACAGATGGATGTTCCACTGTTTACAACCTGTCATCGGACATTAGACCGTATTTTGACATCAAGGGTGGTAAATTGGTGTTGAAGGGGGATATCTGTGTTGCTCAAGTGGCTGATTTTGCTGATCACCTGATCATCAACCAACAGCTGCACCAGTCTTCAATTAGGGCTCTTGAACTTCTTCCTCAATCTGAAGACAAAGTCATTCTGGTCACCGGTGGGGATGACAATTCCTTGATTGTAAGTGAGATCTGTGTCACTGGGGACCAGTTGGGTCTCTCGGTCAAGGGATTTAACGAATCCTCTGCCTCCTGCACAATGACATCGATCACCGGGGTTGGAGCCAATCACGTGCTTGCGGCTTCTGTGGATCAGCAAGTTCAACTCTGGAAGATCGAGGGTGATGAAGGCGCCACGTTGGAGTTTGTTGGTGCCAGGTACACTACGGTGGCGGATACTGGTTGCACCTGTGTGACACAGTTCCATGACAAGACACTTGCATTCATCGGTGGTGCCGGGGGGTCGATCTGGGAGATTAAAGAGGTGTAATTTTGAACTGGTTTGCCATCATTCCACCTCTAGATGTGTATATAAATAGAGGCACAGTTGAAGCATTCACTCAGGCTTTTACCAAGACTTTCACCAAGACTTTCACCAAGGCCCTCACCAAGGTCTTCACCAATGTCGTGGGATGTTTTCACGCTGATTTTTTGTATAAATATCATAAGTATATAATATAGAATGATAATGGTATTAAGCACTGCATGATGACTCAAGACGGTGAATAAGCGGGTAATATGGACAGGAAATATTCTTAACGAGGAAACCAACCTCAAGCTGCAATCTCTTCTTTTCTTCAAAATTCTCATCCTCAGGCTTGTTTTTGCTTGTGCTTTGGGTTGGCCTTGCACAAAACATACACTCTGCCCTTCCTCCTGGCAATGTAGCATTGAGAGCAGAACTTCTTCACCGCAGTTCTGATCTTGTATGTTCTTGCTGCAGTGATCATCTGCATGATCGACGTTGTGCTGGTTGTGTGGGAACACATGGCGTGTGCATGGTGGACCCCGTGGGCCATCTTGTTCAACCCCAGTCTGAAGTTGTTCAACATCTTTGGCTCTAAAACGTGGTGAAGATCAAGCGAAAAAAAAAAATGAAAAGTGAATCGGGTACCATGTCGGATATTCCAGATAATGTCATATCGCGCTCGCAGGGATCCCTGCGAGCATAAATCCATTTCCCCCAAGATGAATACCCCCATTCCAATGGTGTTAAAATCACTATAATCACACCTTTTTTCACCTCCATCTCCTCCGGTGCCTCATTGACCATACTCACTGAGAACAAATCAATAACAACATCACAAGTTGTTCCTTTAAAGGATGGACAATTGGGTTAATGTATGGTTTGAAAGCATCTGCTTGCATCTGCTCGCCTCTACTTGTATACTAACATCTTCACAACCAGATTGCACAGGTTTCTGTGATCCAATACCCTCCTAATCACAATCCAAGTGCAGACGACGCTCTTGATGGTGTCTCAACAATCAAGTTCGACGATACCCACGACCTGCTCTGGGTTGGAGAGAAGAACGGGCGATTGAAAAGCTTACAAGGCTCCTCCCTACAAATGTACACCTCCTGCAGGGCTCACATGGGGCCGGTGTTGAAGATATTGAATCACAAAAGAGGTATCCTAACACTGTCCACAACAGGGATCCGACTGGGCCACAAGCAGGGGTACACAATTTACAACGTGGAGTTTTCCGCAGGAACAAAGCTCACGTCAATGACATACACCAGCAATACGCAGACGGAGTTAATAGTAGGTGGTGAGGCGGATTCAACGGGATTCAAGCTGTTCAAAATCGACACAGTGCATCAGAAGGTGTCGGGATACGTGTCATATAAGCATGACGTTTTAAATCTAGACACCAATTTGAAGTACGTGATAATCGGAAGAATGGACGGTGTGATCGACATCTTGGACCCCAAGACAGACGTGATCATCAAATCTTTCAATCCGATTTCAGCAGGCTTGTTTAACATGTCAGTCAAAGATAACAGCTTACTTACAACAGGATATTCTGTCAAAACAGGAGCAGGCAAGAACAAACATCCCCAGCCGGTCTTCGACGCGTGGGTAACCTCGTACGACCTAAAGTCATTAAACGTCCAAACTCCGATCCCCTTCCCTGCCAGAGCCTCCTACGCCCTCCACCACCCAACAATTGCGAATTTGGTACTCATGTCCACGATTTCTGGCGATAATATGACTTTTATTGACATCATCAACCCTTCAAGGGCCCAGTTTTACCACGCAGATATGCCCTCATACATCACTACAATCGACATCTCCCCCTCGGGCCAATACCTTGCCTTCACAGACCCAATGCATAATCTGAGTCTTTGGACAAGAGACCCCCTCCAGAAATTCTCCCTCTTGAACAAACCCCTCGTCTACCCAACCATACCCAACGAAAGAATCCCCCCAAACAGCCAAATCACAAGAAGAGACTCCCCGCTAAGTTCGATCAAATTGCCCCCCTACACCGGACCCCTTGCCTCGGTGTGGCCAAACGACATGAAGTTCAAAGTGGGAGGCTTGCCAACTCAAATCGATCCCGATTTGATCAGAAGCTTGGATCTCACGTCAACACCATTTGTAGTCACCAAATACGACAAGGAACGGTTTGGTACAAGGTACCACAACAACGGCACCACAAAAATCAACTACAAGGGAAAACCCGATCGAACCCATGTTCCCAAATTCATCAGTGAAACAGAAGATGCGGAAGATTACTACAGTGTCTTGGAAGATGGCATATTGCCACCTCAAACAGTCAAAAGACATCAAGAAGACCCGGATCATCCCGTTTTTGATTGCAAGTCTATTGATGGTGATGTGCCCAACGTGTACAGTAAGTTGGCAATATCCTACTCAAAATTTGGTGTCGACGATTTTGATTTCCAATTTTACAATAGAACCAACTATTGCGGCTTGGAAACTAATTCCGGTACCTCTTTTATGAACCCCCTTTTTCAATTGTACAGGTTTGTGGTACCAATTTTTAACTACGCGTTGGATACTTTGGCCCATGACGTGACAGATGAGGTCAACATATTGATGGAATTGGGCTATCTTTTTGATATGATGGTGAAATCAAAGGGTAGACATTGTTCACCCTCCAATTTCCAAAGATTGTTTTCCTCATTGCCCGAAGCTCAAAGTTTTGGGTTGATAAACGACAATGAATTGATGTACGATGATTCTAAGCAGAGGAAAATGATCCAGACGTTCAACAGATTCCTTTTGAGAAAGTTGTCGTTTGATGAATGCTCGCTTTATAAAAAGGATGTTTCGACAAATTTGAACGAAATTTGTGGTGTCTCTACAAACACCACCATCTTTTCCAAATTCTGTCCTCTAGCCCAGAAAAGAGAGGGCATCTATCAAACCATTGATATCAATTCAAGACCAATTGGATTGAATTCCATGGTGGTCCAGGAGGTGACGATCTTGAACTATTTGGAGGCCTCAATGAACAGACACATCCAACAACAGATCATGTGCGATAATTGCGGTGTTGAACATCCCGTCAATGCGGCTTTACAGATCTGTGATCTACCCCCAGTGATCATCTTGAATCTTGATATGAACAACCAAATGATCAATGAAATCAGAGGATTCGATGGTTGGTTGGTTCCCGAATTTTACTCGGTTCAGGCCACCATGGGTACTCCTGTTCTCAGAAGAGACGTTATCACTGGCTTCCAGGGGAATAGGAAGAAGTACGAATTGATGGGCTTGACTGTTCAAATCACGAATAAAAAGAATGAGTCCCATTTGATCACTTACTCTAAGGTCAAGGAGAATAAAGGCGATAAGGGCAAATGGTATCTTTTTAATGATTTCTTGGTGTGCGAAGTGAGCGAAAATGAGGCGTTGGATATGACCAACTGGTGGAAGAGACCTGCAATTGTGATTTACAAACAAGTGGACGTGGAGGACGAGTTTCATATTTCATCGTATATGAATCATTTGGATGATAGTGTGCTCTACGGGGATCGCTTTGCTGCCACCATCAGAGAGGGAATGAAGGTGGAATATGAGCTTTTGACCCGGCAAGAAGCTCCAAAAATGGGCTCACTTGTGGCCATTGATGCGGAGTTTGTGGAATTGGCCCCACCCCAGTACGAATTTAGTAACTCGGGCTCGAAGAGGTTGGTCAAACCACCTAGGTTAAGTGTGGGCAGAATCTCCGTTTTGAAGGGTGAAGGCCCTAGGGAAGGGGATTGTTTCATTGATGACTATATTGTGACCAATGAGAGGATCCACGATTACAAGACGTTGTTTTCCGGCATTGAGGTTGGGGATTTGGACCCCAAGGTGTCGAAGAAGTCGTTGGTTACCCTACAAACTGCGTATAGGAGGATTTGGCTCTTATTGAACCTAGGGTGTGTAATGGTGGGACATTCTCTTATTGGAGATTTTAGGATGATCAACATCCAAGTTCCCCCAACACAAGTTAGAGACACTGCCTTGTGTTACTATTCCAAGTCTGAGAAGAGAAAGTTGGGGTTGAAGTTCTTGGTTTATCATGTTTTGAACGATGAAGTTCAAAAGGGCAACCATGATTCCATTGAGGATGCACGGTCTGCTTTGAGATTATACAAGAAGTATTTGGAATTGAAGAGATTGGGCCAATTGGAGGAAGTTATTAACAAGGTGTACCTGGAAGGTCAAATGTCCGGATTCAGGGTTCCCAATAACAACTTTGGAGATACCTCCACCGAGGTGTCGACTACTGTCACTACTATAGGGACTGTCATGTGAATGACACTTGTATATTAGCATTATATATTCATTTGAATATAAAAGAGAAAGAGAAATGATGTTGGAGGGTGCTACGATAGCTCCCTCGAAAGGTTCGATTTTATCGTGGGATTGACTGTCTGCTGGGATCCAAAACTTCTTTCACCCATGTGGAACAGTTGAGATGCCGATACTGGGTCCATTGGAGAAGCTGTTTTTGCTGGAGAGTCGCTTAAGAGCTTACATTCCGGTTCCCTCACTTGATTGTCTTTAGCAATGAGTGGTGGAGGAGCAATCATATAGGAGTCAATTGCTTTTTTCCAGAGTGAATCAAGCACTTCTTCTTCGATGGATTTAGTGAATCTATCGATTGCAGAGACTGTAGGCTTGTTATCGATTTGGTTATGTCTCACCTTGGGATTGATTGGTAGTTGGTCGATTCTTCTGAGAGATTCGACTATCGGATTGCCTGTTCTACGTACATGCATGTACGATCGTGTCACCTCCTCGTACTTGAATCTTGTGGAGATGTTCGATATTGGAGTTCCATTTGTCAACTGGTTGGGGTCATTGAGTGATTGAATTGTTTCTCTTTGAAGCCACAATTTTTGCTGTGTTCTACTACTTGTCTGGAGCTGGCTTGATGTGAGGAAGGAGGAGAAGTCAATATCATCCTCCTTGTTACCAACAGGCTCTAGTTTCTCCTTAACTTCACAATCGGCCATTTTCAAGGTATCCAAGGAAGATGTCGATGGATCCAATCTCCTCTGTAATTTCTGAACTGGAGTTGAGCCCTGGGACCTCAGCGTTTGTCTTTCTTGAGCCTGGAAGCACAAATACGACGGTTGTCGCTCGATACCGGGTGTTTGTATTGATGTCATGGCAAATTGGGAGTTTCTGCTGGCCAAATTCAGTCCTGACTGTTGGAATATCATAGATGATGAATTAGAGGAGTGAATCCGCTGTATTGGCAGCTCTTGGCCCGTGGATTGGGACAGAAACGAATCTGGATGGTACAATTTCCTCCCGACTTGGGGTTCAATTGAGGGGGTTTCCAGCTCACTTTGAGCCTGGGACATTAAACTTTCATCTTCAATGGCTTTTTCAGGACTTGCCTTTGCTGACGATGTGTTCGAAAGCTCTCTAACCGTCTCGCGTGGAGGCATCGAACCCATTTCAGAATGAAATTGGTGATGAGAATGAGTGAAAATATACTGCGCCACAATAGCAATGCATGCGCCATTGTGCACTGCGCCACCACATGCGCCTCTCTGGAATAAAGCCCCCAATTACCGCTAAAAACCCCCAAAATTGGACAAAAAAGGTATCATCAGGGATCTAACAAAATGGTAGTTCATATATACAGGTTTAAAAGAATTTGATCTAAATTTTGACCAATTTGGTTTTCAAATTCCCTTCCAGGATGTGTTTACGATTGGAAAAAAAGGCTCAACATATATTTCTGATATGTCTCGTTTCACTGGATTGATCGCAATAGTGAATAGCTTGTCACATCATTGGAAATTTCTATCTTTATCAAAATTTTGTCCACTTTTTTTATCGGTACAATCTTCACACACCCATCCTTAGGTAATGGACTTGTATAAAGTGACATCGGTGTACATTGAATCCCTACTGGGTAGTGATCACGGGGACTCATTGCGTGTGCTTCTTTTGGATAAAACAACGGCAACGATCATGGCGCTTGCAACTACACAGACAACGTTATTGAAGCATAACGTAGGGTTATTATCTACGGTCGAGGACACCAATAGAACACCGTTGAGAACGATGCCATGCATAGTCTTGGTCAATCCGGCGGATCCTGCTGTCATGGAATCCTTGGTTGAAGAGCTGGACAACCCATTGTATTCCCAGTACTGGATACACTTTAATGGGATAGTTTCCAAACCCCAATTAGAGAGATTGGCAGAATCCGACCAGTTGGAATTGGTGAAAGCAGTTCAAGAAGTGTTCTGGGATTACTATGTCTTGAATTCAAATTTGTTCACGTGTGTCAATGGAGATTTGCCAACAATTCCGACAATTGGAACTACGTGGGACCCACCGTCGTTGGTGGGGTCAACAAACGGATTGCTGTCGATGTGCCTCTCATTGAAACTTAAACCTGGCATCCTCTATGAATCAAACTCCAAATTGGCCAACAGGTTAGCTCAATCGATTAATTTTGAAATCGAGTCCAACGTCCAACTATTCGATCAGATAGAGGTGGAATCAGATAGAAGACCCCAGCTGTGGATCTTGGACAGAAAGAATGATCCTGTGACTCCACTATTATTCCCATGGACTTACCAGTCAATGATTCATGAGCTTTTGACAATCGAGACCAAATCCAACACCGTGGATCTGTCCCATGTCGTGAACATCACCAAGGAATTGGAAAAAGCCATCATGAACCCCAATGAGGATAACTTCTTCTCACAATCAATGTACTTGAATTTTGGAGATTTATCCACAAAATTGAAGACTTTTGTCGATGATTACAAGATCCAAACCAAAACAAACTCTAACATTAATTCGATAAAGGATATGAAGTTCTTTCTAGAAAACTACCCTCAATTTAAGAAGTTATCCCTTAACTTGTCAAAACATATGATGTTATCCTCGGAAATAGACAAGAGAATCAACTCCCTAAACATTTGGGCCAGATCGGAATTCGAGCAGAACATGTGCTGCAATGTGGACCAATCCCACCATCAGACTGATCTGGATGAGCTCCAGGCACTTTTGTTTGGTGCCATTCCTCTTCCATTGCACTCACAGAAGGTGGTCTTGTCTCTCTATGCTTTGAAGTATGAGGCTCATCCCGAATGTGCAATCAAAACCCTATTAAATAAGATCAACAACACTGAGATCACTTCTCTTGTTAACAAGGTGCTTCAACATTATGGTTTGAAATCGAGATTGGATAATAAAGTCTTCAATAAGAATGGAATCCCTACAAACAAATCCAACGTGGGCCATTGGTTATCTCACTTAACGGGAGGGAATGAAACTGAAAATGCAAACGTCTTTATGCAATGCAAGCCGCGCTTGGCACTGCTCTTAGACTCTTTGAGATTGGGTGATACCTCCAGGCTGGGTTTCAAAACTTTGGGTGATGCCTCAAAGGTGAAAGATACCCCCAGAGAAGTTATTATTTATTGTGTTGGAGGAGTGACGTATGAGGAGGCTAGAATTGTCCAGGAATTCAATGACGCTAACTATGGTATCCGGGTAGTGCTAGGAGGCACGGGTATCATCAACAGTGATCAATTCCTTGAAAATATAACATTGATTTAACCTGTGTAACACCAAAATTAAAAATACAAATAGTAAAAGCAGAGTCGAGGTTTATGAATCGTACTTTTCAACCCACTCATTAACCAATGACATCACATTATCGACACCGGAAACGCAATCATTATACTCGTGAACCAAATCTTCTCTCATTCCACTGATCGATCTATCAAGATCCTTGTTTTCTAGTTGTTCCAAAACGTCTCTAAACTTATCCTCTGCGCTCAAGTTGGACTGGATGTTGGCTAGGAACTCCATGATTGCATACACCCTTCTTGTCATCTCCATTGATGAGATTTTTGTGCTTGGAATGTTGGCTTTAAATCCGCCGTTGTTTGCCGTTGTTGTTGAGGCTTTCGACACCTTGGCCACACCTGCGGCTGCGGCCTTCTTCGTTCCTTTACGCTTCGGTATGGTCTTGCTTTTCACAGGGCTCTTAAGCTCCTTTTTCGCCTCCTTCAGCTGCTGCTGTTCCTCCTCCTCCTCCTTCTCCTTCTCTTCTTCTTCCTCCTTCGCCTCTAATGGTGGTTCCTTGGTTTCTGTGTCTTTAACTGATTCTTCAAGTGCTCTCTTCAACATTGCTTCATAATGGTTGTCTCTTGGGTCCTGTCTATTCCTGCTTGTCAGTTTCTTGGGCTCGTACTTTGATTTCATGAATCCATCTTCATCCTTGAAGATGGTGTGCATTTCCGGCTTACACTGCTCACACCAGTACATTTCCGGTGCCACAGATTCATCCAAAATGCCCACACAGTTTCCATGCTGCCACACCGAACACTGTTCGCACTGGATGAAGAAACCTGGGTCTCCTGTATCGGAGTCCAGTTCCTCCCTCCCACACACACATCTTGTGACTTCTCCTCCCTCGTCATCGTCCTCCTCCTCTTCCTCCTCATGAAGATCTTGCTCGGGTTCTAGCTCCTCTGGGGTGTATTTTGGCTGCACCTCTGTTCTTCTTGATCTTCTGGACATTATCTGATGAATAGACGGTGGTATGCATGGGGTGAGATTTTATGACCGAGTGAGTTTACCCGTAGTAAAAGAAAGGCCAGTGGGAGGGCCCATGAGCGTGGCCAAATTTTGCTGGGAAGTAGAAAAATCACTGGGAAACATTCATAAAAATTCACCACACAATCGATATTTACCAAAAAGTTACTGGGGAGCTCCATTTTTCACCTCCTTCTATCATCTCCTAAAACAAATGGAAGGTCTAAGACCAAAGAGAATTGTCAAACAAAGCAAAAGAAGAGCAGCACAAGAGACAGAGGGTGGTGATTCCCCTTCACCAGCTCCAGGGGCTCGAATTATCAAACGATCTATCGAACAGGTCAATGAAAGAGAAGACCCACCGGTTGAACCAGCTGCTGTGAAGAAGCCCAAAATTCAACTGGAGAAGCCTGCGTGGATGTCCCAGGAACATTACGAACGTCAATTAAACTCTATTAAATTGTCAGCCAACGTGGATACAGATGCCAATAAGGAGGCAGTGCCTTCGACGGGGACGCCTGTGGCACCAGAATCTATGGCAAGTGAGGATGTCAACGTTAAGGTCCAATACCTCAAGAACTTGAATTTGGAGGGTAAAGACACGATTGTGAGAGAGTTCTATAATACCCAAACTCACAACTCTCGTAAGAGTAAGAGGACGGAATCCGCAATTTATCGACTGAGATCATTCAACAATTGTATCAAATATATGCTCATCCACAAGTACGGTCGTCATGAAGGATCAGTCTTAGATTTGGGGTGTGGTAAGGGAGGAGATTTGGCCAAATGGCAAATGGTGCAAACAAGAGATTACGTAGGAGTGGATTTGAGTGACCAGAGTGTCAAGGAGGCAATCAATAGGTACAGAAAACAGAGATTCCCCTTTCATGCCGTCTTCGCCACAGGTGACTTCACAACTCCAATACCTGAAACATTGGCCAACTTCCAACCTGAGGAGGTTTGCCATTATCAATTCGATAACGTGAGCATGCAGTTTTGCATGCACTATGCATTTGCTGATGAAGACAGTGTGCACAAGATGCTTGAGAATGTAAGCAAATCTCTCAAGAGGGGAGGCATGTTCATTGGTACAATCCCCTCGTCTGATTTCATCAAGTGGAAGATTAAGAAACTAGCTCCGGGCGAAAAGTCGTGGGGAAACTCCATTTATTCAGTCACTTTTCCTGAAGAACCGCCAAAGGATGGTAAGTTTACCAACGCATTTGGTAACGTCTATTCGTATTATTTGCAGGATGCGGTCGATAATGTACCAGAATATTTGGTTCCCTTTGAAAAATTTAGAGCCATTTGTGAGAAGTACCACTTGGAGTTGAGATACAAGAAGAACTTTTTTGATCTCTTCAAGAATGAAATTGCAAATTACTTTAATATGTTGCCCGGGCCGTTGATTCAATCTTTGAGATTAAATGACGGTAGATATGGTGTCGATGGTGATGAGAGAGATGCCTGTTCTTTTTACTTAGGCTTTGTTTTTGAGAAAGTCGCATGACGGGTATCTGGTAGCTAATTAATGTAAAAACGAACATTTTCTTAGTCTAATTGCTGAGCAAGCCCATTATTTTTCACCTCTCACCTTCCTTCTTTGTGACTGAAGATGGTGGCCGTTTGGAGCCTCTTGTCGATTTTGATCGTCTGGGTTTCCGGGATCCTAGCTGATGAGTTATCTTTTTATAAGCTAATTGCGAAAGATCTTGAGCTGAAGTTATCAATTGTTGAATGGGGTCAATTCAATTCCAACTTCGAAATGATCGAATTGGTGCCGTTGCAGACCACCGATGATGTCGCAGAATGGTGCTTGGGGTTGCAAAAGGATGGTGAACTTGTTCAACCTTGTTTTCAATACTATAAGGGATCCCTGCGTCAATTAACACACACTAATTCTGCTTTGCAAATCCAACTGAACAGCAATCATCAAGACCAAATAGACCATGTATCGCTTTTATTGGCAGATTCTACCACTTCTGATTGCCCTTCCATAAGGCTGATTGTCACTCAGGATGCCACTATTCAGCCTCCAGCGTTAAAACTAAAATCTAACCCTGATGCAGATGCCGAGGACCAAAACGCTGTGAAAAGCAAGCCTAAAAAGAGCTCTGGGGAAAAGAAGGACGCTAATGAACCACTCGATTCTTTTTCCACCCCATCAGATGACTCTGACGACGATTTCAATGAAATTGTTTACTCCACAAAAGACCACTCAAATAAAACATACATTGAGCGCCATTGGAAGCTAATTGTCCCGCCATTGATTATTCTTATTATCATGGGTGCTATGGCCGAACCGCAAGAGCAACAGGCCGAGGAAAAGACGGACGCAGTGGAAGAGGAAGAGGAAGTGGAAGTGGAAGATGCTCAGCAGTGATGAGCACGTGATTTCCTGCTTGCCCTTGAGGCGCTCCGACGAATCAAATAAATGAATGGTCTCCTCTTGCCCCTACACGGTTGAACGACTTTCCAGTGGATGTCTATGGATTTGCTACTATTTGCCTGGTTGATATTAGCCCCGATTATCTCTGCCAAGGGGATTTCAAACATCCATGGAGCATCATGTGTATATGTAGCATCGAATTTTACAAGTTTCCCCTTTGATTGCCCCTTGCCTGACTTGGGGTACAAGTGTCGTTGTGCGAACTTGAATTTTGTGGCCACGGTGCTGAACTGTGTTGAAAAGTATGCCAAAGATTCAAGGGATTTGTCCCGTGGTGTCTTACAATTTATTGACATCTGCCAAGCTCAGGGTGGACTGAAGTGGGAATTTTTGGAATTGATGGAGGTGCTTAATAGTACAACAGGTGATTTAATTGAATATGATGAAATCGCTCATCACAAGTACAAGGTGAAATGGATTCTGGAGGCTCAAAAGGCTAGGGTGAGTTTAAAAGATGGAGAGGTGAAGAACCAAGAAGTCTTAAGAGTAAGCAAGGAGGTAAATGATATTGGAATTGACACCATCTTGCACGAATCTGCAAATATTGTGCTTAGAAACCCCGTGAGGGTTCCAAAGAGGTTGTATGATCTATCGCTTAAATCAGTTGTCAACTTAGTTGAACAGAGACGATTGGCCACAGAATTCGGCCTTTATTTATACATATATTGGGGACTTGTCATGGTCATTGCGTCAATCGCCAATGTGATCCAATGGTGCGGACCAAACCTTCACAACAGAATTTCTTCCTCCAAGTGTTCGCTGTGGATCAAGCGAAAGGTGATTTATCCCCAAATTGTTGAACCTCACCATGCAGTCGACAGTGTGCCTAAATCCGAGTGCAAAGGTAGGCTCCGTGGGTTTAAAAATAATATGACCACAATGTACACGATTCCCTTACTAATCCATGAGTTGGTGATTATGGGATATCTTACTTTGGTTGTTATTTTTTGCTCATGTGGATACGAAATCGTGACTCCTAACACGGTTTTCACCTGCCAAAGGGGCCAAAAGTACGTGGCCATTGCTGACCGGACGGGAATCATCGCCACAATCCAATTACCTTTGGTATTTCTATTTTTTACGAGAAACAACTTGTTAACTACTGCTACGGGCATATCATATAGGAGTTTTCAGGTTTTTCACAGATGGGTTGCGAGAGTTTCTTTCACTCTACTTATTCTCCATTGCAGCTTTTATCTTCTTTTTGTCAATATCAGAGGTGAGTACATCGATCGCTGGTGTTTGCTTAAGTGGAGATGTGCAAATGCCTCCTTTGCTGCCATTGTCACCACTGTAGGGATCACCTTTTTCAGAAAAATTGGCTACGAATTCTTCAAAGTGACCCACAAGGTGTGCCTGATTGTTTTTGGGATTGGAGCTTGGTATCATTGTGTCACCCTTGGATGGAACGAGTATTTACTTGGTGCATACTGTATTTGGGCATGGGAGTATCTGATGAGGATCGGTAAAATTATCCGCTCTGGAGGAGTCTTGAAGGCTCAATGCAGTGCTCTCTATCGACCCCATGGTTCTATTCATTCCATCAGAATTGTGGTCAACCATTCTGGAGCGTGGAAGCCATTTCCTGGATCTTACTGTTGGGTATATTTTCTCAAGAAAGACCTGTTTTGGCAGGCCCACCCCTTCACCGTAGTGTGCGCTACCAATGAAGCTAACTATAACCAATTGGTCTTTTCCATTAGGGTCAAGGATGGAGCAACTAAAAGTCTTGCAAAGCATGTTGCTCAGAATAGTGAAATCAAAGTTCTCATTGAAGGTCCGTATGGTAATACTCTTCCATTTAAACAGTATCCCAAGACGGTGCTTGTTGCAGGCGGTGTTGGAATGGCGGCCATTTATTCTATAACCATGGATTTGGTTTATATCCACCATGCCAAAAGAATCCGCGGTGATCAAGGTGATGCCGATGAAACCAAAGTATCTGTCATCTGGGTTGTTCCCGATTTTGAAAGCATAATGGCTTTTAGAAGGGAAATTGAGACGTTTACTGAATATCGAGGTATCCTGCAGGTTGAGATCTTCATAACCAGGAAATTGAAGGGTCAGGGGTTACAAGAGATTATTGAAAGTAGAATTACCGATGAGGGTGATAACAGGCAGTATGATTGTCATACTCTTGATTTCACCACCACTGAAAAGGGCGTTCCAGTGACCGAAACAAGCACCCCTCTTATTGTGGACGAGGGTGACATGCCTGCAAATATCAAAATGCTGTGTCAAGAGGAGGAATTTCGGTCATTTCTCAATCACTTGATTGATTTCAGTCACGAGGGAGGCTCCTTCCATATCAACTTCGATTGTAAGCCACGTTTGGATGAGAAATTGCATGGCTACTTGAACAACATATCTTCTTCTCCTACCGCATTGATATCCTGTGGGCCTACGCAATTGAATGCAGTTGTTCGTTTGGCCGCTTGCAGATGTTTAAATGACAGGATATCAGTCGATTACTTTGAGGAGGAGCTATTGTGGTAACTTTTTACGATGAGCGTATGAGCATATTTTCTATTACCACGATTCCATCTCTTATTTTTAAAACACCAGTAAACGCCTGCTGCTATTAAACCTCGCTCCATGTCCAACACCAAGCTAGGAGAGGAGCTCTGGAGAGACTCGGGAAACAAGATCAGTGGAGAGTTATTTGCGCTGACTTACGGTGCGTTAGTTTCCCAGTTATGGGATGAAATGGGAGGCCAATCCTTAAAGGTTAATGAGGAGTTGGATAAGATGGGATACAATATAGGTATAAGGCTCATAGAGGAGTTTCTCAGTAGAACCCAGTTGGCTCGTTGTAAAGATTTCAAAGAGACTGCAGAAATCATTTCCAAGGTAGGGTTTAAATCTTTCTTGAACACCACACCAGATATCCAGGGTTGGTCAAAAGACGGAAAGGAATTTGTGCTGGTTCTTACCGAGAACCCTCTTGGAGAATTTGTGGAGTTGCCTCCAGGAGCCCAGGAGGGAGGGCTCTGGTACTCGAACGTCTTAGTTGGTGTACTCAGAGGCGCACTAGAAATGGTTCAATTGAAATGTGACGTGGAGTTCACAGGCGATACCCTTCGAGGCCACGCCCAGACCACCATTAAGGTGAAGTTAATCAAGGTTCAGAAGGAAGATTTGCCTGTTGGGGAAGAGTGATTACATTTGGGAAGTCAGTTAACGTTCTTATTCTCTGTTCATTGAAGATCAGGTAATGTAGATAAGGTTAAGAAATGCGTTCATCATAAAATTCCACAAAGGTCGGGTATTTACAACCGGAGGGCCATTGTATCTCCATCCCCTGACGGTGGTCTCGTTGGCTTCTCCTTAACAGTACCCTGGAAAGAAGGAGTGGAGGCGCCAGGTGAAAAATTTTTACCCAGCAGGCCTCCTGTTTATATAGTGAGATTTATTGAGAAAAGATATTTACTGGGAAACCTACTGCGGGGCCATCTCTTGAAATTGAAAAAATTACGCCGAAAAGGTGTTTTTTATTGTGCCTCTACCCCCCACCAAATTTAGCCCCAAACAGAGTTGATTTTCTGTTGACGTAGTAAAAATACACACATACGAGGGCTTATTCAAGTATGGATTCAATTGAACCCCAGACGGACTACAAGGACCTAATATCCCATTACGAAAATGAAGATTTGGAGTCGAACTCGGAGAACGAGACCAATGACTCGTGGACTGCAGAAGAGCAGCTGCAGCAGCAAGACAACCACGTAATCAACCAAATCAAGGGCATCAAGTTAGACGACGAATTGGACCTATTGGTGCCAACCCCAACAGATGAGGATGATTCAGAATCTTCAGATGATACGGAGGGAAACTTTCATCAAGAAAAGGATCCCCAAGAGGCGGAAATGGATGCTCTACATAATGCCATAATTCCGGAATTAGCCCACCCAAATGTGGATATAACAAGGGATCCAAGCATCTCCTCACGGATAACCACTGATATGGACATTTTCTACACCAGAACACCCTCTTCCAGACAACCTCTGGAGGTGGAACAAGAAGACTCGATGCTGGAGGTAGAAGAAGGAGACTCGATGGATTATCGCAACTTTGTGGACCCCAGGTCAATTGGCAAGAATTCTAACACGAGGGCTAACACGATGAACTCGACTTTTACATCCCAATTCCAACCCCCAGACAATATGAACCAGTTTGTCCAAAGCGCAGGATACTCGCAAAGTGTCTACTCGGCAGATATTGATCATGATGACCTGGTCAGCGAGTTTTCTTACATACCAAACGATGATAAGCCTTGGGAACTTGGCTATACTGGTCCAGAGGCCCCACAGCTCACGAAAACCGCGACAAATGACACATATGTCACCTCAATTGGAGGAGAATCGATATTGAGGTTTGAATCCCAATTAGATAGAAATAGAGCCCACTTCGGTGCTGGCTTGGACTCGGATAGTGTCATGACTGATCAAGCATCGCTGGGAACGTTGGAAAAAGGACACGATGATGATGGCGACGAAACCGATGGTGACAATAGAACCTTGAAATCGGAAACCACAACCCATAATGATGGGGATCAAGATACAAGCTATAACACAACAGGAGGAGAGGTCTCGTTGTCCGCTACAACCACCACGGCCTCGATTGGACCGTCTGCGGCGACAACTCCAATGAAGGAAAAGGTGACTACCTCAGGAGACTTAATACCATCTGTGCTCCCTGTTATTACATCGAAGAGGACGGAGAAACAGAAGATTATCAAGGTGAGGGAGATGAGGATTTCTCAGGCTCAATATGACACGATGCTTAATCATTGGCTTCTCACTCAAATGGAATTGGCAAAGAGCACTTCTCATGCCACACAGCGGGAATTTGGTAAAAATATCAAAGTGGCCTTGAATACGGAATACACTGGCGGTGGTCCCACCGTTGGCGTTGGTGTGGGTTATGGATTAAGTGCTGGCTTGGATTCAACGAAGTCGAAGGTAGTGGATGTTGGTGAGGGATTACAGAGGGGAATGTTGAGTTTGAGTAAGGTTGCTCGGGGAATTGTTAGAAGAAGGGAAAAGTGATGATGAACAAAGGAGCGAAGCGAGTTTTGAGTGATTTTACTTGTCCATTTCTGAAAGATTCCTGAACAAACGAACGGAAGTTGGTTTGTGAGTGGGTGAACCATTCGTGGGTGATATGGTGTCTTGATTTCCTTCTGTCACATTTGATAGATCAGTGGACCTGTGGTATTTTGTAGAGTTTAATTATGTTAAGGAATGTATCGTTAAGGAATGTATTAATTAAGGTATTCTGCGAGAAGGTGATGCTGAGCAATATCATCAATCTTCAATCTCAATGCCATACCAATGCTTGGATTACGTGGTAATTCGATACGTGGGGAGCTAATAATTGTTCAAAGTGAAGTAACAGAAATAAACACAAAATAATAGAAACAAGGGACATTATTCCACCTTACTGTCTTCTTCCTTCTCAGTCTTCTGCGCCTTCTCTACACTCTTCTCCATCTTCTGCTCTGTGTTCAAGGATGCTTCCTCGCGATCATCGTCATCCTCGCTATCATCGACGACAAATTCGCCGTCATCAAATGGCTTACCCTTGTCTGCTGAAGATGTACTGACGGCTTCGGCTGTGACCTTTGTTGTGCCCACGCTTGGTTCAGGGGCTATTTGGGTCAACGCCTGCCATTTCGCCTCGTTTTTCGTCTTTTCCCTCTTCACTTCCTCCACAGGCTCTATCTCTCCTGTCACGTCCTGCAAAGTGATACCCTCTTGCGGTGGAGTGATATCTTGGCCACCGTGGGATCCTTGCGGTGTCACCGAATCTAATGCTGAATACAATGGCCCTGTAGTTCTTCTGCTTGGTAATCTAGGAGGCGCCACTTGGGTTTCATCATAATGAGGTCTGCCTTCTAGCCTCGTCTGCTGCTGTGGTGGTTCTTGTAACTTCTTGGCCACCGACCCCAACCAGCCGCCGATCGTGGATCTTGCTTCGTTCAAGTTCTTGTTAATTGTGTCGACGAAGTCCTCCTCATTATCGTCATCCACGGCTGCCGGTCTTTGAGGCTGTGGTCTTCTTTGGTACTCCTTGGCCAATCTTCTGGCCATTGCCTCGTCATCAAGCATCTGCTTCCTCTTGAGGAGCTCCTCCTCGCTGGGTCTCTTTGGTGGGGCTGGAGGTTGACCCCTGATAGGTGGGATCTCCGATGACGGTATCGATGTGTCGGAGAGATACAATAGGCCGTTTGTGGCGGTTTCCAGGTCCCCTTGAGAGGCAATTACCATTGCCTCCACTGTGCGTGGTTCCACCGACGGGAACATGTCCTTGAGGTCATTCAATTGGTTCATCTCGATTTTAATTACAAGGAATAAGTATTGGGGAACTGGTTAGAAAGGAATGGTATTATATAAATATGGGACAAAATGATCGTTGTGAGCAAGAATTGGTGGCGGGAATTCTTAGATTGTGATCATCCCAGGGATCACTCGCTCTTCTTGGCTTCTCGTACCATCCTGGCCTTTGGATTGAAGAATGCCCACGATATCCTATATCCGTACACCACGACGTCCAAACCTATCAAAAAGACGTAGGGCCCCATCAACGTCCAGAATCCAATCCATGCAAATGTTCGAATCAGCTTTCCCAAGCAGCTAAGAAGCTCCATAGGCCGGTTGAATGAAGAGGATAGGGTTGCTGATTGGTTGCTGATTGGTTGCTGATTATGTAAGTGACAAGGAGATGACAAATTATGTTATAGGGACGGTTGATGAGGTGATCAGATCCTGGTGTGGAGGTTTGCAGTGTGCGGCGTTGGCACTTTGAACAATACATACGGGGTTTTCAGCGTTGGTTGTTTACGGAATGCTGAGCGAAATTGGTGTCTGAGGTGAGATGCTGACGTTTCAGATGTTGTGGGGTAGCTAGTCTTGTTGCAGTGCTTGGGTGTTAATTTAGTCGGGCCTTGAAAATTGGGCAGTATCTGCGTTGAGGTTACTAGATATTGAAAGAATGGGAGTGAGGCTTCTTTTATTTGCTTCCTCCATTTGTCAGTGGATGGAAAAGTGATGGTAAGGAGGAATATTGAGGTTGAGGATGAGATTATAGAAATAAGCGTTTGAATTCTCTTTTGAATTGATGGAGTGGGGTGTTCGAATGGACAGGTGTTGACGAAAGGTTGGTTTCAAATGGAATAGATCCATGAGCAAAAATGGCATTTGAAATGATGCCGTAAATTGAGACAAGTTCAAGGAGAAACAACTGTACACAGAATGGCGATAAGATCAAGGCATGCGGGTATCCCATGTCGCAAAGCTTATTTCTAATGGTTTAATTTCATGAGCGATGGTGGCTTCTTAGACTATATGAAGTTATGTGAATTAGACAATGATCAGGGTCAAAAAAGGTGTTAGATGGTATTCATGAGCTTTGATATTTTCATCCAAAAGCACTTTGATGGAAGAGACATTGATGGGCTAATTTCATCATAGATGAAATGTAAGAGGAAACTCGACCCTATTGTCATGAGCACATTTCAATATATGCTTCTAAATGTCTCGATTTTGGTCACTCACTCGCCAAAAAAAGACCAATACCTCTCAGAATTGCAAGTAATTACTATCGCATCCACATCACCGATCAAAGGCTCATATTCCCCCCATTCTTTTACACCAAACATCTTCCTATTATGGAGGAAAATTTTTTTTCGAATTGAATCCTTAAAGCATCTTCTTCTGTATAAAACCACCTTTTTACGATGTCAAGATACGAAATCTTCTCCCCTGAAGGATTGAGATTGGACGGTAGAAGATTTAATGACCTTAGATCTTTTTCAGCAAAACTCAACACCCACCCACAGTCAGCAAATGGCTCCTGTACCCTTCAGCAAGGAAACACACGTGTGATATGTCTGATCAGGGGTCCCCAGGAAACATCAACAAGAGCTGTCTCGGACCCTACATTACCAAGCATCAACGTTGACATCAGCTCACATGATTCAGGTGCAAGAAAACAAACAAAAAAGTTGAAAAGAGATAGAAGACTGATAGAGATGGCAAATTACATCAAACATACTCTAGAGCAGGTAATCATGAGAAATACATATAGTAGAACAGGACTGGACATCCAGTTAACTATTTTGGCCAATGATGGTGGTTTATTGGCCTCATGCTTGAATTGTACCATTTTGGCTTTAATCGATTCCGGTGTGGCCCTCTATGATTATGTTGCGACTTGCTCCGTGGGTGTTTGGGATAGGGTATCTTTGGTGGATCCTAGCGGCTTGGAAGAATCAGACGTGTCAACAATATCGGTAGGCGTGGTGGGAAATGGCTCCAATTTTGAAACCAGTAGGATTGGGTTATTGGTGGCAGAGGATAGAATGCCAATGGATAGATTGGAGAATGCGATGGAAATAGCAGTCGCAGGCTGTACCCGTATCAGGGAGTTGATGGATGAAATAGTCAGATCCAAAGGTACCCAATTGATCTCTAAGATGCAATAATAGTGTTTATAATCTAGCTAAAAACCCCGTCTCTGTGAACTCTCCACCCTTGTTCCACAGGATCGTCTTCATCACCCGAGGGAAAACCTCGACCTGGAACGGTATAAATGGGTAATCTTCACCATCGACCGAGATGTATCTCTTTTGAGCGGAGGATTCCGGCGCCAATCTGAACGCCTCCACCTTGAAATGGTCTACAGAATCGTCCCAGACATGCAAACCCTTGTCGAGAGAAAGCAAAGCCTTCGCTGTAGGCACCAATTTTGATCTCCCGTCAAATTGAATAATATCAATCGCTCCATCATTTGGTAACGTTGCCGGGAAGAAGTTACACTCAGAGGCAATGTAAGGCATTTTCCCCGAGTAAAAGATCGAATTGTGTTCTGTTTTGATAGGATCAATCACCTCCCAATCTGGGGGTAAATCGAGGAAATCATCAGTGGAATGGAATTGGTCCGAATACTTCATTTTGAAGTTTTCCTCTGTAATTGTATGGTGGTGGGTGGAATCCTCGGTTGATTTTGCCCTCTTGTAGTGATTTCCCAAGTTTTGCTTCCTCACCATCGACTTCACTGCCAATTTGCAGGGGTATTTCTTGTTGCCCATCACCTCCAAAAAAACACCAACATCGAATCTGAATCCACCAAGAAATCTCATATTCTCTGTACCTATATCAGCTTGAGCAATCATACCATAAGTTTGAGAGAGAAATGAAACCAAGACATCTCTTGCTTGGCCTTTCCAGCCGGTAACACCCATCAGGTCACACTGAACAGCTTGGCCTTTCACCAATCTCAACGTGGCCTCGGATGGTTCCCCAGATCCCAAGCAAGACAAGGTCATTGCGTTACCTGATCCTCCCGGAATTTGGGCAACACATAACTTTGTAAACGCGGCTACTCGGTCCTCCCTGGCATATAGCCCATTAAGCACCTCATGGGGAGTCCCATCACCTGAGCAACAAAGAATTGTGTCATACTTGTTCAAATCTACATCTCTAGCAATCTCCTTTGCATGGCCAGAATATTCTGTCCTCATAATCGACAATTCGCATCCTGATGACTCCAAAATAGGCTCTGATTCGTCCTTGAATAGCCTCATTGCCTTACCCTTTCCAGACATTGGATTAATCAACACCAGGATCTTCTTGATGGTTTTGCCGTGAGGATATGCCAATTGCATCAATTCATTGACCAAAGCAGAACCCTCCCAGGTCTTGTTTGGTTGATCGTCCACTCTCAACACCTGGGTGCTGACTCTCAATTTGTTATTCGTTGTAGGATAATCAGATCCATCATCACTTCCATTTAACGAGTAAGTGAATGTAATTTCTACTTCATTCTCTTGTGAAGCGTTGGTCAATTGGACGTCGAGAACATTCTCAAATGAAATAAAGCTGGAAGACAAATTCGGATGAACAAAGGAGGAAGATTCTGTTGAACTTGGAAGACAGCAAGCCAATGGGTTTCTATTGGTGTTTGGGGAGTGCAGTAGAGGCTGCCCCATTAGCCTCAGTCCTTTTGCCTTGTAGTCAATGCTTGCTCTCATTGAATACAGAAAAGAAAGTGATGATAATGATATTGAAAAGAACCAAAAAAAATTCGTCAGCTACAGGGTTCGAACCTGTGCGGGCAAAGCCCATCAGATTTCAAGTCTGACTCCTTAACCACTCGGACAAACTGACAAATCTGCCTTAATTAGAATTGAAAATTTACCCCAAACGATAGAAGATAAGCTTAAGATTGTGTCCCCCAACCTCTTTTAGAAACACTTGCTATTGTGTGTGATCTAGTTACTTTAAGTAAACTCACTTAAACGGTGCCACATCTTTGATATAGTTCAAGTAATTATTAAACATGGCCAATGTCTCATTTCCTTTTTCAAGACAAATGATCCCAATAATCTGGGTATACTAAGAAAGACTTTCCTCCAATCTCGACATGTTACTAAGCAATTAATGAAACCGATCTGGTCCAATTGGTCCATAATCTTACAGATTACTTCTGTGGGCATTCTCTTTAATAGAGGGGTATCTTCCACCCTCCTTCTTTTCACTTTTACCGATTCTCTCGTATTCCATTTCGGCGTATACATTTGCTTAACAAGTGTTCCATAGAGGGGGTCAAAATCCCTCTCTGGGTCACCCTTTATTTGCTTTTTAACAGAACTTCGACCTTCTTCAATTGTAAAGCTTTATTTTCATTTAAAACGGATGAGAAGTAATGTGATTTCATTTGTATCATGGGAAGGATCTTCTTTTGCCAAGATATTTGTCTTAGATATTTTTAACTCTTAATGATATAATCAATCAAAGTTACGTTTACCATGGCTAGCGTCCTTTTAAAATTACTTTTACCATGGCACCCACTTCTTTAACACTAACAGAGAAGTAATCGGGAAACAGACACAATAAACATTAAAATAAGATATTACCCAGTTACCTATAATTATATAATAAAGTTTATCCCAGTTGCTGGGCCAATGGAAGGTTAATATGTAGCATATCGTCTGCATTTAAGCTTCATTTTTGTTGCTCAGCAGAGACAATTTTTAAATACGCTCAGCATAATAGCGACCTTGCTTCAGTTGTAGACTGTTAAATTATATTATAAGTTGAGCTATAAAGTTGGGAAAAAAATGAAAATTTGTCCAATCGAGAGCTCTGAACATTGTCAATATGTTAACCTTTAATTTTATTTTTAAAGTTGAATGTAACAGCTTTTAGTGGTCTCTCGAATGCATTTGAGGATTGATTTTGATCATAAACCTTCAACAAAATTTACGCTCATTTGCTCATTTGCAGCACAGGTAAGAATTTCTTCTATCCAAACCTCCAATTTTACAGCAATTGTAAAGTATCCTCTAATATATATTAATGACAAATTTATAACTTTTATGAACAAAATCCCTCCCTTACTTCTCACTCTTTACTCTAAGTATCTATCCAATGGTTCGCCCATGACACTTTCCAAAACCTTGGCTAAGCCAGTTCTAACCTCCATTTCAACTTCTTCGTCATCATCCTCTAATAATTCTGCAATGAGTGGAACCATTTGTGGCAACAAACTCAACCAAGATTCACCAACCTTCTTGTAGATGCTCTTCATAGACTTAACGGCCCAAAACTTCTCCTTAGGTTCACAGTCAGCCCTCATGTGCTTCATCAATAATTCATGGAGTTTCTTATTGTGTTCATCTGAAGTGGACACATTCTGAGCCAAATAGGTCAACGCCTTGACAAGATGTTTGCCAATGGAGTCATCAATTGTCACCAGCTGATCAGTCAACAACTGGGAAATAGGTTCAAATCTGTTATCCACCTTCCAGAACTCAGTCTGATCATACTTAAAAGAAGAACTCACCGAAATCAAAATCGATCTTCTGATGGAAACATTATCCAACTCACCTTGTGCAAATTGACCCAAAACCTTGACAGTGGAATCCATGATGTAGCTGAAGTAGGAGGTGATGATGCCTCTCAAATTCTCTTGCATCTTGTTGAAGAATTTGAAGAAGGATTCAACCCGCTCATTGTAACTAATATCAGTAATGACTCCTTCACCGTCAAAGGCCCATCTAACAATCGATGCAAACAAAGGTCTAAAATTCTTGTCATTCAACTTCATCACATAAGAAATACCACAGTTGTGAACACCAGATTCCACCCTACCAATGGTGTTGGTGTCAAAGTGAGAAATCGATCTGTACTCCAAAGCGGCCGTCAAAAACTTGAAGAATACACCTGATTCCCCAACAGCAACCTTCTTGTTGATTCTTTCAATCGCTTGTTCCATGCTGGTCAAATAAATCCCAATAGATGTGGCATCCAAGGTGGAGACAAACGCCCAGTGGTTACACAAACAGTTCAAAACAACCTTAGAATCAATGTATTCAATAACTGTGTCCATGATATTCAATCTGATTCCATCAGAAACATGGTGTGCTCTGAAAACAGCCTTCATGATGTCCTTGATATTTGGAGTTAGGAAATTTGGGATCTTCTTCACCATTGTAGAGTACAAGACCAAAATCGAAATTTGGACCAATCTCGACGACTCCTGGTCTTCCTCCACACATTCATTGAAAATCTTCAATGATGGACCCATGATTTTAGGGTAGAACCCGATCATCTTGACACCCACATTCGAAATAATACTGGTGATGCAATTGATGGAAGAAATTGTCAACTCTGGAGATTGGCCATTCAACAAGCCCACCTTACCACTGATGGAACCCAGGCACTTGACCATCATTCCGGAATCCACATAATCACTAAATCTCTTAAAAATACTAGCCATGGTGTCGAGACAAGCTTGTGAAAGCTCCACATCTAAGGAGTCATCAACCTTTTGCAATAGTGTTGGAACCAATGTGGTAATTCCCTCTTGAGCATAAACATTCTCAATGTGTTCCATGTTGAACTTTGTAGCAGTCAAAACAACCACACTCTTCAAAGTTTGTAAGGAAGTTTTATTATCTTCCAAAATGGCACTCACAGATTGAACGTAGTATTGGATTGGCAATAAAGATAAGACATCACCCAACAACTTGTAGAACTTATTGACGATCTCTTCGTCCTCCCGTTGTGAACTGTTAATGATTTCCAACAAGTATTTGGTGACATTGGAGAATTCATCCAGTAACTCCTTAGTTTGATTTCCTTCAACAATTTGAGAGGCAATCTTCAGTCTCAACTTAGAGATTCCGTTGGATCCCTTTGCGTCAGTCAAAGCGTGTCTAATAAAAGAAACCAGGCCCTTTCTCAGACTGTATAATTCACTCTTAGACATCGACATGATGGTTGGACCAAAAATGACCCTAGAACACAACTCTTTGAATTTACTGGATTCTTTATCCAATGGTTCCTCGGGTAAAACCTTCCAGAGATCCAGGAATTTCCTCGTCACCTTTAATTCATCCTGAGACTTGAAATTTTGCAGGAACGTAGTGGCAAAATCCACCAAAGCAGAGCAATCACCCATCTTATGCTTCATGTAGGCCTCCACGTACTGTTGACCACAGAGGAACAAGATCAAATGAACGGACAAATCTTCGCCCAATGTTTTTGCCAAAGTCGTGAACAATTTGACTCTTCTATGTCTTGGAATGTGCAAGAAGGCACTCACAAATGAAGCCAGGAGGAATTCAATCTCATCAATCATACTATTTTGAGCCACACTGGCCAACGCAGGCACAACACAAATGATGGTTTGTTCCACAACATGGCCTGAGAATTCATCATCTTGACGAATGGTGTGGGCACCCATGAATGTGAAGATTGGCATAACAGAGTGTAGGATCAGCTCTGGACATAAAGAGGCCAAAGAGGCAATGACCAACAGCAACTTATTTTGGACTTGTGGAGAATCAGAGGATCTGATTGCTGAAACAACTACATCGGCCCTAATAACAGAAACATCCTTGAGAGAAATGTCCATCTCCTTAATCTTTTGAATGACGTTCTTCAAACATGAGGCCAAAGTCTCCTGGGCGTAAAAGATTGGTAATTTACCATCCTTACCTAAAGTTTCCAAGTCATCTAGGATACCAAACAACAACTTCAACAGTTCCAAAGAAGGTTCAAAGTTCTCCTTCTTGGAAAAGGTATCCAAGATGTCCAGCAACATTGTCACCTTCTTCAGGTGGTCAGAAGCCATTGTGGATATTTCATTCTCTTTCATTGCTTGTTTGGTTGTTTGCGAGGATCTTCTTCTTCTTTTTGGAGTTTGTGTGGTTTGGGATTGATCGGTGGTGTTCAATGAACAGTTTCTGAATAGCTCCACAAAGAGCTTTCCAGAGAAAGTAACAGCTTCCAAGATTTCAATTGGATCATATAAGACTTCCGGATTGTGCAATGCTTCATCCAGCAGGTGGTTAGAAAACCTCACCTGGGTTTCAAACTTTAAAGTATCGAAGATTTCAATGATCTTTGATTGGGCTAAATCAGCCAAAGATTGGTATGGAACGGCCAAAGATGAAAGCAAGAACTTCAGTCCTTCTTCATTCTTTTCCTTTGGCTTAATCAACGACAAGATGCTTGATTGGAATTTCTGGAAATCAAGATTCGTGGCTTTGCAGGCCTTATTCCAACCTTCGATATCCTTGATGTAAGATTCTAAAAAGGATTCAAAGAGTCGGGAAGGAGTAGCAGCTGATTTGACAAATTCCGCACAGTTAGCTGTAATGGAAATCAACCCCATTTTGATTGATGGCAATGAAGTTGCCAATGCGTGAGAAGTAAAGCAGGCCAAAACCAGCTTACCCATCTTTTTATCTTCCAAGAGTGGCTTCAAGGCCTTGACCAAATACGTGTTATCGACCTTTAATTCGGAGATGTTTTCCACAATTGTTTGGATTACCTTTGTAGTATCTTTTGGAGAGAGGACCACCAATTCGTCCGATGCTGAGCCATAAATCTCTCCTTGAAGTAAGACTTGTGGTTCGGGATTGACGGGGATTGTGGAGATCTGCTGGATCAACTTACCCACCTCCTTTCTAATCTGGGGGAGTTCATCTTGGAACAGAATGATTATACTTGGGTATAATAAGCCAGCAAAGGTTTCAGGTTCCAATGAACCCAAAATGTTGCACAGTAGCTTGATTGATCTGATTCTACTGGCAAGGGGACCATTGGACGTGGCCACTCTAATGAGGAAAGTGAGGATGGCACCGTTTTGCTTTTCAAAGACGAAATCAAAAAAGGTGGATGTGGATTTAGTATGGATACTCTTAGAGAACAAGGACTCCAAAACGGTGTATTTGTGATTGATTTCATCCGAGGAGACCAAGAATGATTTGATTTGGGTCTTATTCTCATTGAACAATTGTTCCAACTTTTCATCCGCAAAAGAAGATTGATCTTCCAATTGGATGTTGACCACTTCGTCGTACTCTTCAAGTGAAGAGTTCTCAATTAGGGTGGATGAGACCATCATTTCCAAATCGGACAACTTGACGTCATTATCGTTCAAAGTAATCAAAAAAGTGTCCTTGTTCTTTGAAAGGTACTTCAAGACGTTGACATATTTGGTGGAATCAACAGAAGAGTCGTTCATGACAATCTTGACGACATCCGAGACCAAGACCGAGGTTTGGAAATCGGTGAACTGGATTCCTAAATCATCAATGACCTTTAGAAACTCCACGGTGACAGCACCGTTGCTATTAATGAGAGTTCTCAAGTATGCGGTGACGAATTTGGAGTTGTTTCTGAAAGACTTCAAAATGTTCAAGTAAGGATATTGAACATCAAAGACGCCGGCTGGTAATAGAGAAAAGATCTTTAATGGCAAGACTTCCAAACCTCCGGATTGAATCGACCCCAGAAGTTGCAGAATACAAGAAAAAGCTCTTGAGGAAAGCTTATTTCCCTTGCCGGATGCGGAAAGAAGAACTGTTTCAATCGAAGCCATAACCACTTGCTTGGATAATGGAACCGCGGCTGAAATTACCGTAAGAATCGTGTAGGCGGAAACCTTAGCCTCTTCATCATTCGACGTTAGGAAGAAACTGATCGATTCCAAAGAGTGGCCAATAAAAGAGGCCAATCTATCGGAGCCAGAAGAGGACAAGATGGCCAAAGCAGAAACAGTCATCGACACATAAAATACCAATTGTCTTCTGTATTGGTTTTTGAGTTTCAATTGATCTTGGAGGAATTTGGTGTACAAATTGAATATATCCACGTCTGTAAAAGCCTTCACCATTGTGTTTTTGGAAGGAGCCTTATCATTCTTCTTAAAATTGACCAACCAAGTAAACAGTGTTGGAAGCTTTGGAATCACATATAAGACTCTTGGGAAGATTGGTCTATGAAAGTATGGCAAGGTGGTCAACAATAATTGTTCTGCATTGTAAGAATTCATTTGGAATCTTCTCAAAGGCCATTCAGCAGCTCTTGCAGCAATGGCCAAATCCCAGTAGGGTGCTAAAAGAGACAAGAAGGTGTTGATATTCTTATCTAAATCATCATTTTCATCTATACTTTGGACTTGTCTATCGATTCTGATGGAAGTTTGGGAGAAGATGGTAAGTTTGAATTTGGCAAAACGGGTATCCAAAGCCTCCAATCTATCCAGGGCCTCGATTGAGTCCTCATAAATGGATTCGTAGTCTTGAGTTGCAGCATAGTGGGCCTCATGAATAAACGAAATTGAATGGATTTTTGATCTTTTTTTTCTGTCCAAAGCAACAGACTGATTAGATTGCGCAATCTGTGACAATTGATTGGCTAAAGAGGACATGATGGTGGAAAGAGGTGAGGATTAACTGTGAAGAAGGGCATTATAGATGTGAAAAAAGTGAAATTTTTTTTTAAAATAAAATTTTTCAGTCACGTGATGCTGAGTAAAACGGTACGAATGGAGGCTTCCTACTAGTTTTCCCACCAGAAAGGTATCACGTGATCGTCACTTTGAAGTTAAATAAATCATGGCTAAGATAAGGCAACAACTTTTAGAATTGTTTATTGGAATGTGAGGGTATAGTTACAACACTGATGTTTATTTTGAAATTAAACGGTCGTGTTTTCAAACATATTTAAGGGGGTCATTTGACCTGGGGTAGGGAGTGGCGCATGTAATATGCGCCACCTATTACATAAGCTTGGTGATTGCTTTCGCAGTAAATTTCCCATTAGCTAGTTTTCACAGTAAATTTCCCATGAGCGGGCCGACGGCATTGTCCCAGTAAATTTCCCACGCTCGAGATTGAAGCTACATCTTTTAATTCAAGTATTATAACGGGAAGATAGGAATAGGCAGCAAGGTTGGTAGGTTAATTACAAAGGCAGTAGTAGGGTGAGTAATGGAGTACCTTATTTCAGGGCGATTTGGCCTCTTGTTCACGAAGGATGATACAACAAAGGATCGATGCGCATGCGCCACTCACCACCCCACGTGAATTGGCCCCATTAACCTGGGATCACTCTCACCAAAAACCATCCCAGCTGTAGGATGATCGTAGATATAACCACAAAGCGGGTCGCCATGTAGTGGGGCACGTGACACGGCGCATGATATGGATATGAGCTCATGCGCCACACAACACAACACCCCAATTTCCTTTGGGTGAATGTGGTCCAATTGACGACTGCATCAACCAAGAGATCCCAATAAAACCCACCTCAGAAGTCCTGCAGTCTGATTCAAACTTGAAGCAGAACGCTATCGTTATAACTCGAATTCGGGCATCCAACTTACTCTCATCTATAACTCATTAGCTAACCTATCAAGCGCTCCAATTGGTAACCCAGTGATCAACTGGGATCAATTTTATTTCATAATCTCCACCACATACCTGTGCAGTAAGTTTGTTTCATGGGTAACCATTAATTCCTTCAGCAACTCTCTCCATTTGTTTATTGGATGATTCCACCCGCTACCAAGTGGATACTCCGTCCTAGCGCTCCCTCCTGCTGATAATCACCCTTGGTTGTTCAAAAGACTGGATTTTCACTCATTACTCACTGGCATCCATCCACTAATCGCCTACTTCCCCATCACTGGTCACCCACCATTGTGGGGGTTTTTGTGAATAGAAACACTCCCATCCCATCCTCCATCGGCAATTGATCCTCTGGAACTTGTGCCGTAACCACAATATTTGGTTCGTTCTTACTGACATACAACAAATCGGTGAATCTCTTCACCATGTCCAATTGAAGAGTTCCCGGTTGACACTCCTGAATATCATGGAAATCCTTCCAAGGATCCAGTAAATCCAGATTGTCGTCACCACTCTTTGCTATTGGAACAAAATCAAATCTATATTGACCCAAATCGTTGTCGAAATAGAAGTTCAATTTGTGGACTCTTCTATCCGCATCAAAGGTGTTAACATCCACATCATCTTCCAATAGAAATTCCCTCTTGTCGTTGTAAAAGATCGTGGCATTGGTCAATTCCAATGACGTCTGCGAGTAGATCGACCCCACACCAAAGTATGGGGTATTTTTAATGTGAAGAAGAATCGTAGAAAACCCACAGGGGCTTGTAGACAGGTTAATACTGCAAGGATCGCAATATTTGAAGATTTTCTCTTCAAGTAATTGGTCGTCCGACGGCGTATCCATTGAAGAGTTGAAGACGGAGTTACCAATCACGAGGAAGATTTTTTTATCGGCCTTATAGCCAGTAACCCAATTGCTAGGCTGAATGGTGTACCGGCTGGACAAGAAAAGGTTGTTACATTGGTTCTTATGGGTTGATACCTTTTTAGGGTGAAATTGACCCGATTATTACACAATGATTCCACTTTTATTAAATTGGATATTTTGATTTTGATTCATCACTTGTACTTTCTATTATCATACTCACTAATCATATATTTGAATTGGAGGGATCTTATCAGCCTTGTAAAACCAATTCAAACCCTCCACTTCTCTCATAAGCCATTTTGTGGGGAAGAAGACAAGATTTCCCCGGATTCTGCCTAACAACTTTTTAGCTGTGTCATAGTCGTAAACCACGTTACTGTTGACACCCCCACCTCGGAAGTTATTCATCTGTTGTAGATATCTGCTCAAGTCGGCCATCTTGCGTCTATGCTTGAGCCTTTTGGCAGAATATTCCTCCTGCAGTGCTCCATTCCTGTCATCACTATCCTCGAGCTGGACCTCGTTCTCTTTATCATAGTGCTCCGTGGAAAAGTCGGGCGTGGAAGGGCCAAACGTGGTGGTGTCATTGATAACACCCCCACGAACAATCTTCTGATGTTCATCAAATGCTCGGTTCAGCTTTTGGAAGTACTGATAATCTCTCCACGTCTGGACTGAATCGTCGGGCTGACAGTGGAAAACCATCTGGAATATCATCGTATTCCTCATTGCCTGAACCATCCACGTGCCCTCATTGAAGCTTAAGGCTAGAGGGTCACCAAAAGACCAAGGATCTATGAATGACGACTCCAATTGAGGTAATTGGCCCCTGTCAAACTCATGAATCTCTTCATCGGTCATCTTTAAAGAGTCAATCTCCGGCTTTTTCACAGCAACCGACTCACTACTTGGAGCAGTGTCCACGGTATGCAACCCCCTCAACGATTTCGAATACAGCTTCCGCAAATAAAACAAGCGCTTGATCATCACCCACCGCAGCAAATTCAGTTCATCGTCTGATTTAGCATCCCCAACAGAAGTCTGTGCCAACAGCTCAACCACAGCCTCAAAAGAGGGTAAGAGGTCGTGGATATCCTTGGGACCATCATCCAAATCATGCAGATGCTTAGCAAGAAACTGATTCAATTCTAGCTTCGCCTCAACAAAATGCCTACTGTTGTACCCATCAACACCAAGACCCTTGATATCACTTCTATGCATCTTGCTTGTAGCCCTATTATCCGTTGAAAAACCCTTGTTGTTTCTCAACCCCATGTTGGCAGTCCCCACACGGTGGTTGAACGAACAGGCATATTGCAAATCATCCAAATCCTCATTAGCCGCCTTAATATCCACCTTGTCAAAACTACCCAATAGGGCCGCCTTCAATTGATCATTATTCACGCTCTCCTTATTCAAAGAATTAAATTGGTCCGTTCCACCCCAAAGATCTAATAGATACCGTGTCCCCAACTCAACCATCGAACTTAAAGCAATATTGCCCTCGCTGAACACGCAAGCGGCCAAACCTTGGTCACTGTTGGCAAACTTTTCAACCTGCTTGAACCTCCTCTCAACCAAATCAAGAAGATCCACATCCACTCCCAAATGCTCCCTCATCAACCTCATCCTCAAGGTATGTGCAAAATGCCCCACCTTGTATTCAACACCATCCATCTTCGACTCCACCATGCGGGTATCTTCAATGATTGCTGCCACCTCAGAATCACGAACACCCCTCATCGACCTCTCATTAATATTGGCAGACCCAATAATAGCTATTCTGTCATCAACAATCATACATTTTGCATGGATGTACAACTGTTCCGTCGTCAACAACCTCTCAGATCCAATCATTCCCCATTTTCTCAACGAGAAGAACTGGATATATTCGTCAGGATTAATGCCTACCCTTCTCAACCTAGAAAAGATCGAATCATCTCCCATAGAGATACTCATGTACTGTAGTTGCATGATTAATCTCACTGAACCACCCTCCTTGGAATCGACGTTAGCCTCAAAGCCAGGCATTAGTGGAATCATGATGATGGCTCTCCATGACTCCGATTTTTTATGCGCCTGAATGATCCGGTCCACAAGAGCATTTCCAATGGCATTCTTGATAACCACTCCATCATACTTACAACTGGTGACAAAGAATTGATTTTCAATGTAGACGAAATGCTCACTTGTTTCAATACACTTAACATAAGCGTCATGAATACTCTGCTCATGGGTCTTCAAACCTAGCGACCAATCGCCACTGGATCTCAGAAGTTGGATTCTACACGTACCAGTCAAACCCATTTCCCTTATCTCCTCAGCAGTAAGCTCTCTTGGAGGCACCAATAGTGGGGTGGGGCGAGATGGTCTTTTCTGTCTCATCAAATAATTCCATCTTTGAACAAAGTGTCTTGCCAAATCCCTGGCCAATTGGCCTCCTGTCACCATATGGATGTCATGCCACGGCATCCGTGGAGTGAACACCCTATCGTACATGTCCTTATCGAATTCCACTAAATTGAAAAAATCCTTCGTTCTAGGATTGGAGTAGTCTTTACCAGGAAAGAATTTGTACCCATCGATGTTTATCGGATGGTCTGACCCAGATGACAACTTTTCAGCTGCGGATGGATCCTTTGAATTATTTGTTGCTGATGAAGATGGTACAATCGGAGTTGGCTGCTTGTCTTCATATGACTCCTTCAAGTAAGTGTATCGACGATCGTCCACTAGTACATGGTCAGGAGTATCCCACCTACCATAGCAGAGGTCGACCCCACCCAGGAAACAGACGTTGTTATCGATAATTAGCAATTTTTCATGATGTGCCCAGAAGAAAACATTCTGCATGAGCTGATTTGGGGATCGTAGGACAAAGATGTTATTATTCAGATCCAGGAGGGAATGTTTGGTGTAGAGAGAGTCTGTGACCACGGTATTGCCCACATTTCGATAGATGATGACGTAAATTTTGACCCCCTGTTCGGCCTTCCTTTTGAGAAGCCTATCGATTCTCCAGTCTTGATTTCCGTTTGCAGGCCGTCTTAGATACAGCTCAGGACTCAACCACCAGTCGTGAATATAGATCACGTCTTCAGCCATTTCGATTGCACTGGATGCTGCATACATGTAATCCCTCCCATCGACAAACCACTGTGCAAATGCATTGTCTCTTTCGGGGGCAAACGACCCAAATCTGTGAGGTTTCGACCAGATTGAGGCCTCTAGAACCCTTTTGATACAGAATCTCCAGTCGTCCAAGTGTGACTTTTGAGTTGTGGCCAAGGTCATCTTTCTTTCGTTATTGCTTAGATCAAACGAGGTGAGGTACTTGTTTGACTTCTTGACGTAAGGATCATTTTCATGATCATCTTCCGCCAGTCTACCGTTGCCGCTCGACATTACGGTCGAAGAATCAAAGAGAAAGACATCGAGCGGTGTTGAAGAGGAGAAATCTGCAGTGTACAACAAGAATGAGTCTCCAAGAATAAACCACTTGTTTGTGTGTCTATCGACCATTTCGGCCAGGTCGTGGATGCGAAGATGACCCACTCTCCAGCCTTGTTTTTTAGCGGAGGACCCAATGAAGAGTGTCCCCTCCTTTATTTTCATGGGTATTTCGTTCATCAACAGTGCTGTGGAAGCTGACATCTCAAAAAACTGGAAGATTTTGGCACTTTGATCTTTGAACGTGATTGAGGTCATAAGCTCTTCCATGTAGTTTTGCATGTCATCTAGGAATTTCTTGTTTGCAAGGTTTGAGGCGTGTTGATGTTTGTTAAATTTGGGTTTTTGGTAGAAGCTTTTCAACCTTGTTTGCATTCTAGAGATGCGGAGAGATTCCAAGGATTCTGCAATTGATTCAGGTCTGGTTTGCCGGGGTCTTGGGTCGGATATTTCAGATTTGACCGGTTTTGTTTTTGGGTATTTGGGAAATGGGGGCATCTGTACGTGGGACCTTTTGAACTTCATTTCAATTGTATCCTTGACCCCGGCGGCCAGTTTCTTGTGCAGAGCTTCTAGCTCGTCGACGGATTTCGTGATATTCCATCTTAGACCCCGCTCTCCAAGTCCGTATTCCAAGTAGAACTTGTAGACCCTTTTTTCTGTTTTTGGGTCTGCCGTTACATCTGCCAATACAAAGGATAAAGCTGGGATGAAGAGGGGACCATGCTGAGTACCCAGGTCATCGACGGTTGTTATTACGGAGGCCAAGCTCATTGGGGCAAACAAGCCGCTTGACATCAGGTCAATCCACTCACACGTTTTGCGGCTACATTTCACCGCAAGGGTCTCTTCAATATCTCTAATATTGACCCGAGAGTCGAACTCGTATTGGGTCTCACTTAGCTTTTTTAATCTCCAATTGACCATTTGAAGATCTTTTTTGTACTGCATTGAGTCGCCCTTCCGACGGAGCTCCTTCAGCTCATCATGGGACATTCGCATCTCCGGTTTGAGCAATTCACTCTCATCTCCAAAGAACTTCTTTGTTAATCCGTAAGGTCCGAACTCCCACTCATCCTTTGGGCGATCTAGAGAATAGTGGGCTCTCACAGCCTCTCCTATCTTTCGTATTGGGGTTATAGGGTTGATGAACGTGGTGTTATTCACCACTTCAGCGCCATCACCTCTATCCATTAATGAGATCTTTCTCAGCGTTTCGGAGGAGTCTGTGTCTTCAGACATTGGCGTGGATTCAACAAGGTCCTCATTTTTCCAGCTGACTCTTTTCTTACCACCGGAGGCTTCCACAGAGGCCATTTTCAGCGGTTTGTGCAGAGTGTTGATAGTAAGAGAAGGATAGTAGAGTTTGTGTGCGATTAGGTAAGCATGTGCTCATGAGGTACGAGACCAGACTGGGAGAAGATAGTGGATGTAGTTGGGAGGTAGACAGGAGCACAGTAAGATAATAGAGATGAGGCCGGTAAAAGAGTGGGAATGCAAAGTTTGCCAATTTGTAAATGGGTTAAGGCGTGCAAGAGGTATAGGCAGAGATGCAGTGACGTATGTGTGAGTATATTTCGGATAGAGATGATGGATTGCAGCATCCATGATGCTGAAAGTGTGAGGATCAAGGGAAAGTCAAGGGAAAGTCAATGGAATGTAGGACATATCAAAGCCGGAACAAAGTTATCTAAATTGTTGGTGAAACAGGTATATACAGGTATACACGTATGGAATATCGAATCAGGGTAATGATTGTCGAAATATATTGAATCTTTGGCACATTTAAGCAAACGATAGTGTGGCTGATAGAAAAACCAGAACAGAACCACAAAATTGGTGAAAAGAAAGGGGATTTTAACATGTGCAAATACTCGGACCTTCATTTGATTGTATTATCATGAGCAAAATTGTTAGTCGACCTTTGCACCAAACAATCGAAAGTGGACGATAACCAGAAGTTTGAAAAAAGATTGGAGATATTTTGGAGGCTTTTCAATAAATGGAGTGGCTACGATTGTGGAAGGATTTTAAATTCAATCCGGCATTCTTGACGTGCGACGAGAAAGAGAGCGATGCGAGGTGTAAAATGGTGTTACAAAGCCACCGTTGATGGTTATGAAAGGGTTAAAAACCTTGACGAATCTTCATCAAGTGGTGTCACAGAACAACGATAAATTGTTATAAAATGTTGAGACAAACTCACCGGACAATGTCATAAAATGTAATAAATGTCACAAAACGGTGTCACAAAATCTCAGTAAATCGTTATAAAACGGTGTCACAGAACCCACACAAAATGTCACAAAATGGTGGTACAAACTTATCACAAAATCATTAAAAATTGATATATATAATACCAGTGCTTCTCTTTAGGACTGTTTTCACAACACACTAAATATGTTACAACATTAGCCATGAATTAAATGACAACAAAAGCAGATCAACGCTGTTACCCCAAAAAGGAGCAATTCCATCTACACGCTTTTAGTAAACGTTTTTATAAGCAAATTGCACACAAATTGCACATAGCAACGAAACATAAATATCCATGGGTATACCCTTGAGTTAGGAATACAAAATAAGTGGATCTTTCACTTTCGTTGTACAAAAGTAAGTAGCAGTCTTTGCTTTACAGCCTTTGGTTACACAATACAGGCGCCAACGCAATAAAACATGTAAGTTCATTGTGGACGGCCACAGTGTGCTCATCACCTAGCTGAGAAGTGGGGTAGATGGTGTTCACTGGCACACAAGCGGGCACCAACCTACTCAGCTGGAAAGCGGTGCGCTCACTGGCACACAAGCGGGCACCAACCTGCTCAGCTGGAAAGCGGTGCGCTCACTAGCAGCCCATCGGCACCAACCTACTCAGCTGGAAAGCGGTGCGCTCACTAGCAGCCCATGGGCACCAACCTACTCACTCACCAACTCGCTGCGCTCGTTGGTTGGTTCGTTCGCTCGTCACTTTACCATATACACATCACCTATAAACAAGACCCCCCCCTTCCTCGCTCCACCAACCACTCATCTAAAACACTTGACCAAGGATCTTATTCAAATCCTTGACATAGTCCCCCTTGATTCTGAGTGTGTTGCTCTGAACCATGCAGAAGAAATCCGGTTCATCGTATGCAACGTTGTGAACCTTCAGAGCCTCCTGAAGGTCGTTTCTGAATGACACAAGGTCTCCTTCCACTCTCTTGACATCGGTCCAGGCTGTCTGTGATCTCATAGTCTTGTAAATTGGCAAATTACCCTGAGAAGTTCTCTTCAAATGGTAGGTCTTAGGCTCTGGCTTCTGGACAAGCTGAGACGCGGAAACAGACCCAATAGAGGGAAACAAAGGCGCGTTAGAAACAACCTTCGCAACACTCGACGCGTATCTCCTTAGCACAACCATGATATCCACCGCTTTTAAAGGAAGAATTGGTGTTGGTTGAGAGAAAAATTTTAAGTGTATCTAAGATTGTATTGATAGTAGTCCGTTTTGGGATCCTAATCTACGATGGCAAGACCTAGAGTACGTTAAATTTACCCGGAGGACCCGCGGTTGAGGATGATCATATGGTCAAAATCCTGTCTCTTTAACTGCTTTACTAACCAAGTGAGCTCATTTTACTTGTCAGACACGGAGAATCGGAAGGCAATGCGGATAAGACGGTGAACCAGTACATTGCGAACCACAAGGTGCCCCTTACGGCCCATGGCCATGACCAGGCCAAGGCTGCAGGAAAACAGCTTCGAGAGCTGCTTTTACCGGATGATTCGATCTGTTTCTACACGTCGCCGTATCGGAGGACGAGGGAGACGCTGTGCGGGATCCAATCGCAACTGGAGGGGCTGGAATTGCGACAGAAGGTGTATGAGGAACCTCGAATGAGGGAGCAGGACTTTGGGAACTTTCAGGGCTCACCGGAAGAGATGAGAGACATCTGGGTGGAGCGAGCTCGATATGGCCATTTCTTTTACAGAATCCCCCACGGAGAGTCTGCGGCAGACGTGTTTGACCGTTGTGCGAGTTTCAACGAAACCCTCTTCAGACAATTCAGCAAGGACGACTTTCCCTCGGTCCTGGTCTTGGTGACCCACGGGATATGGGCCAGGGTCTTTCTCCAGAAGTGGTTCAGATGGTCGGTGGAGTACTTTGAGGATTTGCAGAACGTCCCCCACTGTTCCTGGATTGTGCTTGAGAAGGGTCCAGACAACAGATACAAGTTGAAGACAAAGCTGGCGAAATGGTCGGATCTGGACGGTAAGGAGGAGGACGAGCTGCAGGCCCGGGCCACCGTGGAAGACGAAATCAAGAGCCATTCCATGGGCATCAAGGACGACGATTCTAAGATTACAAAAGAGGTCGTGTCAACGCTAGAGGAACAGGCTAAAAAGGCCAAGGAGATCCGCAAGTTCTTCAACTCCCGACTACATATCAACGTCCCCCAATCCACCCTCTGTGACGAGGAGGTGAACATGAGCGGGGACGACGGCCACTCCGACGTGGAGATGAGAAACAAATGCTGAGAACAAGGTCACGTGCTCAATGTCCATCTTTTCCTACCTACCCTATTTACAATCCTATTTGATCATCCTAACGGACCATTGGACATCGGACCACCAGGTCCATCAATCAAATTCCACCCTACCGCGACTGTGGCCGGATTTTACCCGGCCTTCATTTCTTCACACCACACATCACTCTGCTCGGAGAATAAAACCCCGGAGATTTAAGCGATGGCTTGATCTTTTTCACCTTGTCTCCTCTTGATAACTTCTTTCTTATAATCAATCAAATAATTAATAGAAATGGTATGTGAGACAGATCAATTGAAGGGTAAAAGACCGGTACTAACATCTATCCTTTCATTGTACAGGCTAGAACTTTTTTCGTCGGTGGTAACTTCAAAATGAACGGGTCGAAGGACTCAATTAAGGCTATTGTTGAAAACCTCAACAAGGCGGACTTGCCATCCAACGTGGAGGTTGTGTTGGCCCCACCAGCAACCTACATTGGTCTTGCCGTGGAAACCAACAAGCAATCCGTTGTGTCCATCGGTGCCCAAAACACATACACCAAGGCCTCCGGTGCATACACCGGGGAAACCTCGACCGAATTTATCAAGGACTTGGGTGGTGAATGGGTGATCTTGGGTCACTCTGAAAGAAGAGGGATTTTTGGGGAATCGGACGAGTTGGTGGCGGAGAAGGTGGAATTCGCTTTGGCCCAGGGCTTGAAGGTGATTCTCTGTATCGGTGAATCGATTGAGGAGAAGAAGGCGGGTTTGACATTGGAAGTGTGTAACAGGGAATTGGCTGCTGTTGCCGCCAAGGTCAAGGACTGGACCAACGTTGTTGTGGCATACGAACCAATCTGGGCCATTGGTACCGGTTTGGCCGCCACTGCTGAAGATGCTCAAGAGATCCACGCACAAATCAGAAGCTACTTGACTCAAACCATTGGCGCTCAAGCCCAGGAGGTGAGAATCTTGTACGGTGGTTCTGCCAACGGTAAGAACGCCCCAGAATTCAAGGATAAGGCCGATGTCGACGGGTTCCTTGTTGGTGGTGCATCTCTCAAGCCTGAGTTTGTTGACATTATCAAGTCTAGATCTTGAATGACCAAGCGCAGCGGTAATAGCCGGTATTTAGTTTATGTCTAGTTGGAATGAATTTACTTAAACAACGTTGTACCAATGGCGTAGGCCTGTTAGGATCCTCCATTGGGTTGCAATTCCCAGTAACATGGGCCCTGGGCGGATCACTCCGGAGAAAGTATCTAGGCAGGCCATCTAGAGAAGGGGTTTGAGGGTGATGGAAAGAAGAATATAACCGCGTTGTAAAAGAGAGGATAAAATGTACTTTGTTTGCATTGAGACTGCCAGAGGAGATTCACATGATGAGATGCTGAGCGCTTATTACGTAAGTCACCACTCATCATTGGCGTTCCCAACAGACATGCCTTTTCGATCAAGATGCTCTCCATGCAAGAGATGTGCGCTTGAATATATGTGGATCCTTTTAATATTCTCTGATACCGAAATCCAACTTACAGTGACGGCTTCATGATTTTGCTTGGAGTTGGAAAGACTCTTTCTTCATTATGGCAGGGACCCATTTGAAAGGGTTTGGGCTAGAACGCACACATTATGCCAAAACGAAGAGCATCGACGCAAATCATCACAGAGCCAAGATATCCCGTATGTGATGTGTGGCGCGTGCTCATGCGCCACAACGAACATCACCAGAAATAACCCCCTTCATTTCCTTCAAAACGTTCGAATTTCAGCTCAATATTGTGTCCATTTTTGCAAATTATTTCCCAAAACCCCATTCTGTGTACAAAAAGACCTCTCTATCGGTTTGTTTGACTCTAATTTGCCCCCTCATGTGTTTCTTACCAGTGGGGAATTTACTGCGCATGATAGCCGGTGCGCGCCCATCACGCGCATTCTCTGCTTTGGATTCTACTGGGGAGCATTCTTTGCTTTGGATTCTACTGGGAATTTTTTTGCAGCTCTCACTAGGAATATTTCTCCCACAAACAGTCTCGGCACTCACTCACGGTTTCCCATCATGCCTTCACCATCTAAACAATTCAACCCCGTCTGTAAGTGTGGATAAGGTTGATGTAAGAAAAGGCAGCATTTAGTTCTAACTCACTGACTGGCTGCGCTCATTGGCTCGTATCCCAGCTACGTTCACAAATTTTCCGCATATCTACCATTTCAATTAATCATTCAACTCCAAAAAGCTCACACTGGCTTACACACCAGCTGGTGTGGGTAGTTGGTTAAACATCTAACCTCAAACACAAGTGCCACATTACCCCCTAACGCGCACTTGTGCTCATGCTTGATGCTGAGCACTTTTTATTCATTCGTCTTTTCATTGTCTTCTTCTCCTCAAAACGCCAGCAATGATAACAGGGCAAAACGAGAACGCTCTATTGAAAGCGAAATTTTTGACCCCAACGTCAAGTCTTCCATGGGATCTTTTGAATGAGCTTCAGGCTCCTCCTGTGGCCTCCACAGCAGATCAAAGACGAATCTATCAGTCTCTGATTGATTTGCCACCTCTTATCAACAGAACCAGCATGAGATTCAGAAGATCAGGCATTGAGGGACAAATTGTGAGCGTGGAGGAGCGATTTGATTCCACTGCAGTCGATTCCACAATGGGCGCTTCATTGAGTATGAACCGTCAATATACAGCCACCAGTAGAAACAGAATGGGCAAAACAGACAATGTACCATTCCAGCCGGGTGGGTTGGTGGCCAGCCACGGCAAGAATCGGAACGACAATACAAGACATTTACATCGGGATCATCTGGGATTGTTTGACATCCCAAATGGGTTCATCAGAGGTTTGAAGTCGAAACAGGGTGATGAGGAGGACCAAACCAAGCTTATTGAACTAGAAGGTAGAAATGGGGAAGAAGAAGAAGAAGACTCGCCAACAGAAACAGAAAACCCCGTTTTTAATGATGAAGACCAGAATATTGATGATGATGATAATGATTTTGAAAAGGAGTTTGAACTTGTATCGGGAGAAGATGACGACGAAATCAACCAACTAATTCCAAGCGGATCATTAATAAAACCAATCAGAACAATCACCTCAGCGGCAGCAGGCAAGGAAAAGAAGAAGGAATGGGCACATATCGTCGAATTGAACCATGAGATTGAGAACTTTGACGAGTTAGTGCCAAACCCTGCCCGTACTTGGCCCTTCAAGTTGGATATCTTCCAACAGGAGGCAATCTACCATCTTGAACAGGGGGATTCGGTCTTTGTCGCAGCACACACTTCCGCAGGTAAAACTGTCGTGGCCGAATACGCCATTGCCATGGCTCATAAAAACATGACAAAGGCCATATACACCTCACCAATCAAGGCTCTCTCAAACCAAAAGTTCAGAGACTTTAAACAAACATTCGATAATATGGACGTGGGTGTTATCACCGGTGACGTTCAAATCAACCCCGATGCCAATTGCCTGATCATGACAACGGAAATCCTCAGATCAATGTTGTACAGAGGGTCCGACGTCATCAGAGACGTTGAATTTGTCATCTTCGATGAGGTCCATTATGTTAACGACGTGGATCGTGGTGTTGTTTGGGAAGAAGTCATCATCATGTTGCCAGAACACGTTAAGGTGATTCTTCTATCGGCCACAGTCCCAAATACGTACGAGTTTGCCTCGTGGGTAGGTAGAACCAAACAAAAGGACATTTATGTCATTTCCACACCAAAAAGACCGGTTCCATTAGAAATATTTGCATTCGCCAAAGATACTCCGTATAAACTCATTTCTGCAGATAGGAAGTTCCTAGAGAAGGGGTTCAATGATCATTGTGATAGACTAGAGAATAAAAAGAAGGTCAACGAACTGAAGCAGCAGGAACAACAGTCCAACAGGGGTGGTAGAGGTGGTGCAAGAGGGGGACGCGGTGGCCGTGGAAGTGGCAGAGGTGGGGCCGCTCGTGGAGGAGGGTTTGGTAATAACACCAAGAAAATCATTCAAAGGGATGGTCCGAACTCGAAAACTTGGGTCACCCTGGTGGATTATCTGCGTAAGAACAACCTTTTGCCGGCGGTCATCTTTGTCTTCTCCAAAAAAAGATGCGAGGAGTACGCAGAGACGTTATCGGGGGTCAACTTCTCGAATAGCAAGGAATCTTCGGAAATCCACATGTTCATCGATAAAGCCGTGTCCAGGTTAAAGAAGGAAGATAGAGAGCTTCCACAGATCTTAAGAATGAGAGATATGTTGAAGAGGGGGATTGCCGTTCATCATGGTGGATTATTACCGATTGTCAAGGAGGTTGTCGAGATTTTATTTGCTAAATCCCTAGTCAAGGTTTTATTTGCCACGGAAACGTTTGCTATGGGATTGAATTTGCCGACTAGAACGGTAATCTTTTCCTCCATTCGTAAGCACGATGGTACAGGCTTCAGAAATCTCCTTCCTGGTGAATTCACCCAAATGGCGGGTCGTGCCGGTCGTAGAGGGTTGGATAAAATTGGTACTGTGATGGTGATGGCCTATAACCAACCATTAAGTAAGACTGTTTTCAAAGAGGTGAGTTTGGGTACTCCGACGAAATTGAGTTCCCAATTCAGATTGACGTATTCGATGATTTTGAACCTATTGAGAATTGAGGCGTTGAGAGTGGAAGAGATGATTAAGCGCTCATTCAGTGAAAACAGCACACAAGCCATGCTTCCAGAAAAGCAAATTGAGGTCTTGAAGTTGGAGAAGAAGCTGAACACCGATCAGTCTCTTAACGATCTGAAGCCCGAAGACAAGCAACTACTGGAGGGGATTTTCAACCAATTGAATGAGTACAAGGCCAACTACAGCGCCATGATCTATTCTCTTTTGGGTAATCCCCTCTTCAACAAGACTATGAAGGCCTCCCTGTTGATTGTTTTCAGGGATGTACATGGCCATAGCCATCCGGCTTATATTATGAAGTCGGGGTTCAGAAACGGTAAGCTGTTGTGTGTGAAGGCGACTTCGATCGTCAAACCCACCGGCAGCAAGACCGTTAAAGTGGGCGAAAACTTCATTTACCATTCCGCCTTTGGCCAGCAATACATTGAAAAGTGGTGCACTCCATGGAGAGGAGCTGGTATTGAGATCTTGAACGTCAATTGGGACACGATTGAGTTCGTCAGTAACGAGAAATGTCCTGCGATGATGAACCAAATCACAAGTGATCCCGACATGGCGGATCTAATGAAGCTGTCGATGATATCCCATATCAAGAAATCCTTTGAGTGGCGGGAACTGGATTGGGACAGATTCATGGGCTCCGAATCGATGGATTTGATCAATAACCACCACAATCTGCTCATGCAATTGAGGTCTCAATTTGTCAACGAGGCAGTCCTCAGGTTGATGGAAACAAACAACAACGCGATCCGGGTGAACCAGAGGATCCAAACGATTGCCAAGATTGAGACCTTAAGACAGACTTTGAGTGAGGAGAACCTCGAGCTTTTGCCCCAGTACAATAAGAGACTCGATGTTTTAAAGGAGTTGGATTACATCAATTCCGACAACATGACCGTAAACTTGAAGGGTCGTGTTGCGTGTGAAATCAATGCTGGGTTTGAGTTGATCATCACCGAACTAATATTTGACAACTTCCTTGGCAACTTCACCTGTGAGGAGATTGTGGCTCTTCTTTCCTGTTTTGTTTTCGACGGTAAGAAGAACAAGGTGGAGGAGGAGGGGTTTACACCTTTGTATACTCCTCGTTTGGAGAAGGGTAAGGAGAGGATCTGCCGAATTGTTGAAAAACAGCTTGCCATAGCCAATGACAATGCCATTGAGATGACTGCTGAGGAGTCCTCTTTCTTGGAAATCGACCGATTTGCCCTAGTCAACACCGTCTACGAGTGGGCCAGAGGCCAATCCTTTAAAGAGATTATGGCTCATGCTAATGATGCAGATGAGAGCGAGGGGACGATCGTCAGAGTCATCACCTTCCTTGACGAAATCTGTCGTCAAGTTAAGAACGCTGCAATGATCATTGGTGATTCGAGCTTGCATTCCAAGATGACCGATGCTCAGGAGAAGATCAAGAGGGACATCGTCTTTTGTGCCTCACTATACCTCTGATCACATCACCACTAAATATTACTTCCAATTTAATCCTTTCTTAGGCGATATAAGTTATACATTACGTAGAATCCGGTTCAATGACCTGGTTTGCTGACTCTTGCAGGCGCCTGCGTAGATGTTCCTGCAGTTGTGCCCCTCTGAATCTTCTTTATTATTGGTTTGGCGCTGCCTTTGGTCTTATTGAGTCTTAACTGGGGTTTTAACGTTGACAGATTCGGCGGTGTCTCCATCACCACACTGATGATGTTCTCCCCTCTAATCACAATCAATCCGAGGAACCTCTTCACCTCTTTTCGAGACTTTGTGCGCTTGAACTCCTCACAATCACTCAAGACAATGTTCATATAATTGTCGAAGGACAGCAGAGTTCCTATGAAGCTGCTTTCGTTTCTTGTCAAAATCCTCACCTTGTAATTGATTAATCTGTCCAGCTTATTGGACTTGGGCAAGCTCTGCTTCGAAGCCATGGATTGTACGGTAGAGGAGAGAGAGTGTGATGCAAGCGTGGTTTAAGCGTGGTTTAGGCGTGGTTTGTAAAAAAAAAGGCGTCGATCGACGCAAGTGCTCAGCATGGAGAGAAGAAGAAGCGGGGTCACCCAGGCCATCACAGGTTACTGTAAACTGCAACACTGGCTAGAAAATCGTTAATAAAAGTTAAAATAGTTCCGAATGGAGATAAAATAGAAAAAAACATGTATCTGATTGTGTTATTAGATGCTGTGCTAACAGAGTAAAGACTTGCTTTAAACAGCTTAATTGGGTCGCAGCACTTACTGACGCACAATGCAAGCTTTCTGCGAGCGGTAACTTAAAGGACTATAGGCACAAGTTGCCGCTACCGGAGGGGGAGTTTAACTTCAACAATATTAGTATGCTTAATTGGAACAGGAATTGCTGGGAATTCTGTTCCCAATTTGCACTCCAATTACCTCTTGTTAAAGTCTTACTTTTTTGAATTTTAATTCCAAAGCATGAATGACATGGTATCGTTATATAGTGAAACTACCTACCTGATTTAGTACAAAAGATTGGCTCAGCATGGAAGAAAATCTCATATGGCTTTCTTGGAGCTTAAATGTGCTCATAAGACAAGAAAATATACATAGGAATGCTCAATGGGTTTTCGTTAAGAAGAAGAGAGTGTGGCCTCTGTATGATTAGATGTAATATTTGCTCAGCATGGAAACCATATTTGCTCAGCAACAAGCACTACCACACTCAAATAACCAAAATTAAATAATTAAATATAAATTAAATAAATTACGTAAATTAATTAAACCACATCACTCTTTCATGAAACTCAGAGCCATGCCCCGTACTTGAATTTACCCACCTTCTTGATGAGATCCCGAACGTAACTAATCTTCTTGATTCTCAACAAATAATACATGGCAACCATGGCAAAAACATTGAAGACAATGTAGACGCAAAACAGACCCACGTTTCTCCAGTTGTTCGAGTAGTAGATACCCATTGTGGCCAGAAACTCGTCACCCACTCTGTACTGACAAACCGCACATTCACTGGTGGCATCGGGGTTGGCCACATACCCAGGGGCCGCAAGGAAGTAATCAGCAAGGTATTGACCGCATGTCATGTTGTCAGGGGGGTTCAAGTAATTGTATTCGTATTCGGAACACACAACCTCTCTGTCATGTAATGATAACGACAAAATGTTGCTGATGAAGTATGTGAGGGGAGACACCCTCCACATAAACTTCCAGAAGCCCGGCATCAACGAAGGCTTTTGACACACACCAGTGAAGGCAATCGTGAAGTTGAACAAAAGAGACATGATGACATTGGCAGAAGGCAAATCCGGTGAAGCATAGACAATACCCAACGACAAAGACGTGTAGTACAGTTGGTAAAAGAAACAGTACGAGAACCACCAAACGCCGGCAATCTTAGCCGAATTGTCGAGCTGAATCGGGAAGTACCAGCAAATGAAGTAAATGGTGGAGAAAACAATCGAGTAAGGCAGCTCATTGAGGTATTGGGCAATCATCAGGCAGGACCAATGGAACGTGTTAGATTTTGATTCTCTCACTTCGAACAATTCTCTTGAACCAATGGCTCTTCCTTGAATTTGCAATGTCAATGGATTGGACACTAGTATGGCCTGAAAACAGGCAAACATGATGTTCTGCATGCCAACTAGGGAGTGCTTTGCATCCCAAAATGTAAATCCCGTCACCAACCCAGCAATCAGAAACAACCCAAACTTGGAAACAACGTAGGGCATACTTCTGTAAAATTGCAGTGCCGTTCTGTAGCACACCATTTCAACCTGGTAGTAGTATGGCGTGGCATACTTAGCAGAAAGAGCACTGTTGTCTGACGCTGGCAGCTTTGATGTTCTTTCAATCAAATCGTTGATTTCCTTTGTCACCTTCTGACATGCTTCAGATTTTGACCACACCTCACCCCAACTCTCGTCGCCATTTGGCGGCTTTGTTGTCAGCACATCAAGAATATACTCAGCAGGATTATCACCCGGAGCACATTCTCTAGCTCCCTGGCTCTCAAAATAGTCAAGCAGAATCTTAGAATGTTCACCAATGTCACCAAAGTAGGCTGTTTGACCTCCTCTTTTCAAGAGCAGCAGTCTGTCAAATTGCTCAAACAAGGACGCAGAGGGTTGATGGATTGTACACAGGATTGCCTGCCCGGCCTTTGCCAACTCCTTCATCACCTGAACAATTGACCACGATGATTGGGAGTCCAAACCTGAAGTTGGCTCATCTAGGAACAACAATAATGATGGCTTTGCCACCAATTCCGTCGCAATAGAAAGCTTTTTTCTTTGCTCAACATTCAAACCATAACCTGCGTCACCAGTCACACAGTCTACATACTCTTCCATCTTCAATATCTCGATGATCTTCTCAACATAGGCAAGCTTTTCCTCGTCAGGGATCTCAAACGGTCTTCTCATTCTAGCACTGAAAATTAGTGATTCCCTCACAGTTAATTCGGAGATGTGAAGGTCCTGTTGCTGGACATAGCCTGTTCTTCTTTCAAAGGAGTCATCAATCGGTTTACCGTTGATGAGCATATCACCTGTAATGACCCCAAAGTCGGATCTTCTGGAAAGAGCGTTCAAGAGAGTGGTTTTACCAGCACCTGATTCACCCATTAGAGCCGTGATAGTCCCTGGCGGAACATAGCCTTGAACATTGTCTAGCAATTTCCTTTCTTGACCCTCATAGATGATCGTATGGGTCAGATCTTTCCACATGAAGATATCTGCGGACCCTAGATGCTCGTCGGAGGTATCTGTGTCTCTGCGGTGGGATTCTGCAATGTTATCGTTGATTTCATCAGCGCTCTTCTCGGTACCGTTATTACCCTTCTCAAGATCATCGGATGAGGAGATGACGGCATCCAGTAGTGATTGAGGGATCTCCGCTCCCTTAATAAAGATCATTTTATCTGAAGAGGCCGTGATGGGGTTATAGAACTCCACCACCAAGCAATTGATGATCAAATACCCAAACAATGAAGGCAAACATGATCCCTAGATTCCTCCAGCAGTGGCTGAAGAAGTAATCGAAGGACAGCTCAACGTAGATGTCTCCATTTACGGTGTTGGTACCGGTTAACTCCCTTGTTTCGGTCCCACCAACAAAGGCACAGACCTGGTTGATGGGGGAAACATTGGCATATGCAGGACCGTATGGAACCAGTGTGACGGGTGAGCATAGCATTGTGACGCCATGAAATTCCATTGTGAGCATCGATTCAAAGGCATACAAGACCGGGTTGCAATACGAGAACCATTTGAACCACCAGTACATCGATGGCCGTTGGACCATGTACGATGAGTACATCACCATAGCCAACATACAGACCCCATTGATAGCATTTGCAAGGGCCAGCGTGGGCATAAAAGAAGCCAAGAGCGTGAAGAGAGAGTTGACCGCAATGACAACCAAATTGATGAAGAGAAAGTAGGTGAAGAAGGCACCGGCTTGCCGCTTCATGTTGGAAAGGAAATAGATGATGAGCGAGAAGCAGATTATGCCCAGCAACCTGACCGGTAGAGAGACGATTTGCTTCGATAGCAGCTCCGCAGAGGGCCTATACATGCGATATCCGTATTGCTTGTTGAGAATCGGTTTGTCAGTGAACAATGCACTGGTTTCTGCAAGACACATGATGCAGAAGTACATGCAAGAGAAGAAGATCACACCGGATCTTGAAAACGCGCCAACTGTGGACGTAGAAGTGTTGTAGAACATGGATCCAATGATCAAAGACTGGATCACCGCGGAAGCCACAAGGATCACAGTGTAGGACTTGTCGTTGATGATGTTTTGGGCTCTTCTTGTGCAGCAAAGTTTCAATTGCTCATGGTAGTTGATTGTATAGGGAGATTCTTTAGGACTAAATTTTTGCTTCTCCAGCTGGTTGACTTCGGTGAGCGCCTTTGAGGTGAGATCACCCTTGAAGGAGTGGAGTTTTTTGTTGATTTCGAGCTGCAATTGCTTATACTCCGGGGAATTCATCCATACCTTTTCGAATTGGTCCGGAGTTTGGGGAACGTCGACCCCTGGTTTTGACCTTCTGGCAAGGGGATCTGTAACTGCGGTGAGAAATTCCGGTGTTGTGTCCCTGGGACCTCTGATGAACCCCATGCTTTGGAAATATTCCGACGCCTTATGAATTGGTCCAAAATAGATTTGACGTCCGAGGTAGAGGACCGTGACGTTGTCAAAGAGATTATAGATGCTCTCGGAGGCCTGGTAGATGGTCACAAGTGTCGTAGTTTGGGTAACATTGGTCGAGGTTCTGAGCGCTTCGACGAATTCTAGCGCAGTGGAGGAATCAAGACCTCGAGTGGCGTTATCGAAGCAGTATATGGTACCGTTTGTGACCATTGCCTCGGCAATGGACACTCTCTTCCGCTGGCCGCCGGAGATGCCTCGCACGAAGTCGTCCCCAACCAGCGACTTTTCGACCGACTTGAGCCCGAAGAGTGTGAGATAAAGATCCTTGATGGTGATCTGGTACTCCAGTCTTGACACGTCGTTGATACGGATTTTCGGGGTCTTGCATCCAATTGCAAACATCATCGTCTCCTCCACTGTGAGGTAGGGGAAATGGACGTCCAACTCGGGGTTGTAGATCAGCTCCTGAGAATGCTCATGAATCATTGTCTCACTGTCAATACCTCCATAGGAGATGTGACCCTCGACGTCGAGGTAGGTCTTTGTTTCCCCGGCCAGAACCTTCAAAAGCGATGAGCACCCCGAGCCTGGTCTTCCCAGCACCAGGGTCATCGACCCTGGTGTGGCGAACCCCGAAGCATTCTTCACAATCTTTCTAGTCTTAGGCATCAAATCGAGATTGACTGAACCCGAACTCTGCCTTTTCTTGTTGACAAAGTATGAGATGGGGAAGAGGAAGACGTCTCCTACGTCTTTCACAAATGACGCGGACGTATTCTTACCCACAATCGTCAAATCTTGAAAAACCAGTTCGGCCTTCTTTGTGTGAAGACCAGACTCGTGGTTTCTGTTCTGCATGAAGGTGAGGATCTTGTGAAGGTCGAAGTCTTCGGGATCAAATTGATATGTTTGAACCTGTTCTTTGTTCATATGCGCAAACCGCTTTGCCATCCTATCAAACCGTTTAATCACCATCTCGTGGTCATTTTTGAGTGTCTTGTATGCGTTTTCAAAGTCTCGCAAATATACTGTGTGTTCTATGGGTCCTTTTTCGTGGGAATCTTCCGAATCCTTCCGTTGAATTGGGGAAGCAGACATTCAATCGGAGGTTCCTGTTGTGAGGAAGAGAGTGTATAAGACTCGGTGGGCATCTTCAATCAGCTGATGTGTTTTTTACCGAGCATGCCTATTGTTTGTGCGAGAACATCACCTGCCTAATGGGGTAAGAGGTGTGGGGGAGCATGGGGGCCGAATGAGCTAACGAGCTCAGCGAGTTGGCGGGTAAATAAGGACATGCAGTGTGTTTGATAGATAGAGGTGGTGGGGCTTTCAGCTGCGAGATTGGTCCGGTTGGTGCGAGGGGTAGGCTTGGGTAAATGTGCAAATGAGCACATGAGCACGTCAAACTGTGTCCAATTACATAAGCGGCGCTTATTGGTCTAAGTCTTGGTGGTGCAAGCAGACATCTGATTGTTAGGCAATCCGGGTAGGAATTCAATTCCAGGAATTTGTGGACAGGAAAGATCTTTGGGGGGGTTGTTGATTAGGCATTTTGAAGTTCTTTTTGTGATATTTGGCCGACACAGGGCCAGTTGGATTGGTTTTGAGTCGTGAATACCTTTGCTTGATGGTTCGAAAGCTGCAACATGTGTATGCGCATTGGTTTTAGATTTTAAATATCCTGCCGGGTGGAATAACAATATGGCTCACCGCTAGTATAACTACCCCTGCTAGGTAGAGTGAACACCACCCAGGGTAAACACTACCCCTACTAGATGGAGTAAATACTACTCCTGTCATATGCACGGAACAACCGCATTCTTAGTGGAGTTACTAACTACTTGGTGTCCAGTGAGAGCTCTTTTACCCAAACATTAATCAACTCTGTGTCAATCTTCTGTTTGGGATGGCTGAGCTTGAGCTTGTTTAAATGGTGTTTTCTCTTCTGTATCGGATCCATTAATTTGTACTTGCTGCTACCAGGTTTTGATGTTTGACATCATTGCAACAACGGTTATTTCAGCTATGCAATCTGAAACATCTGCAGAGGAGACATATGGGCTTATATAGTTTAAGAAAACTCCGCAATTCTAAGATAATCTAGGCCGTCGGGTCAATTCAACCGCGGGGTTCTGCCCAGTCCCCGCATGACTCTCGGGTAAACAGCCTTTAACTGTTTTATGGTGACACAAGTACATGGCACGCTCATCATTCCAACGTTCAAATCTTTATTTTACTACCATGGATCTCATTTCTTCCTTACTAGATGTGATAAAATCATCTTTATTTAGTGCAGTTATTTGTATTTAAAACACAACTATCCCTGCTAGGTGGCCTAAAAACCAACCCTGCTAGAAAGTGCTTCTAATTGAAGATTTAATAATTATCTACACTCCTAATGCGAGAGACTCGCACACCCATGGAACGCATGAGCTTATGAGCGTTATCCACCAGACACAGACAATCGACATTCGGCACCTGGATAGGCCCAGAAACGTGAAATTACATCAACCTAATCACCCTTTACATTTGCTAGTTTGGGTTTTAAGTTCACATCCACATTCATACACTCATGAGCATCCAATCAAGTGAAGTTACACAAGAGCTCACTCTGTTCGCTTTTTGCACAATTCTCACAGCGCACAGAGTGTTTAATGTCAAAGAAATTGCCAATTCTGGACACCTGACACTTGTTTTAATTGTAACAAACACTCAATAGGGTTGGCGGAATTGAAGACATCATTACTATTAGAGGGGTGGCGCATGAAGGTTGACTGTGCCCATGCGCCACCATCCACGTGACCTCCCGTATTTCATGGATTGATTCTTCAAAAAAAACCACTTTTCTTCTCCCGGTGTCAATGGATTTCTTATTAGAATGGCTTTTCAAATTCTTTTGACCAATAAGAACATCTTGAACGTGATTCATTTGCGAAATTGAAAGTACCCATTTCTTCCTGGGTATGACGTGGCGCATGCAGCATCGTGAGGCGCATGAGTCTTCAGCTGGTCAAATGTGTATATATTTGATATAACGCAGGGTAAATGCCGTTTTTAGGTATCCTGGACACAACTAGGGTTGTTCACTATTGGAATCTTTGCCTGTATATATGATATTCCCCATTGGAGCTCCGAAATCGCATTCCCCAGGAAAACGGGCGCATACGTAAACCCATGCACTAGCACCTTCCAGTAAAAGAACTGTGGAGTAATCAGGCACATGGTGTGGATTGCTACCGAATTGATCATCGTGAGCTAATGAGATGAATTAGGATTTTTGGCTCAGCAGGTCAACTTTACAAATGTATCAGTCTATCGGCATTTTTTTGTAGTGAAAGCCCTTTGAGGTGAAAAATGTATTAAACTCACAATCATTTAGTTTCAACCAATTCCAATCTATTGCGAGCATCTGCATTTAAATTCTCTAATATACGTGTTGAAGTGATAGTCAGGAAGTAAGCTTTTGATCCAGCATGCTCGGCTTTTTCCTCCATCACTTCGTCAAATATTAACTTTAGGAGCCGCAGACAGGTCTGATTGTCCACTCAGTACCATCAACAGGATGTGAAAATGACTGTTATCACCAACTCACCAATTTTCCCCATTTTACCAACAAATAACAACCCTATTTGCAAGCAAACACTCCATTTTCCTTTATTTGGTTTATTTTATTGGATAAGCACCAGACACGCTCATGAAATCACACCTCTCCCAGTGACTCACTTCATTGATAAAAGTAATCCAAACAATCATATTAACTCCAAACATTCCACTCCTAAATCGATTCACTTCCTTTTAAATTGCGCAAGTACCCAGCAGTCATTCACGAGTTGAACTCACTCTCGCTCTCACTCTCACTCACAAGCTCACTGCGATCGCTTGTTCGCTCGCTTGCTGTTTGTTCGCTCTTTTTCATCTCAACCCCCCCGTTATGCCATTACCAACGGACTACACGCTTGTCATTCTCGGCACCGGTGTGATGGGCACTGCAGTGCTTTCTGCCGTCTTGAAATCCCAACCGGCGCCATTTCCAGGAAAGATCATCTGCTGCACAGCGTCAAAGGCCTCTGCCGATAAGTTGTTGGCCACATATGGCGATAAGATCTGCGTGTCCTCAGGCACTGATAACGTGGAAGCAGTGAAGCAGGCGGACGTCTTAATTCTTGGGTGTAAACCGTTCCTGTGCGAGTCGATTCTCAAGTCGGTTGAGACCGGTCTCAACGGGTCCCAGCTAATCATCTCTTTACTTGCAGGATGGACGATCGCCCAACTGCAGACTGTATCCAAGTCTCCATACATCGCCCGTGTGATGACCAACACTCCTGCCAAGTACGGCTGCGGTACAGCTGTTGTGTCCCTCTCTCAGGAGGCGGAACAATACAAGGACGTTGTGATGGCATTGGTCGACACGGTGGGTATGGCGATTGCTCTACCGGAGAAGAACATGGACGCAGCCACCTCTCTTGTTGGGTCGGGTCCTGCCTTCGTCTTGCTCATGATGCAAGCTCTTGCCGAGGGTGGAGTCAGAATGGGCATCCCTTACAAGGTTGCCAAGGATTGTGCAGCCAAGGTGATGGAGGGTACGGCAAAGATGGTTTTGGAGAGCGGTGAACATCCAGATGCCCTCAAGAGCATGGTATGCACCCCTGGTGGTACTACAATCGGCGGGCTCCTTGTTATGGAAGATAAGGGTGTCAAAGGCGCCATTGCCAGAGCCGTCGAGGAGGCGGCCAACATTGCGTCCAATTTGGGCAAGAAGTGACTTGAGGATGATGATGTGGTGGACCAGTTAATATCTATAAAACCAATTATAACTTAATGTCAAGTTCAACAACCTGGTTTGCTTTAATTCATTCACCAGACTTGTTCACTTGAATTGATTCACCAGACTTGTTCACTTGAATTCACTCACCAGACTCGTTCACTTGAATTCACTCACCAGACTCGTTCACTTGAATTCACTCACCAGACTCGTTCACTTGAATTCACTCACCAGACTCGTTCACTTGAATTCACTCACCAGACTCGTTCACTTGAATTCACTCACCAGACTCGTTCACTTGAATTCACTCACCAGACTCGTTCACTTGAATTCACTCATCAACTTTTGATATTCCTGCTCTTGCAGCTCTTTTTCGAAAGTTTCTTGGTCCTCCCTGCTCAGTTGACCCTGTTCGTACTTCTTGCGAATCGTTTCACTCTTCTCAACAGCTTCTCTGGCTCTACTGATTTTCTCCTCTTTCAACGTGGAATACGTCAAAATCCCGAACCAGACTTCAGCAAAGGCGTATGCAAACACTACACTGTTGCAGATCACCACGTTGGATGAGCTGGCTATGTAGCAGTAACAACACAAGCCCAAGGCGAAAATCAATCTCAACAAGACGGCAATGTCAAAATAGGCGTAATTGGATTCGATGAGTGGTCCCACGTCACAGAGTACCTGCATGAACAAGACCAACCCAATCACACCGTAAATCGGAGATTTTTCATTCACCATGATCAACGGCAACTGCATGGAGGAGGCCAAAACCAAGACCCCTGAATACTCCAAAACCGCCTTCGGTTCCACTACTAAAAGATAGGACACATATGTAAAGAGCGCAACACGCGCCAATAGCAAGAACCGCGAGGAGAACAGAGCCATTGCGTGTCGATGATCAGAGACATTAGCAGAGGGTGGCGGCTTACGTCAGCGCCAACGGTTTCTCAAAATGTGGCGCATAACACGCTCAGCAATTTTATTTATCACCGCAACCATCAACCTTGTGTCGGTCTAGCCCCGTAAAGCTGGCAGTACTTTGTCCCTAATTTACCACACCATTTCACAATTTCCAATTATAAGTTCAACTTTGAATTCCATGCGAAACTTACTGGAAATTCACTGTCATCATAATACAGAATAAAGATCTGAATAAACCCAAGAGATGTCAGCATTTCGGTTCTCATTTGCAGGAAACTCCACCAAATCAAATACCATCAGTCCTCTCCGACTATTAACCCAACACTGGTCTCCCCAGCATCCTAGCAGTGGACGCCGATTACATAAGCCCAACAGCAGCCGAAAAAAATTCGCTATTGGCTCAGACTTTTCAATCTAACCATTCCACACCGTCTTTTAACCAATTTAACTGTGTTGCAGGTGAAACTACGCCTCGGAGATATTTCCATATTGCTTTAAAAGGAACATTCATTTCCCACGTCTTGTTTCGAAGAAAATCGACGCTAGAGTGATCCACAAGATACCAAAAACCTCTTTATCGGATAATCTTTTAAGACAAGAACCAATACAAGCATAGGATAGCTAAGATGACAGATAGGCCAAGTATATTCACACCGCCTAATTTGCCGGATTGTCCCACTTTGTATCCCACCGAGAAGGAGTTCGACAGCCCGATCTTCTACTTGAGTAGTGCCGCTGTGCTATCATTAGGTCAGCAGTACGGGATTTTGAAGATCGTGCCACCCCAGACGTGGAAGCCAGAGTTTGCCCTCGACTTCAATTCTTTCAAGTTTGAAACCCGACTGCAAGTGTTACCCGAACTTTCGTTGCGGAACAGAGCACGGGTCGACTTTTTAAGAGGATTCAACTGTTATCAACGATTCAACAATAGAAAGCCGTTGCCGGAAGAGGGGGATGTCTACATCGGTGTTTCCAAACCCACCCTCGACTTCAAGCAGCAAAATAACTACGGATGGATCCATCTCGTCGACAACTCACGGATCCACATTCATGACATCTTTATTTCCAGAGCCTGGGACCGATGGGTGGATTTGGCGAGAAACCGGGAGTTGGTGAGAAACGTGGTCGACTACTCCCAGTACTTGATCAATGCGCTTAACTTGGACTCAATTCAAACTCCCAACCCCCCAGCACCAGCAAGCACCAGCTTCGACAACATAACCTCACTGGCCCCGGAAACAGACACTCATTTGAGCAAATACTACAAGACTCCCAATAATCCGGTGTTAAACGACCCCTCTCAGCTCCACAATACGTTAAAAACCACAAGCGGTAGCCCCGAGGCGTTTATATACAACAGTTTGGGCCAACATGCTCTGGATTCATTTCTTGAGAAAGAACAGATCAATAATGATGATTCCGGGGAACATGAAAAGGTCAAAAACAATACAGATATCTTGGCTTATATCTACAGCTCCTCCAACGAGAAACCCGCTCAGACGGCCGCTATCTGTCTTGAATTAAACGCCGGGATCACCGATGACGAGGTCATTTCGCTCACTAAAATCAGCCAAACCTGCCTCGTGTGTCATCTGCCCAACAATCCTGAATTGACGCTGATATGTGATCAATGCGGAGACCCCTACCACACTAGATGCCTAGTACCAAAGGTGGAAGCAATCCCACCTGGAGAATGGTTTTGTCCTACCTGCTTGGTGGGGGGCTCAGGAGATTACGGTTTTGAGCAGGACGGCGTGGAGTGGTCTCTCAACCAATTCAAGCAGTGGATCGAACAAATGTGGGGATCCGGCAGCAAAGGACGACAGTGGGTTAAGGAGCTCAAAAGAGAAGCCATCCCTTTAAATGTCCAAAATGGGATTCACGAGGCCAAAACGGACCCAAGGGCGACCACGGACCTAGGAATAACACACCTCGAATTGGAGGGTCTCTTTTGGTCCTTGATATCGGGAAGAATCCAAATGCCAAAGGATCTAAAGATCAGATACGGGGCCGATATCAATCGCAGTGAAATCGACCAAATCAGCGGTTTCCCTACCGTGGCCACGCTTGACAAATTGGATCCAGACCAGAGCCAATATGTAACCTCGGAATGGAACCTCACCCAGCTACCGTTTGCAAGAGGGTCCCTATTTAAATACATCTGTGATACCCAAAAGGAAGGAGACGAAAATGCTCAGGACATAACAACTCTACTGGATCCTCTTGAGCCTACGGGGAAGAGGCGGGCGAAGATTGACGTAGATGCTGCCCCCATGGGACAGTTAAACGCACCATCGATCTCAGGAATGTCGGTGCCATGGCTTTATGTGGGTGGGCCGCTTTCGACATTTTGCTGGCACAAGGAGGACCACTACACGATGTCGGCGAATTATGCACATTTGGGGGCACCGAAGCAGTGGTATGCGATTCCTGCGGACTGCTGCGAGGAGTTTGAGCGGCGGATCAAGGAGCGGGTTGCACCTGACGTGGGCCGCAAGCAGGGCGACTTGATGCACCAGTTGGTGAGCCAGATTCCCCTTGAGGAGATCTACACGGGGGATTCCACATTGAGAATCTACAAGGCGTTCCAGCGCCAGGGTGAGTTCATTGTCACGTTTCCCAGGGTGTATCATTCCGGGTTCAACTACGGGTTCAACGTGAACGAGGCGGTCAATTTCACGATTATGGAGTGGCTCCAGTATTCCGCCATGGCCGTACGGGAGTACAAGCAGGTGAAGAAGGAGTGCGTCTTTGATGTTCTCAAGACGATCCGGTGCATCTTTGACGAGGTGTTTAATCTGGGTTCCGAGGGTACGCAACACTTTGGCACGACCACCGGTATTGACGAGAGTCGGCTGTTTGAGCTAGTAAAGATATGTTACTGGATTTACTTGAGGGAGATCGACCATCTGACTCAGTTACGCACCAATATGATGGTCTTCGACAATGAGCGGGTTCCATTTGCTACGATACTGGACCGGCTGCGGAAGCAGCCGGTCGAACTCTATTTGAAGAAGATGGGTCGGGACCAGTACATTTCACGCAAGATTCTCACTCTGGATGCGATTGCGAGCCGCTTGGACGGTGGTGATTCCGAGGAACAGCTGCGCAACAGGCTCAACGACGGCTATGAGCTCTGCACGGTTGACGATGTCCACGGTGGCGACGGGGTTGACTTGGGCGTATGTCGGGACTGTAAGACGCGGGTCCACTTCCAGTGGGTAGATGTTGACCTATGGGCTCATTGCGTGCAGCATGTCGAGCTCAAGACTGTCATTCAGCGGCGCAAGGTCGAGGACTTGGAGGAGGGCGACGGCCACACCTCCACGGAAGACGACGACGACAACGACGATGACGACGACGATTATGTCTCTGGGCTCGACCACGCTCACACCGACGGGCGAAAGCGTACTCGTCAGCGCCGTCAGCGTCCTCAGCGTCGTCAGCGTCCTCGACACCACACCAATCACACCAAAATGAAGGCCATAGTAAACACTCCTTCCCCCATCCCTGCATGGACCACCGTGCTCAAGTGGCTTCACACCAAGCGTATCAGAGACCCCAGCTTTGGCCACGTTGTGCTCTGTCTCGACTGTTTCACCAAGGAGCTCAAGACACTCACCTCCCCGCGTGAACTCCTCGCCCACACTCTTCTTATTGAAGAGCACTCCCCAGAAATCCTCCAGGATCTATGGCGTGGTGCCGTTTGCGACTCACTCTACTCTCTCCAAAACACACTCTCTTTATAGTTCAACACGCGCTGAGCACATGAGCACATATTTGCCCTCGCTCCACCAGCCAATCAAATTCGAGAATCCCTTAGCGACCCGACTTTTCAAATGGCAGCTCAAGCACCAGGCGCGCACAGCGGCCGATCCTCAATTTCTCCCCATTTGACCCCCAGCAGAAGAAGACCATCAGCTTTGAATCTCAACTATGGTTGCCAGATTATTCGCTACTTCATCCAAGACTGCTCTCAAGGCAGCTAAGGCTAACATGGCTCTTTCTAGAGGCATGGCCACCACCGCTCCAGTCACCGGTAAGGTCAAGTATGTATTTTGTTTTTGTGGTTGAAAAACCAAGTTTTAACAGCACCAGCAAGGGGATGGGGAACGAAGGGGGTTCAACACGCAGCTTACGAACATTTTGTTAGGGTTTGGCATGATTTGGAGTGATTTGGTGGGAGATTTGCCACCGGATCACTTTTTTAAGCCATTGGAGGTAAAAAATGCGTGAGGACACCCGAGTTTTTTGGACCTGTGAAATGGGATTGACCAGATCAGATGTGGCACTACACACGCCGGTTACCGTCTTGCACAGACCAGGTAATTGGACGAATTGTGGCTCGAAAACGCTGATTGGCTCAAATTTTTCCGTTCTCGACGTCCACGACGCGAAAAGAAAAAATTGCAGTGGTTTTGATGCCGCTGCTGCTGGTGATGCTATTGGTGTTATAAGGATGAATTGATATACTAACAAAAAACAGGTCCGTTATTGGTGCCGTCGTCGATGTTCAATTCGAACAAGGTCAATTGCCACCAATTTTGAACGCCTTGGAAATGGAAAACAACGGTACCAAGTTGGTGTTGGAAGTTGCCCAACACTTGGGTGAAAACACCGTCAGAACCATTGCTATGGATGGTACCGAAGGTTTGGTGAGAGGTCAAGCCGTGAAGGACACAGGTGCTCCAATCTCTGTCCCTGTCGGTAGAGGTACCTTGGGTAGAATCTTGAACGTCGTTGGTGATCCAGTTGATGAAAGAGGTCCAGTCGAATGTAAGGAGAGAAGACCAATTCACCAAGATCCACCTGCTTTCGTCGACCAATCCACTGAAGCCGAAGTTTTGGAAACCGGTATCAAGGTTGTCGACTTGTTGGCCCCTTACGCCAGAGGTGGTAAGATTGGTTTGTTCGGTGGTGCCGGTGTCGGTAAGACCGTTTTCATCCAAGAATTGATTAACAACGTTGCCAAGGCCCATGGTGGTTTCTCCGTTTTCACCGGTGTTGGTGAAAGAACCAGAGAAGGTAACGATTTGTACAGAGAAATGAAGGAAACCGGTGTCATCAACTTGGAAGGTGAATCCAAGGTGGCCTTGGTTTTCGGTCAAATGAACGAACCACCTGGAGCTAGAGCTAGAGTTGCCTTGACCGGTTTGACTATTGCTGAATACTTCAGAGATGAAGAAGGTCAAGATGTCTTGTTGTTCGTTGACAACATTTTCAGATTCACCCAAGCTGGTTCCGAAGTGTCTGCCTTGTTGGGTAGAATTCCATCCGCCGTCGGTTACCAACCAACCTTGGCCACCGATATGGGTCTTTTGCAAGAAAGAATTACCACCACTAAGAAGGGTTCCGTCACCTCCGTCCAAGCCGTTTACGTGCCTGCCGATGATTTGACTGATCCTGCTCCTGCCACCACTTTCGCTCACTTGGATGCCACCACTGTCTTGTCCAGAGGTATTTCTGAATTGGGTATTTACCCAGCTGTCGATCCATTGGATTCCAAGTCCAGATTGTTGGATGTTTCCGTTGTTGGTCAAGAACACTACACTGTTGCCACTCAAGTTCAAGAAACTTTGCAAGCTTACAAGTCCTTGCAAGATATCATTGCTATTTTGGGTATGGATGAATTGTCCGAACAAGATAAGTTGACCGTTGAAAGAGCCAGAAAGATCCAAAGATTCTTGTCTCAACCTTTCTCTGTTGCCGAAGTTTTCACTGGTATTCCAGGTAAGCTTGTCAGATTGGAAGAAACCATCCAATCCTTCAAGGACGTCTTGGCCGGTAAGTACGATCACTTGCCTGAAAACGCCTTCTACATGGTTGGTGGTATTGAAGATGTCATTGCTAAGGCTGAAAAGTTGGCTGCTGAAGCTAACTAAAAAGGTTCTTAACACTGATCAAAAGATTATGATGAACTGTTTGTAGATCCACATGATTTATTTATTTATGATTTTATTTATTCCTTATTAGTAGCCACAATCTTAGTTATTAATATTCACCCATATTCAATCCTGCTGAGCACTCCTAATCCGCCTTCCTAATCCGGTAATTTTTACAGCGCGCTTAGGTAAAGATTTTTCATCTGCTCTCAGCTCCAGATACTCCGCAGAGTGAGCTTGTGATGATCAATAAGTGGCGCAGCCTGATACGAAGATCGATTTCTACCAGTTGCACGGCATTTGAGACGTTTAGGGACCCTTTGTTGGCCATGGTTCCCGTGGATACCAAAAACCACCACCCTCAGAAGTTGATTCAAACGATCTTAAATTGTACCGCCAGTAGACGGGAGGCCAGGTCCTATTTGGCCAAGTACGCCCTTCTTGAGGCCAACGATATTTACAAACTGCAGGAATCAAAGCGAGACGTGGAACCGCTGTCGAGAATCCAGCACAATAAGGCATATGATGGATACGTGTCGAAGATGATGCCAGACGACAAGGTAGTGAGCTCCACACTGGGCTCGATGGGCCCACAGATGCGAGACTCCAACGAGATTAAACTCACCGAAACCATCCGGTCCTGCATTATCAAAATCGACGTTCGTGACTGGACCGACGACGGGATGCTGACGAATCTTGGCGGCGTGCTACGGACCGTGCTTGATTTGGGTGCCTCCCCAATTTTGATCCTAGGGGGATTGGAGCCTGCTGGTGAGAATCCCATCGTCTTGGAGCCCAAACACCGAGATCACATCAACAGGATCAAAACTAGGCTCATTGAGAGCTTGGAGGAGGAAATCGATTTGAGGGTGATGGAGGGCTGTTTTGAGATCGAGGCAAACCAGGTGAGATGCACAATCCCCAGCATGTTGGGAGTGCCCATCTTTTCAGGTATGGTTCCCATTGTGATCCCCACTGCGGTGGATCGCAGCGATCTCAAGACAAAGCTGGTCAAGACTGCAGCGGTCACCAAGGCCGTTGTGCAGTGCATTGGTGGATTGAACGACCATACTGGTGATGAAGATTTGATAACCGTGGAGAAGATCGTCTTTGTGGACACCGTGGGAGGCATACCTAGCGTGGAGCGAGGCAAGAACAGTAGCCATGTCTTGATCAATCTCCAGCAGGAGTTGCACTCGGTCATTGACGAGCTTTCCCCCTTGAGCTTCAACCAATCTAACAAGGGAAAAGTTAACTGGATTTCAGAAGACCTCAAGGCTGATAAGTTGAAGTCGTTTAAGGAGATGGCGACATTGTTGAAATGCCTTCCCAACAGCACAGGCATCATGACCACACCGAAGGATTTGATCAAGAGATCAAACGATCACAACACCGAACCCAACCCGCTAATCTACAGCATTTTAACCGACCGAGCCACCCAGTCATCCTCACTACCGGTGGGATTCGGTGGAACCAAAGAAGTGCATACAACAATCTTGAAATGGGGCACCCCAGTCCATATAATAACGGCAAAATCGTTGCGAGCCTTAGGATTACACTCCTGTGTTAAGCCTGACTATCCTTCATGCGTTGATTTGGCCGAATTGGACGAGAAGAAGATTGTATCCAGCTCCAAATTGAAGTATCTCTTGGAAGATTCATTCCGGAGGAAGTTCGACTGGGAACATTACATGAGGAGGATTGAAAACAACATTGCCGCAATCATCTTTACAACAGACTACTCTGCAGGGTGTATTGTTACCTATGAGCCGGTGACGGCCAATTCCGTCAAGGCAGGAACCATTGGCGATTATTCCGATTCCTGGGTGCCGTACCTCGATAAGTTTGCCGTTTTGAGAGCTCAACAAGGAGAGCCGGGATTGGCCGACGTAGTATTCAAGGCTCTTCTCTCCCAGTTTTCAGAAGAGTTGGTTTGGAGGTCAAGAAAGACAAACCCCGTCAACAAATGGTACTTTGAGCGGTCGGTCGGGACCGTGGGTATCGACAACAGTCCCTGGAAGGTGTTCTACACGGGATGGAAGAACGAGGAGTGGGATAAAGCCAGGGTCCAGGGCTACATCGACATATGTCGGGACATCGAGCCATCATTCATCTCATAAAATATGTATAAATTTGATAGATATAGAAAAGAGCTAGGTTCTACCGTGCTGTAGGTGGAGGATAAGAAACCTACTATTGGTTTTTATCCTGATCGCTGATGACGTGAAACCTACTCTTGCTTTTTACCCAACCCGGAGGCCATCAAGTGCTCAATTCTCGACACTCTTTCCACCAACGTTGGGTGGGAGTGCTCCTTAGCAGAAAAGAGAGGATCCACAACAAAGGCACTCAAGTTTTCTGTGTGAAGATTGACCAAGGCACCCTCCAATTCCACACCCATGCCCTGCTCCACGGCATACTTGTCAGCCTCGTATTCGTACTTTCTAGTCATGTAGTTCATGGCAAACTCAGCAATCGCTTCCAATGGAGTCAAAATATCCGAGAAGAGGAGGAACCCAATGGTGACAGGTTGGATTGATGTGAATCCAAATGAACTGTACAAGGACTTGTTGTCGATGAAGGAGCGGAAGGCAGAGAGAATCAACCAGATGTGACTCATTGAAATGGCTAGTAACTTGACAGTGTGTCCAAGGGCCCAGTGGCCGATCTCATGACCCAAGACAGCCACCACTTCGGGCACGGTGGAATGATGAATCAATGTGTCGTAAAGAACAATCTGCTTGATACCGGAACCAAATGGAAGGCCCATGAAATAGGCGTTGGAGTGGCCTGATCTCTTAGAGCCGTCGATCACCCATAACTCACCCAATGGGAATCCGTTTCTCTTTGCCAAAGATTCAATCTCCGTTTTCAACTCACCATCAGGCAAAGCCTCCAATTTGTTGAATAGGGGTTGGATGAACTTGGGGTAAATCACAATTGCAAGAAGTTGCACCACAAACAGCGTCACCGTCACATAGTTCACAAACTTCTCCTTACCGAACCAGTCGATGATCCAAAGGAAGATTCCAATCAAAGGACCACCAATCACCTGACTCAAGAGGTAGCTCTTGATCGTGTCGGAAATCCAAAGAGAATAAGTCAACTTGTTAAAACCGTACTTCTCCTCCAAGACAAAGTTCTTGTACCAAACAAGAGGCAAGCCGAGAAGAGTGGACACAATGGAATAGACACCAAGGAAGGCCAAACTTTGAGAAATGACACCACCTGAGATCCACGACCCAAAAAAGCTACTGGATTGCAACTGGGCCAAACCAGACCCACCTAGGGCCCACAGTTTTGGCAACACATCGAAACCAATGAATGCCACATTAAGAATCGTGTTGTAGAGCCCAGAGATGGTTGAAAAGACCAATTTTTCCACACTGTAATCTCTTGATTCCTCCACTCTTTTGGCATCGATTTTCGTCTTGAATGGCTCCAATTCCTTTGGAACTTGGTCACCCTTCTCCTTAAGAAGACTGATTTGACGGTAGGTGACATAACCGTTGAACATGAAGTTTGCGACGGTAAAACCAAGAATAATGTCACGCCATGGAATGGACGCAGAGTCCAACGAGAATGACACGGAGTTCATTGTTTGGTAAGGAAGAGAGAAGCAACGTGTTTGGAGGAAATTGAAGAGAGGGCGGCTTACGTAAGGGCGTCCACGTGACGCGGTCACGTGACGCGCATGTGCTCAGCTACACTGCTCAAATTTATAAAATTAAATTCCTGGACCAGGGTGGGTTCTTGGGTTAGTAGTAAGAGGGTAGCAAAAGAGGCTTGGTAGGTGCTGGCACACCGCAATGATCAGTTCGTTTCGTTCGGCTGGTGGCGCTCCTCTCACCTCGTTCATCATCACTTTCTACACTCACTAACGAGCGTACCAAGTTAGTTGGGTAGCTCGCTAAATGGCCTTCGACATGTATGGCCCCTCCAATTCGTAACCCAACCTTCTATAGTAATTACGCACTCCGACACCGGAAATGACACTGATTTTCGAGCTTCCATGCTCCTCCTTGGCAATCCGCTCCGCCTCCTCCATTAATAGCGTCCCAAACCCCTGATGCTGGAACTTTCTGGGGTCTCTTGAATGAAGAGGAACAACAGACCCGTACACATGCAATTCTCTCACAATCGACGTGGGTTGGGACTTGAACTCCTTTCTATACGTGTACTTCTTACTCGCCTTTCTCAACCTCAACAACCCAATAAGAATATCCTGCTTGGGGTCCTCGTATGAGAGAAACGTCTCCCAGCCACCATTAGCATAATAATCACGACGAATCAACTCAACCTGGTCGGGATGGATCTTGTGGTGAACCTCTTGGATCCCAACCTCTCGAGTACGCACGTCTCTACATGTGGTACCAAAGTCCTTCATTCTGGCAAGGGCCAATTCACGAAGGTTCCCGTTTTCAACACCGGAAGTGACCAACGGCATGGGGATATCACGCTGGACACGGTAGATACGTGTCCATGGGGGCACAAGGGCCATGATTCTCGCCACCAAATCAATGAGCATGTTGGCGTTGTACGACTTGTAGAGACCGTTCTTCCACAACTCGTACAACCCGGTCCCACGAATCACCAAGGTGGGGTAGATCTTTAACCCATCTGTTCTGAAGGCAGGGTTGTCAAAGTACTCCTTGAACTGCTCCAAATCTCTCTCCATGCCCACGTTCGGTAGATCGGGCATCATGTGGGACACCACTTTGTACCCGGCATCTTTGGCGTACGCAAACGTGTCGCAGACCGCCTTAACCGTATGACCTCTATTGGTATCTCTGGCCACATCCTCGTAGACGGATTGGACACCGATCTCCAAACGCGTGCAACCATAACGAAGCATATCGTCTAGATGTGTTTCTGTACAATAATCGGGTCTGGTTTCAATGGTGATACCAACACATTTGGTTTGAGATTGTTGGGAAAATGCCACCGCCTCGTCTAAGTCCGTACCGTCGTAACCTGTCAAGGCGTTGTGTAGCTGGACAATGAAATCTTCTCTGTAATCCTTTGGAAGAGACATGAAAGTTCCTCCCATGATGATATATTCCACCTTATCAATTGAATGTCCCAATTGTCTTAATTGCTCCACTCTGCCACGGGCCTGTTCGTAGGGATCATATCTTGCACGGATGGCTCTCATTGACGTTGGCTCATAACCTGTGTATGACTGAGTGGAGTACTCGAAATCCGAATCTGGCCCACCAGGACAATACACACAAATGTTACCCGTGTAAGCGATGTGGGGACACCTATGGGGCTTCGACATCACAGCAACAACGGCCACACCGGATGCCGTTCTCACCGGCTTAGCCTTCAATTTTGGCAGCAAATACTTCTTATGTTCAATAGGGATTGCGTTGATCACATCCACCAACCGAGGTTGATGCTGGAGCTTGTATTTCTTCGAGTATTGGGTGATGACCCCGTTAAGATTGATATCTCTCTCCTTTCCGCTTTGCAAAGAGGTCACCATGTGGTTGGAAATCTCCACAAGGGCCAATTGAAACCGGTCTTTTTCCGGTAGTAACTTCTGGTGGGTTTTTGGTCCCTTTGCCATTGCAGTGGTGTAAGTTTCAGTTGAAGAAGTGGGTCAATTAGGCGGAGTTTGATTGGAAATTTTTCATTTCTTCACTAAAATTTTTTAGTCAAGAGTTTTAACTGTCCTGCGCCACGAGTGGCGCAGCGTCATGACTGTGTGAGGTAACAATTTGCACCTGGGTTGGTCAATACAAGGGGTTTGCTGGGGGTGGCTTTTTGGAGCATATTAAAGGAGTTTGAGTTTTGCTTGTTCAAGGATGTTGAGAAAACGATGTGGTAATGTCCTTTTGAGATCATCATGAAAGTCGAATTGTAGGAATATTAATCTAGGCCCTTGGAACTGGACTAAGTCATCTGTGATTAAAACAAACATTCTTTTATTGTCCATATATTTGAAATCATGGAAAGTATCTATTGTGCTCATGCTAACCAGGAATATCAAGCTGTAGGTGTAGGCGCCACCTTTTTTGATTGCATCACAACCTTATGTGTTAGCAGATCCTCATGTCACCATATGGTGTGCAGCACCTTTATTTGATATTGCAAAAGGTACATTCAAACTCACGCGAATACTACTTCAGACCACCAGATCACCCGATTCAAGGCTATGTCTTGAATAGCTTCTGACACCCAGGTTAGTATCTGGAAATATACGCATTTTGTCACTGGAAGTGCACAGTTTGACCCCACTTACCATATTATCCACATTATTACAATGGAATTCCCCTTCACTCATCTATGCAGTGTGTATTATGTGGTGGAAGCATAACTTATGCAATCCTACTCATCGAATTAGGCTAACAGTTAGTGGGAAGAAACACAATTTGGTGAGCTTCTTAATGCAAATGCAATAATTTGTATCACCAACCCTCAACTCCTAGGCGTATCTGGCCGCTCTGGTCAATATCAGTTGACCAGTAAAGACGGTTGTCCCAAATCACGCACGAATCCACACTTAAACGGTCTGTATGTTACCAAAACCTCACGCTTGCTTTGTCTTTGGTTATATTCTTGCGTAATTTGAGCAAATCCTCATCCTCTTTTACAGGAGCACTTTGCATTGGAGTTTGAGCAAGAGAGATTCCATTGTCATGTTCTCAATCTTCAAAATCGTGCTTCAACCAATCAATCAATCTTAGCAGCAATCAACCACTTATTCACCACCTAATCCAGGCTCACTCGCTGCTTTCCAACCCAACTGCTCTTGGTTGGTCATCGTGCGCCACGTGATCACCATTCCACGCCATCATATCTTCAATTCATCTGATATCCACGAATTGCAGTAAAGAAGAAGGAGAAAGGGGCTAAATAGTAGCCACAAACTACTTGCTTTGCTCTTGCCGCGTAACGTGGTGTCCTCATGGTGTCCTCGTGGTGTCCCCGTGGTGGTGGTGTGGGGGACCACCACTGCCCCAGCCACACGTGGCGCAGTCTTTTTCTTGATTTTCCATCGCTTCAATTCACCTCGTCACAACCGGTGTATTCCTTCCTAACTCTCACTTTCCAGAAGGCAAGAATGGCCAAGAAGTCGAGTAAAAAGAAGACAGCAAAGAAGGGCTCTGGGGGCAAGAAAGGCCAAAATTTGAAGAGCGTGGCGTCACCTGAAGGCCAGTTAGAGGCAGTTGAAGCGCCACTTGATCCAGCAGCTGATTTGCCCATTGTGGCGTCCAGAGACCCAACTGAAGGCCCAAAAGAGGATCCACAGTCAGCAGAAGGCGCAGCGGGCGAGGTGGTCGAAGACCCCGACCAGCCAGCTGCTCTGACCGAGGAAGAGCCTTTACAAGTGGCAAATGGATATACGATGCCGGTGCCAACGCCAGAGCATCTGGAGCCATCAATTGAGCCAAGACACAGTGAAGATGGTATTAGCACTGGTGCTGTCCAAGAGTGTGAGCCAGAAATGGCGCTCTCTCTACCACAATCGCCGATTGACCAATCTGAGGCCGAGGCGACTCCAGCAGTTCAGGAGAAGCAGGAGCCTGTTGGGGAAACAACTACCTACGACGTCCAATGCGTTTCATCTGGATCTGATAACCACCAACAAGAGCCAGCATTTAAAGAAGATCTGGAACGGGATGAACCTTTGGCAGATCTTGGGGCTGATCCAAGTAAGAATCCAATGCCCGTGGCAGATGAGACGGTTGTTCACCTCAAGCCTGCTACTGAACCAGTCTTTACGGAAGATATTGCCCCTGAGTCTGCGCTGGAGGTGATAATTGCACAAGAAGTGATCACAGAACCGGTGTTCGTGCAGGAGGAACTTCCAGCAATGGCACAGGAGCCGTCATTTACACAAGAAGTGGTTGAAAAGTCTGTTCACGAGGCAGTGTTTGCGGAGGCACCTGCTGTGGAACCTGTTCACGAGCCAACATCCGCGCAGGACACTCCTCCAGCACCCGCTGTAAAACCTGCTCACGAGCCAGCATCCGCGCAGGACACTCCTCAAGACCCCACGCAGAGTCCATCCAACCATCCGCATGATGCTATGTTCTGGGAACAAAGCGCTAATCAACAAGACCAACTAGACTTTTTGCATGAAATCGACGCTAATGAAGACATGCCATGGAACTCCGCTGTGATTGTGGAGCAGCCCGCAAAAGAATCCAATCCCATTTCAGAGGACGTCCCCTTCATCGCACAGGCTCCAGATTACGAGTTTCCACAGTCCTCTTCCAATGAACTTCCATGGCAGTCTCAAGACACACATTATGAAGAAGATTCTGACGTTTCTGACACACGCTTGGACGGCAATGGCGACGTCGCCACAGATCATCCAATTGACGACAACTTGAGCTTTCTGGATTCCGAAATCAACGAGGAATCCGCCATGCCTTGGGAGTCGAGGGACGCTATCGATAAGTTGGAGATCACCCAAGAGGTGGCCACAACCGGCGATGATTCCTTCTTCAACCATCTAGCGCAAGAGTTCCAGACAAATGAGGAAGAGCCCCAAGCACCACCAAGCGAGACAGACAAGTTTGGGTTCTTGGAGGACGAGGAAGACGACATCCTAGACGATATCATGGATGACGATTTGTTGGATGACGACGAGGATCTCGACGAAGATATCAACGTCAATGCCACTGTTGACCAATCCACTCATGACTCCGTCATTTACACACCGTCGCCCCACAAGACCAATCCATACGTGCCATCACAAACACCTTCGAGGTATCAGCCTGTGCATGCCGCTCAAACACTCACTTCCACCACGACTTCCTTCTCAGGAAATGCGACGCTGGGAATCGAGACGTTAACCTCGTCTCCGGCAAACAATTTCAACTCCACCTCTGCCAATCTTCACCAGAAGTTGGAACAGGAGAAGAAGAAGAGTGATGCCTACGACTTCCCTGCGGATTTGCTTTCAAAACACTCCAAGAAGCCTGCTGTGGCCACCCAGAACGTGTACACTCAGATCGAGAAGACTTTAACGCACAAGCAGTCGATTCCCGACTTCTCCGCTCCTCCTAAGATCGCCGCAAGCTCCAACATCCCGTTCAAGCAGAAGCTGTCCCGTTCAAGCAGCGTAGGCAAGGGTCCCTCGTTCTTTGCCGAGCTACCAATTCAAAACAAGAGCTTGCCAAAACCTCAGCACGTCAAGAACCCCTACGAAGTCATTGAGAAGTCTCCTGCTTTACGTACCGTTGGTTTGAATACGGCCCCACTAAATCCACCGATTCAAGAGCTGCATCCCCCAGCAAAGAACCCATATGCTCCACCGAGCGGTCCTGTTTCACGCAAATCCACCCTGGGCACAAGCTCGCCTTATGGCAAGCCAGCTACCCAATATGGGCCTTCAGAGCCTCAAGTTCAAGCCGCTCCGGTCTTGCAACCCCCAGCTGGGTCGAGAAAGAGCTCCAGCACGAGAAAGTCAAACCCATATGCTCCTGCCGAGGCCGGCGGCCACATTCGCACAATGTCGAGAGAACCAAAGCCTGTAGACATCAATCCCAACCTTGTTTCGGTGCCGGTAGTGTCTCCGATCACAGGAGCGCCGCCTGTCAACAAGTTTGTTCAGCAGCCACCGGTGAATCAATACGGTCAGCAGTCCACCCAAGGCCAGCAGCCAATCCATGGCCAGCAACCCAACAACACCCCATTCAACCCAGGCCAGAGTGGATTCAGCTTTCCTGACCAAACCGTGGGCAAGTACGCTCCAAGCAACCAGCCGGTACAAAACCCCACCATCAGAAGATACACCAAGGCCAGTAAGCCCTCAATCTCTTCGATAAACGAGGTATATGGCTCTAACATCGTGACGAGCAACGCCACGTCAACTGGTTTCAAGCGAAAGTCGGTCTTGCCACCCGGTGGTGGTGGTTACAAGGGCAGACACGCGGGATCCAACAGCGTCTCAATTGCTCCGGCACCAGCGGTGATCAATCCCGAGAATTTGAACAGAAGACAGTGGCCCTTGTTTGACTTCTCAGCCGAGAGCTTCGTTTCAATGGTTCCTGTGGCCAGCGCCTATGGCATGTCCTCTTGTGCGTTCCAGATCTCCAACTACAAGGACATTCTCAAGGATAAGAGCTTGGCCAGCACGTTTCCCGGTCCTTTGAACAGACAGAAGACGAAGCGCAAGGAGGTTGTAAAGTGGCTAGATGAAAAGATTGCGTCTCTTGGCCAGAACGGCTTTGATGGTCTCGTCAATCCTGAGGAGCAGCTGCTGTGGATGGTGTTGCGGGCCATGGTGGAACATGTCAACAAGCCGGAGGACTTCAAAGAGAACAAGGCATATCACGGCGCCTTATTGAAGCTCTTGAATCCGTCCTTGGGCGACTCCAATGCCAGTGGCGATCTCTTTGATGTTGTTGCGGTGAGAAACGTGGCAATGTCGATCAAACCCGTTGGGGCTCCAAACGCCCACAGACTCGGAGAGCACGACCTGTCCGCGGTCCACAACCTGTTGGAGAAAGGCGAAAAGGTCTCTGCCTTGGAGATTGCGCTGGCCCATGGTGACTGGACCTTGGCGCTGCTGATTTCGAACTTGATCGGCCCAATACCATTCAACGAGGTCTTGAAGTTGTACATGACGGTCAATTACGGCGACACCAGTTTGTGCCGCGACTTGAACTTCTTCTTGCAGTCGAACGGTTCCAAGGGCATTTCCCTCGACTCTTTGGCCGGCAAGGAGTCGTGGGTTGTTGACAACTTCAAGAACATCATTCCCTTCATTTTGAAAAACAACTCCAACCCAGGGTCTTCTCTGTCCAAGATCGGCCAATCTTTGTTTAAATCAGGGTACAGGATCTACGGTAAGGTCGCGTTCTTGCTGTCGGGGGAGCCTCTGGTTCCACTCTGCGACGAGATGATCTCGACCTCTATTGATGACATGATAGTGGATGAGATTTACGAATACGTCTTGTTATCCAGTGATGTCATGCCCAAGCAGTTCACGCACGGGTTGCCCCACATGGTTCCAGTCAAGATCCGTCATGCAGGCTATCTTGCAGACTTTGGGTTGATCACAGAGGCCAAGAGGTACAGCGCTGCTACCCAGGCGGACATCGCCAGCAAGCTGTTATTTGTGGAGCAATCCACCGTCTCGTCCCAACAGAATCTTTCCGACAGGTTGTCCCAGCTAACCTCCAGCTGGTTGGGCAGCAAATTGAGTAAGCCAAAGCTGGACAGGGTTTGGACCACGTTGGACAAGTCGTTCAACAAGTTTGTTTCTGGTGAAGAGAACGTGACAACAAGGCCTCCGCCAGACGACAACATCTTCTCGAAGTTCACCTCTCCGTCCGTGTCGAGAATCGGGTCTCAGCTGGATCTAACCCAGGTAGGCTCAGGCATGGAGCAAGCCAGACCACCGTTGTCTGCAATCAACTCCGTCTCAAGTCTGCCAAGCATCTATGGCACCCAAGCCAGACAGCCGGTGTCGTTGACAACGACACCAAAGAACTTTAAGGCCGAAAACCCATACTTTGCCAAGACCGATATCAAACCTAACGTGAAGAACATTGCGTCGCCGCCACATGACCACTTCCAGAGACCTCCAATGGGTGGCTACGCGCCGCCAGGCTCTGTACCATCACCAGCCAATACACGGAGCAAATATGCTCCACCTGGGTTCAACAACGAAACCATGCCGCCTGCGCCGGGTTTTGTCAGCACGTCGGTGACGGGTTCACCTAAGGGTAGCAGGTATTTGCCTCAACCGGTGAAGGTACCGGCTTCCGCACCGCAGCATCTTAACCACAAGGCACAAAACCCATGCATGATGCCGCCAGCAGGAATGTCAAGCCAACACGTCAAAGAGGAGGTGAGAACCGAGCATGCGGCCGCCTTCCAGGCTCCACCACCATTTGGTGGTCAGCTTTCAAGCGCCGAAAGTTCGAGAAGATCGTCGAGGGTCAGCTACATGCCGCCTTCACCGAAAGCAGGCGGCGAGCGGAATCTTGCTGGAAATGGGGTGGTCTATGAACCTTTGGAGCCGGCTGCTGATCCAAGCGAGCCAGGCGTCTCCGAAGAGCAGCCTTTCGATGAAGGTTCACTTAGAAACCAAACTACTGGGTATGTGGCAGTTTCCCCGCCAGCAATTGAAAGAGAGTTGTATCCTGCCGTGGATAAAGTGAACCACGAGGAGAACCTTGCGGTGGACGAAGTGGACCACGATGAGAACCTTGCGGTGGATGAAGTGGACCACGAGGAGAACCTTGCCATGGCTGAAGTGAACCACGAGGAGAACCTTGCGGTGGATGAAGTGGACCACGAGGAGAACCTTGCGGTGGATGAAGTGGACCATGAGGAGAACCTTGCGGTGGATGAAGTGGACCGCGAGGAGAACCTTGCGGTGGATGAAGTGGACCACGAGGAGAACCTTGCCATGGCTGAAGTGAACCATGAGGAGAGCCAATATGCATCTGAAACCATTGAATCAGCTGCCACGGTCGAAGACGCACTGGGTAATTGCACCCACCCGGTTACTGCTGGGCAAAAATCCAATCCTGATGCTGAATCGATGTCATCTGTTGATGAATCGGCCAGCGCTCCACTAACGAATTCGAGCCAATCACACGTCACAGCTCCTGCTATGCGGGGTCCTCCGGTCAACAGGTATGCTCCTGGTGGGGCGCAGAATGCGAGAAGAGCCGCCAATCCATATGGAAATCCATATGCACCAAAAGACCACACTTCAAAGGGTAAGAAGTCAGCCTATGCCCCTAAGGCGCCTTTGGAGCCTTTGTCTAACGCTTCTGATGATCCCTATGCGGCCATGGGCATTACAGGGGATATTTCTGGAATGGATATGTTTGCCGCTACCGGATACAAGCTTTCTGAGCCAGCTTCTCAGCCTGAAGACGATGGATCTGATAACGGTGGGAAGGCGGATAACGAGGGTGGACTTGCAGGGAAAGCTGATAACGAGGGTGGACTTGCAGAGCCGCCTGTAGCCGCCATCCAACCACCTGTAGTCATTCCAATGCTGCAGAAGCCACCAACCGGCGGCCGGTTGAACATCTTCGAGCCACCCACAGCAGGATTCGTTTCCTCTGACGAACACCATAGACTGTCGCCTATTCACGCGATCACCAGTGAGAAGAAGTTCTACGCTGAGGATACGGGAGAGTATTACGATGATGTGATTGATGAAGACGAAGACGAGGAAGAAGACGACGCGGAGCGTGTCAGGTTGGAGCAGGAGACCAAGCGGAAGGCCGCGGAGCAGGAAGAGGCCAGACAGGAGAAGGAAAGACAAGAGGCAGACAAGCAGGCCAAAGCCCATCAGAATACGTCAGAGGCCTCTAGTGGGGGATCCTGGCTCGGATCCTTCTTCGGAGGCAAGAAAAAGGAACAAAAGACCGTCTACAAGGCAAAACTCGGAGAGGAGAACTCATTCTACTACGATGAAAAGCTCAAGAGATGGATCAACAGTAAGGAGCCAGTAGAGGATCAAATCGCCGCGGCAAAACCACCTCCACCACCGAGCGCTGCTAAGACAGCCTCTGCTAGGCCGCCTGCTGCGGCTGCACCTCCGGTGAAGGCAAAACCGGTGTCGACGAACGACGCCATCTACGACTTGCTCAACCAGCAGAAGCCGCCGGGATCTCCTGCCGCAGGGTCTGCTAGAAAGCCCAAGCGGGGTCCTAGAAGAGGCTACGTTGATGTTATGGCCCAACCATGATATCTTAAATAATATATACATCAAATATAAAGTACTATTTGTTTTTACAGGATGCGGGGCGTGCCAGGGTATATAGTAAAGAGAGGATCTTAGTCGTCCAAGCGCTCACCAAAGATGTCCTCGTTTGTATCGTTTGAGCCGATGTTTCTATTTCTTGACTGGAGCTTGTGGCCAATCGCGTCCGCGTCCGCGTCCGCGTCGTCGTCGTCAAAGACGACCTGAGAGTTTGATCGCATCGAAAGCTCGGGGGGTGTGGACAAGCTGGTGGGCATCGACAAGTTCAAAGGTGTGATTGGGGGCAAAGTGGTGCTGACGGGCCCTAATTTTGGCGAACCGTCGTCGACGATGGGGTTCGAGTCCAACCTGCTCATGGGGTGGATAGGGATGGGGTCGGTCTTGCCCTGGCGGTATGAAAACGTGTTAATTGATAGCTGGTTTGAGGAGCGTCTTCCGTTTCGAAGATATCTCGGTATTTGGCCGTTGGAAGCCATGAGATATGCACCCAAGTGATTCTGAAGTGACCCTGGTGGGGAGTTCTGGGAAAGCAGGAAGTTGGACGGCGACCCTGCTAGTGAGATTGGAGCCAATGATGGGGAATCAGGCTCGGAGAAGTCGTTTGTGTTCTTTCTGCTTTTGCTTGGAAAGGAGGGTCTTCTGAAGAGGTTTGGAGACGGTGTGTTCTGAAGCGAGGGTTTTCTGCCGCTGTTAGGGATGGCCACCGGAGAGGAGTTGAGCTGGGTCTGCAAATATCCGAATGAGGCTGCATTTGTGCTTCCTCTCTTGATTCGTTGTCGGTTGTAGTTGTCCGCCTGCTGGTTGAGTGAAAGAAGGGAGATATTCGAGATCGAGGGCACCAAGTTGCCCCCCAGTCTGTCTGAGGAGGCTGCAATCAACTGAGGAGACATTGTGGGGGATAACTCGTCGTCCAGCATTTGTTCGTGTGACACATATCGATTAGCATTGGGAGTAGACATTCTTCTGCTGGGAGAAACGGACCCGGAGGAAACCAAGGATTGTGGAGCGTCTGGTCCAAAGTGTATTGTTGTTGCTGTCATCTTCAAGCTCTGGCGTAGATGTAGGCGGAAGGCTCAAATAAAGAATTGGGTGAAAAGTTGCCCTAAAAGTTGGAAAAAAAGGTGGATTTTTTTGGTGCCTTTGAGATAAACGTAATAGCAGTGGATTATCGTGTATCAGGCAACGTTTGAGTGGAAAAAGCCTCCGTTTAGATGAAAAGATTGGTGTGTTTGGCTGATAAAAAAATTTGTTTTAAAAAAAAATAGTCTGACTGGTTGGTCACGTGACTGTTACGTAAGCGTGGTGCCTCACGTGTGGCAGAATGGAGGTATTTTGTGTGAGTTTCCCTGTCTTGAGCGGTCTATTTATTGGTATGGTTCATTGATGGCCGTTCAAAAGCATCCATCAGTCCTCTTCTTCGTCGTCTTCAAAGTAATCTTCTATATCTTCAATCTTGTCCTCAACGTAATCCTCTACGTGGTGAACAATGTGCTTGACTCCGGACCACCAATTCTCAGAAATTGTTGGTGTGAGGGGTTGTGTGTGCGTGGTAGTGGTAGCTGTTGTCAAATCCGTGGTCATGGTTGTTGTTGTGGGTATATCCGTGGTCATGGCTGTGGTTGTGGGTATATCCGTGTTGGTGAGTGTGTCCGTAGGGGCCGTCATATCCGTGCTGGTGGTCGTTGCCTCACCAGTCGTTGTATCTGTTTCCCCCTCAGAGCCTGTGGATTGGCTTTCACTCTCAATCTTCGGAGTACTCTCAGCATTCTTATCTTCGACTTTAGCCACTTGACCCTCCACAAAAAGCCTATCGTAAACCGCATCTTGCTTCAAGATATCCACTGGAAAGCTCACATTGGGATAAATGTATTCATCTCGCCAATCGTGGAGCAATATCCGATCCTCGTTGAGAACACCCCCCAACGTGCCCAACCTGGGATTAACTTCCAACTGTAAGGTTTCACAGAGAATGTTGAAGACCTCAACGTTTCTGAATGGCTCCACCTTTTGACCTTTGGCGAATTTGCCCTCAAAGTATGGTCCTGTCGCCATAAACAACGATCTCATCAAGACCTCACTGTTGCTGTAGCCATGAACCCCCTTTGGATGATAATCTCCGTTCATCTTCATCATGTCTTCCTTGCTGATGATGACATAACCGATTTTCGGTATAATCCAAATCGGAGCCAGTCGATCAAGATATCGTGAGTTCTTCGATCCTCCAAAGATCTCCACCGCGTCCTCCTTACGGTAAACATCAAATTCTTCTTTTAAAGAATGCGTATCCCACTTAGATTTGATGTCCTCGTAAATTTTGTCCACAGAGGCCTCATCAAAAGGCCTCAACCCAAATAGAGGCCAGCCGTCAAAATGTTCGATTAGAGCAGGGTCAACCAAGTCATCAAGATAGATGACCCGATTGGATGAGGTAGGAGCCATCCCATGGTCGGAAACAATCACAACGTTCGTCAATTGGGTCAAGTTATAGTTGTCTAGACGGGTGTATAGGCCCTCGATGAAAGAATCCACCTCGATCAGCGCCTTTTCCAAGTGGGTTCCAGAGATTCCATATTGGTGGCCCAAAGTGTCAATGATGGGGATGTAAGATAGGATCAAATCGGGCCGCTGGTTCAATGGATAGTCCAAGAACTCAAAGACCCTGGCCAATTTCGTGTCCAGAAGTTCGTCCTTGTCAAACTTGTCCACATACGTTGGATTCAATCTCGCATTGTCAAAGCGCACCTCACTACCGGGCCACATGTGGGTCGCCACCCTCAGTCCCTGTCTTGTTGCTCTTGACCAGATCGGTTCACCACCCCACCACTTTGGGTCTAGGGAGTCGATCGACCCTCTATCAAAGGTGTCATTGAGACTGGGATCAAAAAACCTGTTGCCGACAATCCCGTGATCCCCCGGCTCCATGCCCGTCACAATAGTCCAATGGTTGGTGAAGGTAACGGATGGGTTTGTTGGTAGCATGAAAGGTGCCACCAATGCCTCTGATTCGTACAATTTCGCCATGAAGGGTGTCAAATCGTGAGAAATGTAGTGTGGATGGAAACCGTCGATGGAAATAAGGATTGTGGTATTGTAATATTCGTCTGTGCCGTTGGAATACACCACACGGTTCACACGAGAGAGTTGGGGCTCCTGATTGGAATTTCGGCCTGCAATCAAGACCACAAGGGCTATCAGCAGTCCTATAATCGTTATCAATGCGCCCTTGGTGAAGGTTCCTCCCGAGATCCCCCAAATCGTCTGTCTGTTCTTGTTCTTACTGAATAAACCATCTTGGAACGTGGTCAAGTTGAAGCTTTCATTTGAATCGAAATCGTCCAAATCAAACTCGTCAATTCTTCTTGCTCTTCGTTTCGTGAAGAAGGAGCTCAGCGTGTGGACGATCCGCAGCAGAGGGTTGGGTCTATGACCGAAATCAAGGGCATTCAAGTCAATTGATATGTTATCGTTGTCGAAGTTTGCATTATCGATCTCAAAGTTCTCAAAGTCTCTGTCTGTATCCAAATCTGTAAAGGGGGTATCTGCTGCAAACCCGCTGGGCGGCATCTTGACGGAGTTATGGAGCAAGAAGTGGCGTCAAGGTTGATAGAAAAGAGTCTTGTTACACCAGCCATACCAAGATGAGGCGCATTTATTGGTTGCGAGAGTGGCAGTTTTTCTTTCCCCAGTAATATTCACGGTGAAGGGGAAGATTTCATACAAATTGATATGCGCAAAAGATACCGCCAATGGGGTTTGAGTGAGAAATTGTTATTTTTGTGCAGTTTACTATGGCCGTGGCCGAGATTTGTAACAAAAACGTCGTGGTGGTGGGGGTGTGTGGCGCTTTAACGTTGTGGTGTGGCGCGTCTCCCTCTTCTAAATCACGACTCTAAAGACATGAACAAATTCCCAATGGGCAGATGGATCCATGGAATGGAAACGTGACGTGACGTGACGTGACGTGACGTGACGTGAAGAAATCAACGAGTTGAGCCATCGAAGCCACCAAGAAGATGACGACGATATTCTGAGCCATCATCTTCAGCCCCGCTCAAGCCATCACTATGGAGTCCGATAAGATGAGGATCAATCAAGATCATCTTGGTGTCTTTGATTCGTAATGCTATTAGTAATTAAATCTATAAATGATATGATGCAAATGCTAGTCTATATAATGCAGTTATGATAGTAAAGTCGTAATTTAAGCCAAAGAAACACCCTCCTTGTTTGGTGCAAGACCCAAACGTCTTGATTGGAAGTTGGTGACAAAGTTTTGGAGGAAGTATTCACCGAAACTCATTTCAAAGGCAGCAGAATCGTCCAAAGTGGAGATCATTGGCTCACAAAGATCGGATTCTTGGTAATAGTTCCAAGACAAGTTGAGCAATGGAACGGACACGGTCTTGCCATCCAATTGGAACTTCAAGTCCCAGTTCTTGTAAGCAGAACACTTGAAAAAGCCGTCTTCGTTCAATTCAACACCAGCCATCAAGGTGTCAATGTATTGAGCCTTGACCTTCAATTCCAATTCTGCAGAGTTGAAGAGAACGTTTTGAGCGCCAGTAACAGATTGGAGTGATTGTTCACCACCAATGATTTCGGTGACCTTGATTTCGGCCTTTTGGTTGGAAACGTAGTTGAAGTATGTCAACTCAATGTCCCCGGTGTAACCAATGGATAAGTGGCCGCGAGCCGACTTTTGTTCGTTCCAGTTCATCAATGTGTTGTACTCAATAGTGAAAGAGGTGGTGTTTTGTGTGGTGAACCATGGAATGATCTCGTTCTCCACTTGCTTAGTGAAGGAGAAGTGGGTGGTGTTAGTGTTGGCCAATTCGTTAAGAAATTGGTCAAAAGCGGAAGCCTCTGGAACAGCCGCTTTCTTCACCTGAACAACTTCAGTGTCGACCTTGATGATTTGTGGAACTGGTAATGCACTGATAGTGGTTGCCATTAAGGCGAATGCAGAAATGATGATGTTGGATCTCATTAAGGTTTGTATAATGATTATGCTCAAAGATTGATCCTCCGCAGAGGGAGGGGGGGCCTTGGTATTTATACTAAATCGAAAATCGGCAAATTAATGCAGGCGATGAAAAAATTTTAGAATAAAGCGAGATCATCTAATTTTCACGAAATAACCGAGCGTAGATTTCAATCTAGAACTTCAACGTTTATGGGCGTGGTTCACTCTTTCATTCCATAATGTGGGGTAGTGTGGAACCTGCTCCCATAACGATCACTCCGTCAAGATTTTTGTAAAGCGGGGGCAGGAGTGACCTTGCGGACTGTGTGTTATCACTTGTTCTTGCTTCTGTAAATCCAATCTATTGGTCCGCGGTCAATTTGGTGTATTACATATTGTCCGATTATTTTCTAACCTGCAGCGGGAATTTGGATGCGCAAATTATTCGGTTTATTGGTAAAACCACCTGATTTCAAGGACATAATCTTAACTCAATCTTGGTTGCCATCCCCGTTGTACACTTAGCCTTGAAATATAAACGGATATTTATATGATGTAAGTCTACAGAACAGATTCTACTTCACCATTGGTTTTGTTCGGCACGCAGGAATAAAATGTAGTAAACCTCTCTAAAAATAGAAATTGCCGAAATTAACCAATTACACACTAACCGCTGATCTCGCCTTATTGGTGGCCTTATACCCCTTCCTCCAGCCTCATCAGGTGAATCAATACAACGGGTCTAGATGAGGATCTATATTGACGTTGCAACATCGATCGTGAGGTAAGAAGGACTTAACAAAGAATGACATAACGCTCAAGGCATCAAGGTGACATAAGGCTCGGGTTATCAAGGTCATGTAGTAAATCAATCACCGCGACACGGTGTTTTACTAATGTGACATCTCCGTTTGGAGCCTCGGCACCTCTGTTTGATTTGCAGCCAAAGTGCGACTTTCACACCCGCTAAGACTCGTCTAAAAAAAAAATTCTGGGCTACATTTTAGACTGGATTTAAAACACCGAGTCCAGGCCTGCAATATGTTCTACCACACGTTGCATTATGTCGTCACCCAACAAATCACTGGGGTCACATATCCCGATGATGGAACTAGGAGGCTTTGAAATTGACCAATATAGGATACCTCCTCCCCATGATCATTTATACCGCCATTTTTTGGTAGCAATACATTACTGAGATGCCGGTCTTTCCATTATCTCCAGATACTTCCGAAAGTGGGCCTGAGACATTCCGCGAGTTGAATCCCAATTGGGAAATTTGTCAACACGCTAGTTACTTACTATTTATCTCACCACTCCTACGGGCCATCTATGGATACCGGATCCAATTCCGCTCATCCTCCAATCTGGTCGCTTTGAAGCCTGAGCTGGAAAGTCCAGATCCAAAAATCAGGGTGGCTGGTGAGATCAAAATCGAGAGTAGTGTGGCGCATCCGATACTTGGTCCTTTTGTCGAACCTTTTTTTGATCCATACTTAACTGGCGCTGCTACGATAAAATGGAGACAAGGGTTATTGTTAATGAAGATCACTTGGACATCTCCTCAGATATTGAAGTAAAAAATCTGAGAGTCATCGAACCACTGGAATTCTTCAATGCAAAGGAAAGTGATTCGAAAACACCAACGGTATTACTCATTTTAAACCAGCAGATAACACAAAATAAGAGATTGTTCGATAAGGTGTGGAAGAACACCCAATTGCACGTGTGCGCAGACGGTGGATCAAACAGACTGCGCCAATTCGACGATTCCTATCTTCCCGATTTCATCATCGGAGATCTGGACTCCGCCACAGAGGAGACTCTTACTTATTATTCCAAGTCGAGAGTGCTCTTACAAAGCAGCCAGTATTACACGGATCTAGACAAGGCAATTGCCTTGATCAGTATCTATTTCAATCACAGTGATCATCTGGCGAAGATCGGGGATTGTGACACCGTGGATGGTATCGAAAGATTGGAAGCTGAATTGTCGAAGGAGACGTCTCTTAAAACAGAAATCAACCTCATAATCCTCGGAGCAATCGGAGGCAGATTTGACCAAACTATGAATGCAATCAATAAAATGCACAAACTTTCATTGAACAGGCCTCATTTCAATTGTCTGCTCTTGAATCCGGAACATTCGGAATTCATCATCTTGATTCCAAAGGGTTCCAACTTTTTAAAGTTTCCAAGACTATCACAGGAGCAAGAATTAGACGAATTTGGGGCCAATTTTGAGAAATCTAGACCCGGGTTACGAAACATTGGGGTTTTACCTCTTCTAACACCCTCTACAATCACTACTAAGGGTCTTAAATGGGATGTGGAAAACTGGCCAACTTCCTTAGATGGAAACATGTCTTCCTGCAACTTACAGGTGGGTGAACAGGGTGTTCTTATTGAAACAACTGAGTCTCTATTTATCAATATAGAACTTTAAAAAGAAGCTTGTATATATAGTTATTTAACATTTTTCACTAAGTCATTACCATTTACATTAACCAAGTTTGATTCAATTAGCGGTGTAAGACCCCCGAAAAAAGTGTCTTCAACGTTCAAATCAACCTCGTTGATTTCCACGTGTCTCTGGCTATTGTCGGAGTCCTTATCAGGAGAATCAGAGCTCATGCTACTGGACTGGTTCCATTCCATAGCAAATTTTAAGTGCTGTTCGGGGGTAAAATGGGTATTCATAGATTGAGGCACATCTTTCAAGAATGGGATTTCAGAAAGATCGATGCCCTGTAGATCAACTTCCTTCATAATTTGTTGGTAAAAATTGTCATCAATGGGGGTTTGATCCAAGAAGTCGACTTCCAAGTCCTTGGAAATCAGCTTCTCGTTCTCATCCATGCGGATATCCACAAATCCCAAAAATTCAGGTAAATCCGACGTATATTTTATATCCTCACGTGCAAGTTTATCATCAAATGCACCTTTAATGAATGTTTCATAAGAATCTGATTCGAAAACATACGCACTTTTCACCAAGACTCTAATCATGAACCAATTCAACTGACAATGAACGTGATCATTTTTTAATGAGGACAAGGTGACGTAGAATTGCTTCAAAAGGATGAACAAGATGAAAGGGAATTGATCATTCAACGTTCTATTAGAATTCCAATCAGAAAACTCCAAAAACCATTGCAAAACATTTGTCGAGTCCTTATTGTTCTCAAACTTTTCCACAAGGGAATCCAAATTCAATATCTTAGATTTGGCCGTTCTATAGAATATTGAACCCAACCAACACATCGAATGCATTAGCCCTCTGTTAATGAAAGAAGTGATAAAGAATTCCATATTTTGCGAAAAAGCTTTGAATCCATTGAATAACTGGAAGTTATTATTGTTGGCTATGTCTCCTGAATGTTTCATCTTGACGTAATAACAATAATCAAATGAGATTTTAAAGTATTGTAAACTATATTCCGTCGTTTTCACCAAAGAGGAATTCCATAACTCTTGGTTGGAATTTTCGTTCATCTCCTCGTTCATTGTCAACATGTAATTACTCGTGACTAAAAATTGTATGATCCAAGATCTCAACTCTAGGACACGAATTGCTGAGCAACCGTATTTAGGACCCATATGATTGAGAGACACCGATGAATATCTACCGATCAGGTCATAAATATGGGGTATTTTATTCTCCGCAAAGAGTTCCAACTCGTGAATAGCGTCGATGAATTGTCTTTTTGATGTACCCTTTCTATCCATTTGAATCTTATTGAAACATTTCCTTACCATATTGGTTGTCTCGTATTCCAATTCGGTGTCCTGGTTGATATTATTTTCAATCATCAATCGCTCCAATTCCTCAATCGAACAATCCACTTGGTCGCCCCTCTTGAAGGCCCAGATTTTCTCCTTTTCCTTTTTACTTAGTTGGGGTATTTTAATATCTACTTCATGATCAGAAATGATTAAATGGGAACCACATTCAAAGGAGGCTTGCCAATCCAATAAATACAACTTGATTGCAATTCTTCTCATCACGTTGAATTGTCTGTCATCTGTTGACAGGTTACCCTCAAAAAAACTTGGATCTCTGAATATACCGGCTATCCTGGCCATTGTGATCAACTTCGATATGGAAATGGCTCCGGAGATGTTATTTTTGTGGATTGTCGGTGCATATATATCGTGGCACTGCAAGTAAAGGTAAACTTGAACCGTTCTTAGGGATATCTTCATTTCAATCGATTCTGGTCCCTTGATATTTTCAAGCAATTCTTTTGCCAAATCCGCATATACATTTGAAGGTTCTAGCATGGAATCGATTGCAAAGGGGCTGAAGGTCTCAGAATCGTCCTGAACAGTCAAGTAACCAAATCTCATCACCAAGAGCAATAAAGATATGATGGATGCATTTTGAGGGTGGGTTGCCCCAAGTTTCACATCTCCGTTGGGGAGGACCACTATCACTCTTGAAATCTCCTCTTTGAACACTTCCTTGCTAACAAAAGGTAGGAAGTGATAGACGTATTTAAAGAATCTTTCAAAAAGCATGTTGATAATATGGATTGGAGGCAACTTGGTGTTGATTTTATCCAAGGTTTTGAAGAACTGGTCAAAGTCCTTGATGTTAATGTTCTCATTTGCGCAGTTGGAACTCATCATATCAGCCGAAGACATGTCTATTGGGAAATCACTCGCCTTTGACTTCTGTTTGATCAAATAGTTCGAAAATTGGGATTCTGCGTGTTTAAAGAAGGGATGGATCAAGGATTTGATCTCGCTATCTTTGTCTGTCAATGCCACGCAGGTCACCAAACCTGATCTCCACGTTGCGTTCTCTTTAATCACCATTGTATCGAATTTGTCCATCAACGACGCCATGTCTTCTTCTTCCATGTCATTATTCATCACCTTCGACATTAGCACCCCTTCGTCGTTCAACATCGACATGTCAATATCGTGAGCCTTCATCACCTTTTCCATCTGGTTCATCTTCATCTTTAATTTAAGTAATTCATTCTTCAAATTATTCTTTTTAGACACCGGTTTTGGTCTTATCGTTGGAGTCATGGAATCTTTCAAATAAACACATGGTGAGTTGAACTTCGAGCAACTGGAACAGATAGGTCTTGTCTTATCACAACGACGTTTTTTCAATCTACATTCTTGACAACTAACAGGCAATCTATTTCTTGATTTTCTTGCTCCTGGAGAGGTTTCGTTAGCTTGAAAGAGGTCACTGTTTGATTCTTGCATCTGGATTGTGACTTGGAAGCAGCAGATCAAGAGACGAATCCAAGGAAGACGATTAAATCCGAATGTATATGGGACTTAGCCGGCATAATTTTCGTCTTAACCCCGACCAATATGCTCAGGCCGGAGAAGAAGATTAATATTGAGTGGTGGGATGTGGTAGTGAGGGGGGTGGCGGAAGTCACGTGGTAGTATTTGTGGGGAAGATTCCATATTGGAGCACATTAGCTATAGGTGAGAGTATGCAGGTGCAACCTTAATTGACATATTGGTTTATCTTTTAGTTATTTCGTGTTAATAACCGCCGCAGGTTTAATTTTAGGGGTGTAGATTGTGGATGAAGGCATTAAAAAGAAGGCCGTATTGGGTTTGGGAGCCATTTGTATTGAATTCCCGCAAATGGGGCGTGCACGTGACTTGGTACTTGAAATCTGATATATCGGTTCTCTTTCAATTCAATTAAAGATAATGGTTTTAAGGTAGTAATTCTTTACTGCTTATTCCTTTTTTGGTCGAAAAAGGTCCCCTTTGGATGAATTGAAGGGGGTGATTCCTGCTGAGGTCCATAGTGGCGCATTTGCATGCGCCACGTGTTAATTTAATGGGGACTGCCAGCAAATATCATCCCCAGTAAATTTCCCACTAACCAACAAGCGCTGAATAGTGGGTAATTGAGGGTCTTTAGAAATGTGTATCCACAAACCCCAAACACACTCGGTTTAGCGTTGCATGTGCAAAAAAATGTAGTCGGTTTTCTTGTCTTTTCGGTCAGTCGTCTTTGCTGTGAGTTGTCTTTTCGGTGACCCCCTTACTTACAAACTCCCTTCAATCGCTTCGCTCGTTTTCTTGAGCCTCCCCAGTAATTTACCCACAAAATTTTGTACTACCCCCCCCCCCCCTGCTCTTTTGTGCTCAGCATATACAACAAATAAAATACCAATAGACTTATAAACTTAAAAATACCAATAAACTTAAAAATAAAAATTATAAATATAGACAAAGAAGTAAAGATCAAATTAAAAGTATCAAAAAAATCAAAAGAAATTGATGGAGAATAGGATCTCCTAGTCTGGAACCCACTCACAAACTCACTGGGTTCGTTTGAGCATTCATATCAGGAAAAATTATTGGAGAATCCCATGTCCTGCAACAACTGCTGGCCATCGCTTTCGGGAGTCTCCTTCATGTTGTAGGAATTTAAAAGGTAATCAACTCCGTTATTGACATCGTTGATTTCCGGAGTTATACCGTTGGTGGTTGGAATTGAGGACATGGTGTCGATGCCGCTGAATGATTCCTTATGTCCCTGCAATTTGGTGGCAATTCCAGGAACATTGGAACCGTATTCCGACATGAAACCCTCCAAAGGATCATTGCTGTTGAAATCTCTGGTGTCAAATAAATCAAACTTCTTGAGTAACTTGGCACGGTCATCATTGGCCAAAAAAATCTCATCAACCAAACTGTCAACATTATCATAGAATAGACCCTTGGCATTTGACTCACCAAATTCCAGAATTTCGCTAAGAGCAGGAGCCGAGTTTGGTGTTTTCCCCGAAGGCAAAGTTGTGGAATATGATGATTGGTCATTTAAATTGGCCGAAACATTAGAATTCGTGAATTGACCAGAGAGTGAATCCACTAAGAAATCCATTTGAGATCCATCCGATGGTAAGGAATTGTAAAGATTGCAGTTCATATATGCAACACAGGATGCATGGTCCTGTTGTCTGAATTTGTTCAAGAACAACTGAATCACAGTGGAGTTTCTCCATGCGACGAAAAACTCATTGCTGGATTGCTGCAACATGAAGAAGATGTTCTTCGTGTAGTTGAAAATCACCACCATCAACTCCTTACTGTCCACAGTACTTTCTGAAGAGTTGATATCGGCATTACACCAAGTCAAGACCACTGATGAATCCAACCCATTACCGAAATCCTTCATCAAGTTTTCAAGAGTTATCTTATTATCGTCCAAGTTTCTCATAAACATTGAAGAAATCCACAAAATCGACCTCTGATATGCCGTTTGGGTGACGTTAAAAATATAGCATTCCAACCCGTGAGAGAAGGCCTTGAATTGCTTGTAACTTTTAGTCATACCATGAGTTTTTGCCGTTTGGTTCATGTAGTTTGCATAATCATACGCCACCTTGAACAATATCAATGCGTTCTCCGTGGCCTTCAAGGCAAAGGAATAGACATCTTCCGAATTTTCAAACAGAGTTTCGTTCAAATAAAGCAAATAGTAGAACGTTTGGATGAACGAGAGCGCAGATAGCTTGATTTCAAATTGTTTGGCCCTAGGTATATAAAAATACTTCTCAATCGACGTCTGGCCGGCCTCGTTGATCATTTCATAGATAGGAGGTATCTTTTTATAGACGAAATTCTCCATTTTTTTAACAACAGTAATGAACTCCGATTTTTTGTGGGTTCCTGTGTAATTTTGAAAGACGGAAAGACTCTCCTTTGCCAATTGGTAAAACTGATATTCCAATCCAACATTGATGTTGATGCAGTTTTCAATTGCTATTTTTCTCATCTCTTTGTTGGTTTTATTCACAGGTATATTCATTTTAAAATCATTCAAGCACTTAGCATCCTCATCCTTTATCTTTGGTAATTGAACGCTCCATTCATTTTCATTGATAATTAAGGGAGTTGCATAATTGAATCCGCTCAGAACATCCAAAGTCAACAACTTGTAATATATACGTCTCCAAACAGTCATCAAGCCTTCGTCTTCATAGAACTTTGAGAAATTGCTTGGATCAAGGTGGGCACCCACAACATGAGCCATTTGGATGATCAAACCCAAAGTCAATGAATGTTCTGTGCTTTCTTCGTTCAATTCCGGGGAATAACTTTGGTACATTCGTAAATATAACAAGACCTGGACATTTCTTAGGGACACTTTCCGGAAAATCGTATCATTGGATGGTAAGGACATCAACAAGGTTTTTGCATGTAGGACATAAATATGGTCTATTTTCGCTCCGGAGTTCACATAAGCTGCTAGAAGATCATTTTTCACCTCTCGAAAGTTATCCTTGAGGTCTTTTTGGTTTATTGTTAGGAAGGCATACCGTAAGACAAGCAACAACAAACTGATGATTGACACGTTCTGGAAATGGGTCAATGCAACGCTGCATCCTCCACCGGGGGTGTCCAACAACACCAAGTCCACCTCCGCCCTGAATGTGTCCTCGTCAATAAAGGGAAAGATTGGATAAACGTAATCAAAGAAAATATCGATTAACGTGTGTACAATGTATAGAGGAGGCATGATTTTGTTGATGTTTTCAATGATTTCAAAGACCGGCTTCGATTCCGCCATATTAGTCTTTGTCGGTGACTGCAATGACTCGTTCGTGAGTTCACACATGTTGACCGAAACTGCCGAGTTTGCAATCACCCAAGAGGGTTTGAAGGCATCTGGATTATTTCGCACATCCACTGCACGAATCTTCTGATTATGTTGAAATGTGCGGTAATTGTGTGCGTGTCTATTGAGGTACGGACTGAAGATTGCACTGAGGTGTTTATCTGAATTCACAAACGTGATGTACGATGTTGCTCCTGAATGTAAAATCTTATTCTCTTTGATCACTAAGGAATCGAATCTCTCTGTCATTGACAAAACTGGATCTACTGATGATGTGGATTGTGGAGAATTTGATTGGTATTCACCATTCAATAAATCCACGTAATCCTTTGGATCAATCTTGTTAACCTCGAGGATTTTCTCCAATTGGTGGATCTTCATCTTCAATTTGATCATTTCTGCATTCAGTTGGACCTTCTGTGAAGCTGGTGGTCTTATACTGGAATACTTACATGGAGTATTACTCTTGGAACAGTTGAGGCATGGCGCTTGTCGATCACATTTGAGCTTTCTCTTACGACACTGTTCACAACTGGTGGGAACTCTATTCCGTGTCCTTTTCACCCTTGAAACCTCCTGTTCTGACACCATCGTGATGAACAGAAGCAGGTGGCAAGAAGGTGATAACGTAATGATGCTTATAAATTGAAAATGGACGGGTCACGTGACGCGCTCAGCAAGAATTAAAGCACAGACATTAAAGACGAATAAACAAAATGAAGGACTATAGATGGTGTTGTAGAGGTAGAGTAGGAGCAATGCCAAACAACAATAACTTGATATCAAAAGAAAAAGAAAGCAAATGGAGATCATTTGAGCCCATTTATGAGGTAGCAAATTGTTGATTCAGTACTCTTCATCAGCATAGGTGTCGCCACCCAATTCAAGGTAATCCTTTTCAAGAGCAGCCAAGTCTTCTCTTGCTTCGCTAAACTCACCCTCTTCCATACCTTCACCCACGTACCAGTGAACAAAAGCCCTCTTGCTGTACATCAAGTCGAACTTGTGATCGATTTTTTGCCAGGCGTCGGCAATCGCCGTGCTGTTTGAAAGTACACACACTGCTCTGTCCACCTCGGCCATCTCAGACTCCGGTGGTTGGGTTGGCTTTTCGTAGCAGATACCTATCTTGAACCCCGTTGGACACCAGTCGACAATCTGGACACTCTTCTTGGCCTTGGCGGCTTGAACAGCGTTCTGGACGTCTCTGTTAACAACGTCACCTCTGTACAACAAGCAGGAGGCCATGTATTTACCCAATCTTGGGTCACATTTCACCAGTTGGTTACCAGGCTCGAAACAGGCCGCGGTGATCTCCGCGACCGAGTTGGATTCGTGGTTAGCTCTGTCCTTCGACAAGAATGGTGCGTAGGAGACCAATGGGAAGTGGATTCTTGGGTATGGCACCAAGTTGGTTTGGAACTCGTTCAAATCCACATTGAGGGACCCGTTGAATCTCAACGAGGCAGTGACCGATGAAACCACTTGGGCAATCAAGCTGTTGAGATTCTTGAATGAAGGTCTTGCAATTCCGAGGTTCTTACGGCACATGTCGTAAATCGCCTCGTTATCCACCATAAATGTACAGTCTGCGCTTTCCAACGTGGTGTGGGTGGTCAAGACTGTGTTGTAGGGCTCGACAACAGATGTGTTCACTTGAGGAGCGGGGTAAACCGCAAATTCCAACTTGGCCTTCTTACCGAAATCGTTAGAGAACTGTTCAAGCAGAAGGGACCCCAAACCAGACCCCGTACCACCGCCAAGGGAATGAGTGAAGAGAAATCCTTGTAGACCGTCACATTGATCTGCCATCTTTCTCACCCTGTCGTTTATATCGTCGAGCAGCTCTCTACCCACCGTGTAATGGCCTCTTGCATAGTTATTGGCTGCATCTTCCTTACCATTGATCAATTGTTCTGGATGGAACAGATTTTTGTATTTACCTGTTCTCACCTCATCAACCACATTGGGCTCCAAGTCCACGTACAATGCTCTTGGAACGTACTTACCTGCCCCTGTTTCGTTAAAAAACGTGGAAAACCCTTCTTCGCCTCCTTTTGGTCTTGTGAGTCCTTCTTCAAGGTAACCATCGGGGGTAATACCGTGTTCCATGGAGTACAACTCCCAGCAGCTGTTACCGATCTGACAACCTGCTTGACCGACTGTACAATTGTGATTGTTAGTAATTGAACGAGAGAGAGGCAACCTTCAAAAATGGGTCTTTTCACTCCAAAATTTTACATACCGTTGACGGAAATAACTTCTCTCATATTTGACTAATTGAAACAATAGATTTTAAGAAGTTAGAGGGTTCTACTGGGGAAAAGAACGTGTCAATTTGATCAAAACGGTGTTGTTGTGGATCCAAAATTCTCACACTTTGGTTTGTTTACCTTTGTCGCGATCGACGCGTCGATTTGCCTTTTTAGGCAATTTTTTTTGACGGCTCACATTTGGTGGTGATGGGGGCGAGATGTGCTCCAGTGGTAGGGGTGGTGGTTGTTGGATGATGTGGTTGTGGCTAGGTGTGGGTTGTTTGATGTTTAGGGTAAAAACCGGCTTTTTTACGTCAAGAATTGGTCGATTGATGTAAGTTAAGAAGAATGCTCATGACGATTTGGAGCATTTGTTACTGATTCAAGTGGTGTGGGAGGCCTATGGGGTGGTTTAGTTGGATTAATATGCAAGAAACTGAAGTGGATGTTACGATGATGGCACAAAGGTGCTGCGAGGATTACAGTGGGTCAACCACGTTTCTCAATTTATGTTATTGGTAGCGTTACCCAGTATCAGTGCCATACCACATTGGGATTGCATCTTCAAGTCGATTTCCAACCCTCCGGGTTCTTCTTCCCAATAATCGATCTTTTCGTCAAACGTTGGCCCTTTTAATGTTAACAAATATCGACACCTATCGATATAACCTTAACACCTTAATAGAAGGTTGCTGGTCTTCCTGCACAAAAATCAAAATTCCAAGGTAATAACTTGTCAGACATCCACCAGTTCCCACCAATAGCAGTCCCCTTCGAAAAGGTA